>VZQC01005133.1:597844-629687 GCA_009823505.1 Rhizomys pruinosus | reverse complement strand
CAAGAACAACAACAACAGAAAGGACTGCATCAAAGAACTGACTGAAACAGTGAACTTCTGCTCAAAACAGTCAACTTCCACATGGAGAATATTGAGAAAGACTGAGAAAGAGATAAAAAGCACGTTTGGCAGAATGCATGAGCTCTGGTGGGGTAGGGGGATAGGGTGGGGGACACGGGACTAGATTTGATAATCTTATACAAAATGTATAAAAAAATAAAAAAATAAAAAAAATAAAAAAATAAAGTAGTGTTAAGAGTATATTGCAATGAGAAGAAGCTCAGCTAGGCAAACTCCAGTAGGACTCTGTAATGGGTTAGAAATATAAAGGGTAAAGTTTATGATATATCAATTGTAGCCAGTGCCCACTTCCATCCTTGGAATGATACTGTTTTCAAAATGTTCTCAACCCCATCAACTAAGAGTAAACTGAATGACTATTTGTTGTCTTACAGAAAGACCTGTTAGTACTTTAAATGTTACTATTGAGTCCATCCAGATTTTCTTAGGATTTTCACTCCTTTAGCTGATGGGGGAAGGAAAAAAAAAATACTCTAATCATGATTTCAAGACTCTTGGGCTTTCATTAATTACACACATGTGGAAGGTGACTGACTCCATAACACAGGGCATTTGCACAAGTAACTGCACATGACAAAAAGGGAAGTGTTGCCTCCACATCCTCTGAGGACCTTAGCATCCACCTTATGAAGTACTACGGAAACAGAATACCATGAGCTGCCAAACAGTGGCTAGTTATCTGGGAGACAAGGAGAATTTACTCTGATTCTTTTAAATCATGTTATCCATGGAACAAAGGCATTAGGGGTTTCAGTGTAGAGAAAGGAAATCTTTACCAGAACATGAGAGCTGTTTCCAGACTTTTGAAGACCTGTCATCTAGGCAGCACCGCCCTACAGGGAGTTAACATTTGGCAGAGCATAAATGGACACGGAATTTTTACTTTATCCTCCAGCAGACTAACAATTATGTAGTCTGAAATCTATCTCAGAAATACAGAGGTCTGCTTGGTTAAAGCTTGGCAGTATTCTCTGGAGTGGGTTCGATCCTCCTTAATTTAGTATTCCAAAATATATGTTCTAACTTATGTTGAATTGACTACCTAACCCATTTTTATTTGAAAGATAATATAGACAGTTTTTACCAGTATTTAGAAAAGCAGAAAGTAACTTCAAAAGATAAAATAAGGACATGCTGAGCCGGTGATGCCATCATGAGAGATAACATTTATGGCATGGATGGTATATGCCAGGCAGTCCGTTACACATGAAACATGAGCAACTCATAACCTGTGCATCAAATGTCTGCAGAAGGCACAGTAAATTTCTCTACTTTATAGATAAGAAAACAGCTCTGAGAAGCTGAGGTATTCACCTGCTCTTGATTGTGGGCCTCTCTTGAAGATTCAGGCTGCTGTTTATGTTTCCCTTTCAAGTAGGTTGTCATTCTGTCTGCAGTGACCTGCTAGCCAAAGATGTTTGGCTTTTTTGTGTATGGGGGAGTATATTTTGTTTTGTTGTTATTCTATAATTGTATTCAGTGAACTGAGTTCTTGATAAAAAGGACTCTTACAGGAATTTTTTATTTCCTGTTCCTTCTCTCCCTTTCCTCAGATCCACTGTTTGTTTGGTAGACTCCTTAACTAGCTGCAGTTCTGAAATGGTGCTGTTGACAGTCAAGCTCTAAAGCAAGGTTCTGACCCATGATGAATTCTTGGAGATGAGATGATAATAATAATAATAATAATAATAATAATAATAATAATATAATGGTTTAGTTAATGAGGGATACAGAGGTTTTGTTTTGCTTGTTTGAATAAACATAATTCAAACTAATTGAAACTGTTTGGTTCGCCTATCACACTAGATGTGAAAGCCTCTTTTCTCTTTACCACATGGAAAGCACTGGATACTTCCTGGGATGAGGGTATGAATATGCAAATATTTGAATGAGTGAATTTATATTAGTTTCTCAAAGATTCTCTGCCTTTTGCTTATGAATTTGGGGATTGATTTTTCAGTAAGCAAGCCATTATTTGCATAGAGGGTCCAGGCCTTTTTCTGGCCACAGAGACTCGGATCCTGGGCCTTCCTGTACTGAATGGTATAGTTTGCTGTATGACAGACTGCTTCCAACCCTAGATAACTGTGCTATAGTGTGAACTGTTAGCCATTCTTGGTAGCAATCACAGCTGCTACAGGAGAGAAAACCCTTGATTTTACTAGTAAGTAAATAGACCCAGATTTTTTTGTGTGTGTCTTTTTGAGATAGGGTCTCCCTTTAGCTCCAGCTGTCCTGGAACTCACTATGTAGACCAGGCTGGCCTTGAACTCACAGATATTTGCCTGCCTCTGCCTCCCAAGTACTGGCATTAAAGGCATGGGCCACCACGCCCAGCTCAGATTCTTATTCTAAAAGAAATGTATAGAAATGGAAATAAGTTACTAATAAAGGTGAATTATTAAATTTTAATGATGTTTAGCATATTGACATTTAGAAAATATATTTCAGATTTAGTCAATTCTATTGTAATTTAAACTTATGATTTTAATTAAGGTTATTTATGTGAACCACAGAAAGTTTATACTTAATTGATAATTTAGCAATTTCCAATTTATTACCATTCTGAATAAATTAGTCTAGCATGAAAGGTTGTGGGTTTTTCTAACGATGAAGCATTTCCTGTGTTAATACCTGGCTCTTGGGCCTAATTTTACACTTGTTCCTAACACTCTACCAGAATGTCATTGACTTTATTAAACAAATGATAAATGACGTCTCTCAGCATTTAGGTCAACCAAGCCTTCATCCTGACCTGGTCCTCTACTCTTTGCCAAAGTATGGGCTTATTTTTTTTTAATTATTATTTCTCCATAATGCAGACATTTCTATAACTACCTCAAATACATCTCAAATACATCTTTTTAAAGAATAGTACTAGTTTCGTCTCCAACAATATCATACATGTTTACAATGCATCTTGGCTGTGCCTGCTCCCCCCCACTCCTGCCCCCTCCCCATCATGTGTCCTCTCCAACAATGTCATACATGTTTACAATTCATCTTGGCTGTGCCCGCTCCCACCCCACTCCTGCCCCCTCCCCATCATGTGTCTTCTCCAAGAATGTCATACATGTTTAGGATGCATCTTGGCTATACCTGTTCCCCACGACTCCTGCCCCCTCCCCATCATGTGTCCTCTCCAACAATGTCATACATGTTTAGGATGCATCTTGGCTGTGCCCGCTCCCACCCCACTCCTGCCCCCTCCCCATCATGTGTCTTCTCCAACAATGTCATACATGTTTAGGANTCTCTCTCTCTCTCTCGTCTTTTCCAGACAGGGTCTCCCTGTAGCCCCAGCTGTCCTGGAATTTGCTCTGTAGACCAGGCTGGCCTTGAACTCACAAAGATCCACCTGCTTCTGCCTCCCAGGTGCTAGGATTAAAGGCATGAGCCACCACGCCCTGCTTTCTTTCTTTTTTTTTCTTTTTTAAGTTGTAGATTGTCTCCCATTCTAGAGTATAGGCTCAACCTTGGGCTTTGGGGATATATAAAGTCACTTTTACAAGGGTGATATCTAACCAGTCTTAGACTTGCATTTTACAGAGCAGAAGTATTTGATTAACATATCAAACATTTTACAAAGAGCAGAAGTATGCTGTTAGTTAGCTAATCTCACCTCCCCTTAAGACTTTTTGTTTGGGAATATGCCCTGATGCAGTCCTGAATCCTGTGGCCTAGGGCCACTCCTAAGAGTTCCCCACACTAGCTGGGTGTGGTGGCCCACTTCTTTAATTCCAGCACAGCAGAGGTTTATGCTAAGGTCAGAAACAAAATCGATTTCTGACAAAATGGAGTCTAGCTAGCCCACCTTATGGTCTGGCCCGTTTCATTCCCCACTCCTGTTTGGGACTACTCAATTCTTTGAGTATTATTCAGGGTATATGGGTTGTAATTCATCATATTGGCTCCTCAAAACCATAAGCTTTACCAAGTTGAATCTGCTTACCAAATTTAGCAACAGCATTTAATAGGCAAGGACCACAGGTGAGGACAACTAAAATTAAAAGGGTGGTTAATGAAGGAGACAAGTAAATAGAGGTTCATACCAATTTGAAAATTGGTACACAGCTGTACTGTTTGTTTGTATGTTTGATTTTTGGTCTTTTTGAGACAGGTTCTCTCTGTAGCTCCAGTTGTTTGAAACTCACTATGTAGACCCAGGCTGGCCTTGAACTCACAGAGATCCACCTGCCTCTGCCTCCCAAGTGTTAGGATTAAAGGCATGGGCCACTAGCTCTGATAAATCTTGATCAATCTGTTGACCTAAATATTTAAATTTTGATTTCCTGTTACAAGTGCTGTGCTTACTAGCCCTGCAGATCCTGTAGTCCCTTATACCTCTGAGACAAATACAAGGGCAGAACCTTTAACACATAAGTGATAAAACAGGTAACAGGCAAACACAAAGGCCACTGGAATGTGGCATCCTGGTCTACAGATAATAAATGTGACATCCTGGCCTGGTTTACAGATAGATAACATTAAAGGTCACAGGAATGTGAGTTTCTAGAGAAGCAAAGGTGGCTGTCTGGGGTGACCACAAGGGACAGAGGAAGGTCCCAAGCTGTCCTTATTGCCCTAACACAGCAAGATGTTTTCCTAACCAGGTCTATTTTGCCATTTCCACTATATTCCCCTCTTTTCACTGAATCAGAACTATGGGTCTTGTCAGGTGGGGCCAGCCAGGGTCCTCAGGGTTTCCAAGTATTCTTCCAGAAAGACCCATTTTCTTCTGGCCTTTATTTTTCCCAACCAGCTGCCTGGCATTTTACTATCCAGGATTGATAGCAGCTTTACATTTTTCTAACTGTGGTGGCTCTTGAATTTCTAGTTTCTGGTGGGATAAGTTTACCTGCAGATCCAGGAAGTCTCCAGCTCTTCAGCTGAGAAAGAAACTGGCTCTTTGGAGGAGGGGGAAGGTCTTGACCCTAAACTGCTTAGTAAATTTCTAGTTCTTACGTATTCTTATCACATCAATCTCTGAAGAGCTCATCCCAATTGTCAAGAAGGGATTGAGGCACCAACCACTCTTACTTCTTCCATGCTGAAAAGGGGCACAGGGTGTGGCAATTGGGGTACTCGCCCTCAGTGGATCTATATAAAGTATCCCCAAAAGTATAGCTATAGAGAAAACAAAGTCCTTAACTGGTGCCTTTGAAGGAGAAGAGAAGGTAAGAATAGAACCAGAAGTAAGAACAGTTGAATTTAAATGTCCAACTTAAAAGGCAATTAGAATTTATTGATGAGAGGTTCCAACATACCCATTTATTGGGTTTCTCCTTATTTTTTATGTGTATGAATGTACTGTCTGCATGTAGGTTGGTGCACTCGTGTCATGCAATGCCACGGAGGTCAGAAGAGGGTGTCAGATTCCCCTGGAACTGATGTTAAAGATGATTCTCAGCCTCCATGTGGGTGCTGGGAATCGAACCCAGGTCCTCTGCAAGAGGTGTTCTTAACCGCTATGGTGTCTGGGCTCAAGGATCTGGTTTTCAAGTACTTTTGATAGTCACAGTGTGAGGTCCCTCTTAAGTAAGTAGCTTCTTGCAAGTCGGTGGTGACCAGGAATCAAAGAAGGAAGGCAGGAGCTGAGGTATGTCTCTCAGCAGCTGCTTCCTGGCAATTCCAACCTTGGGCCGGTATGAATCTCAGTGGAACCTCCAAATGTTATGGGTCAGAAACCAAGCACACAGACTCTAGAAAATTGCAAGGAAGTTTTATTACAGCCAGCTGGACCATCCCCCACTCCAGAGTAGAGGCAGCAGCATGACCTTGGGATTTGGGGATATATAAAGTCACATTTATAAGGGCAATATTTAACCAGTCTTAGACAAGCATTTTACAGAGTAGAAGTATTTGATTAACATATCAAGCATTTCCAGTGAGCAGAAGTATGTGGTTAATTAGCTAATTTCACCATACCTTAAGACTTTTTGCTTGAGAATAAACCCCGATGCACTCCTGAATCCTCTTCTCTTTCTTTTTGCTCCTTTCCTTTAAAATTTTTGTTTGAGTTCTTGAGTGTTCCATTTCAAGTTTTATTTCAATTTGGCTTTTCTTCAGATATTTTTTTTCTTTTTTTTAATTTTTATTTATTTTTGTATGTATATGAATGTACTGTCTGCATGTAGGTCTGTGCACCCGTGTCATGCAATGCCACGGAGGTCAGAAGAGGGTCTCGGATTCCCCTGGAACTGGAGTTCTCCTGGAATTGGAGTTACAGATGGTTCTCAGCCTCCATGTGGGTGCTGGGGATCGAACCCGGGTCCTCTGTAAGAGCATTCGGTGCTCTTAACTGCTAGGCTATCTCTCCAGCCCCAGATATTTTATTTCTTTATTGAACTCTAATTTCATTTTTTGAATCATTTCAGGTATTTTGTTCAGCTGTTTGTGATTTCATGATCTTCTATACTCTGGGGGAGTGCATAGATCTAGCGCAGGCAGGGATCCCAGTGACCCAAGGTGGCCTGGGATCTGAGATGGCAGGGTGCTTCTAAGTCTCAGGAAAGGCAAGTCAGGACTGTAGGTCTAGGGCAGGCAAGGATACCAACAACCCAAGTTGCCCTGAGAGCGGAGACTGACCCAAACATCTTTTTTGGGGGGAGGTCTTTTCGAGATAGGGTCTCCCTGCAGCTCCAGCTGTCCTCGAATTTACTTTGGAGGCCTGGCCTTGAACTCACAGAGATCCACCTGCCTCTGCCTCCTGAGTGCTGGGATTAAAGGTGTACATCACCACACCTGGGCTCCCAACATCTGATAGAGACAACAGCTGCAAACATGCAAGCAGCACCCACACACCCCTAAAGCTCTCCATGATGCTGTCCTCCCAAATAAGGGGAGCTGTTGTCCAAGCTAGCAAATACCAACTATTGTATTTTCTCTAAAAATAATTTCTTTATTATTTTTTATGTGTATGAATGTATGAATGTATATAAATGCACCCATGTTGTGTAATGCCCTCAGAGATCAGAAGAGTGTGTTGGATACCCCAGAACTGGAGTTATAGACAGTTGTTAGCCACTTTGTGGATGCTGGGAATAGAACTCAGTTCTACTGCAAGAACAGTTAAGTCATCTTTCCAGCCCCAACTTGTTGTGTTTCCTCTGTCTCTGTGCCCTCTGTTCCCCGAGCTGGTCCGTGTATGTGGCACAGGTACTGGGGTCTGTGGAAGGTTAGACTAGTATAACAAAATTTCTAGATTTTTAGTCAGAGGACTAGAAAGTAGAAGCCAAAGAGTCAAAAAGTACTGGTGTGACCTTAGAGAGGTTGAAGACTGAGAAAGCCAGCCTCATAAAGTTCTGTATAAGCTCCTCAACCCCTATAATTCCCATGATAGACTACTTTTTTAGGGTTTTTTTTTTTTTTTTTTTTTTTTGGTCATTTTCAGACAGTGTCTCCTTGAGCCCCAGCTGTCCTGGACTCACTCTGTAGACAGGCTGGCCTTGACTTCAAAGACCTGCCTGCAATGGCCTCCCAAATGCTAGATAAATACATAACTTGGCACCAACCAAAACGAACATATCTACTTTTAAACAGTATATGCACCAAACACTTGAAAACTGCACTAAATACTAGGATCCCTCCCTGCGTTCCTGAGTGATGACTGGGAATTGAACATGATGAAAGATTAAATGGCACTGCAGAGATGTTGAACAGAATTGACACTGAAGCTATAATGTATACAAGGCTGATCAGAACTTGTATCCTAAATCCAAACAGATTAATTTCCTGATAAACTAGAAATAGCAGTGTTTATTGGTGATTCAATAGTTTTTTAATTACTAAATCAGGTGACTGAAGACATTGCTCAGCAGTTAAAGATCACTGGCTTCGGCGTGTAGAAACATGAGTTATCGTGTTCCCAGCAAACCCATGATGGCATCTAGACAGCCATCTGTAACACTGTATAAGAAATCATGGAGTGAACCAGTGCTTCTGACTTCTCAGGCATTGCGAATACATGACATGGCAAACATTCATGCAGGCAAGCATTCATAACCATGAAATGAAATGATAAAAAGGTCAAAAGAATAGTAATAAAAATACAAACCAACGAGATCGTGTGACTAATAGGAAATAAAAATTCAACAGTATCCAGGAGGTACAATACATACAAAATCTCAGTGATGACCGAGCACCAGGAACAGGCCTCACTGGTCACTGATAACAAACAATCCAACGACCAACCCATTGCATGAGATAAACACAATAAATGTATGTGACCATAATATACATAAAACAAGTACTATGTCATGATAAACACATAGTAAAAATTTCCCAAGAAGAGCAATGCTCGTGAAGTGAATGGATAAAAATATCAAAACAAAAAACAGGCAACAACAACAACAAACAACAAAAATAAAGCATAAATAATAAACACTAAACATGGAAATTAAAAAATAAAAGCTGTGATTGGTGTGTGTGGTGTTTGAGAATTGTGTGGATAGTGGATGAATAAGATTTGGTTAATTATGGTTAAGTGTGTTATTATAGAAATAGAGATAAAGATAGTTGGAAGATAAAGTTAGAAAAAGACTAGTAATATATATAGGGAGAGGTGAGGGATTCGTGAGATTTGTTAGGTACAGTGCGATAGTCCTATCTCGCTCGCGTTTCCCTCCTCACATAATGCATTTTCATGCTCCTGCCTGCGTGTGTCCTGCTAATGATTCCGTTTTCTCCTTCCCTGGCGGGTTCATGTATAATGTGACAACTTATTTTATCAAGTCCTTTGCAGCAAGCACTTTGACTTCTTGAGCTCCTCTGTGGAACGTTTAAAAAAGAAAATTTTTTCACTAAATACAAAACAAATATAGTAAGACACAACAAACTACGAACAAACAAGAGTCAAGTAAATGGGCTATTAAATAATATGAAATGTGTATTGCTTCACAGGTTATGGAAATCCGTGCACTAATAAACAATAGACGAAAGATGTATCGTAAAATCATAAACAGCAGATGAAAGAGATGTTAAAGAAGAGAGAGGTAACAGAACCATGAAAAAACACATTAGGGGCATAACCAACACCAGCCATTCTAGCATGTGTGTTATTGGATGATGTCGGAACAGGTGTGTGTGATACCGAACGCCAGTATTTGAAAGAGCAATTGCACAAAACAGATCAGATACAATTTCAGCACATGACAATACTATCATAGTCAAGAAACCTTCCAACCAGGAATGCGAAATGAGCCCAAAGAAGCCCAAATCTAAGTCCAGATAATCAAACTAAAATTAAAACAGTAAAACATTGGAGCCAGGCAGCCAGACATAGTATCTTCCTTATGAGCCACACCAACTCAGACACTGTGGAACTCTCCACCCACTAAACGTTAGCAGCACCGCACAGCACTAACAACCAAAATGCCTTCAGACATTGCCAGATATTTGTGGGCAAACAAGAACTTGTACCCATTAGAAGGGGAATAAGAATAGAAAATCTAAAATAATGAAGGCTTTAGTTTCGCCATCGGATTATTTTATTTTTAAAAGGATTATTTCTGTTTGGTATTGTAATGAAAGAGAAGAGGAAAAAGAAAAAAGCTTAAAAAATATAAAAAAGTCAGAGGAGTTAATAGACATAATATAAACAAACATGGAATGGGGTTTAGAAAAGTTCATCTAATGGCCCTGACTTCATCATGAAAAAATTTATATTAAAAGTTGTTTTCTTTTTTTTTAAAGTATAAGTAATTTTTGTCAAAGCTTATAAAATCTAGGACCCATGATCCCGCCAAACTAAGCAACCCAAAATTTTTTTCAATACCAATAGATTTGGAGTTTGATCATTAGAAAAAAGGTCGAAAACCCCAGTCAGGTTTATCTAAATTTGTTAGATGGGACTAAGGAGACAATTCAGTAGATAAAGTAACAAAATGTGATGTGTGTTCGTAGTAACAATAAGTTTTACGATTCCAAAGCCACAGATAACAGTTAATGAACATAAATGAGCAGGCAGATTGCCTTCCCAGGTGTTTCACTGTGAGGGAGCTATGGGAGTGGCAACACGAGAGAGAATACACCCAGGAAGTGTGGCAGGCTGGCTAGCCTGGCAGAACAAAGGCAGTAGCAAAGGAAAACGCATAAGACCCGATCGCAAACAAATAGAGAGATAGACTTACACCCAATATTGTGCCTCCAAGCCTCCACATGATGTGCCAGTTGCACGTGTGCCCAACCTGAGCAACATGAGAGCAACAGGCAGGAAAAGAAGCACAGCATGGAAAACCATATGACAAAAACATACACAAACATGTAAAAAAATTCACATAGCGAAGTGAACACATTCCCCCATTCACTCCATCTCATTCATAAAAAGGAAGTAGAAATGCCACCTTTAGAAGAAAATGACAGAGAGAGAGGAAAGGACTGGAGGAGATAAAAAAGCCCTGTGTTAAGAGCAGTAACGACTGCTGGACTCTTGTAGAGGACCGGTTTTCCATCCCCAGCACCCACATGGTGGCATAAAAAAAAAAGAACCAATCTTAAGAAAACGGGGTACCGGAATTCAGGAGAAACATCCAGTTACAGTGGTGGAATGCCAAAGGCACTCGTGCAGTGTGACTGAACTATTCATTCGTCAAAATATATAAATGACACGAAACGAAAAAGGGTATCAAACAAAACCGGTACCAAGACATACAGTACATTCAATACACATAGAAAATAATAAATAGAATATAAATAATAAATAAATAAAGTAATAAATAAATAAAATAAATAAATTAATTACTTAAAAAACTATATTTTTAAATAAACTATGGCCAAGTGAGAAGAGAGCATGGTCACCCAACATGTTTTGAAGGAGTCTCAAGTTGAAGATCCACAAGTCTCAAAAGAGCATACCAAGCAAATAGGATGCTGGTTTGCAAGGCAAGATTGTCTATACCCAGATTAGAACTCCTTTTGAATTTTAGATTGTGTGATTCACAAAAGAATTCCCCAGGGCTCATGGCAAAGAAATGCATACAGTGAGGAAGAATAACACATATATGACAAATATGTTGAATGCAAGGAGCACTGGTGATAGATGGCGTTGGAAACGTATAGTCGCCGACCTGTATAGTAACCTTTTCCCAATCGGAATCAAGGAATATAAAAAACCAAACCATATAAGCAAGAGAAAATTATACAAGAAAAGAAAAAGTAATATGTATGTGAGCTAATATGATTGACAGAAATAGGAATCCAGGAAGCGCAGGGAATTAGAGTCCTTGTGGCAGGAAGCATGGAAGTGGACCGGAGGCTGGATCAGCAGACCGAGGTTGCAGCAAGTCTCCGCAAGTGAGCCAAAAGAAGCGAGCAAGCGAGAGAGAGAGCGGGGGTGGGGGAGAGAGAGACCACAAGGTTGTTGGTGAAACTCACGAGCCTGACCACCGCAGCTGAGCATACTTCACAATCCGTATAAGCCACACGCTTCTACAAGACCTCCAAGGACACAGTGCCACCAAACGAAAATGGAAGGAAAACCAAGGTCCATGACTATTAAAGCCTAATGGGGGACAACATATCATTCAAAACAACCATACTATCACACGATCCAGGCTGAGGTCAGCACATAGAGACTCCTGACACAATATAAAATGGACAAAATGTATTTAGTCCAACGCGCGTGAAAAGGTGTCCCCATAAAAGGAGTTTTAGCCAAGTGTCAATGCTAAGTCAAAAGTCTACAGAAAATAGCCTGAGGGCTGGAGAGATAGACTAGCGGAAGTTAAGAACAGCCGACCAAAAGGGAGGGAATCATTACAAAAGGAGGAACCGGTTCGAGTCACCCGCACCACACGAAAGCAGACTGAGAACACCAGTCTGAAACGCCATTCCAAGATAAAAACTCCAAGGGCACAGGGTGGATCTGACAGCCGGAACTGCATACTGGACCACCTCCGTGGCAGGTTGAACAAAGAGCGAATGGTGGGGTGCACAAACTTGCATGACAATAAACAGTACATCATACACATACCGAAATAAGAAAAAAAAAAAGTCTACAGTCCTGTGTCTTTACTGGCGACACAGTACACAAATCTCTTAACTGTAAGGTCACCTGTAAAAATTCAAAGGAAAAATATACCGATACGCCCAACGTACAGTGGACTGAATACACATCCCCATTCCAAACGGGTCTTAACTAAGAGTGTCGAGTAGTTGAGAAAATACTGAGGCGAAAACAGACCAAAAACCAGCCAGGCAAACACCAAGTCCAGTAGCTCCGAGTGTGCGGAACTTCCGGGAATTTATTTCCAAAGGGCTTAGAGGGGTGGATCGAAACGTCTTCCATGATTGAGTGCAACATGAATCTCTTCTTTGGGCTGGTACCACTCCCTACACCTGTATACAGGCGCTCCTTTGGAGCAAGTACTCTGCACAGCTCAGGCATCGAAAGGGGTACAAAGAGATCTCGAATGTCTTCTTTGGGTCTCTCCTGCCAACCAGGCTTCACATCACAGCTTCACACAATGGCCATAAATCAATTGGCGCTTCTTATTCAGTTACACCCTGCTGCACTCGTACGCTGGTGCACTACAGGTGGCCTCATAACCATTGGAGAGAACATAACTATGACCCCTTCACTTTTGCAGCCTTCATGCCTCTAAAGCCAGCACCACGTGAATGAAATAGCCAAATCTGGCTGCAAGTTAGAGATGGAATCTCTCCTACTTTAAACACATTTGCAAATTTTCTCTGCCCTGGACCTGTTGGAGCAGAAAGGAAAACAACTTGACAGTAAATTTTCCGTTCAAACAATTGGAGAGCGTAGCGGGGGTTTTTGTCTTGGGCCCTGTAGGGTAAGCTGTTAAATTGCCTGTAAGGTATTTAGCTTCTAAATCTTGATGGGACCCCATACCATAATCACAATTTAATCAAATCACTTTAATGTCCATGGTTGAACGGGGTAAATAGCTAGGAACCTCAATCCTTAAATCGCTTGTATCATGCACTTTTTCCATCAATTTACGGACAAAGTAGATAGGCTCAATCCTGGAAATCAGTTAGTCTCCTTGCAAAAGGAGCTCTCCTTCGACATTTCGCATTGGGCCCCAGCCTTAAATATATCCTATGCAGTATATTCAGATCCAGAACTGGTCAGTATTCTGCATTTTTTTCTGCCCAATCTGCTCTTCACTGTAGATATGTACAATATTCACCATCAAAAGCCAAGCCAGAACCGATGTCGACGAGTATTAGGTCCTGTCGGAAAGTTATCCGGTCCACCAAACATTAGCCCATTGCTTTATTCAACCTAGTCATCAGGAAACCAGGGTGGCTTAGCCGGAAAACAACGGTAGCCAAAGACTCTTTGACTAAATATCCCATTTGCTGCCTAAGTCTTTATTTTTCCGTCTCAAGACAAATACATGTTTTTGACAAGCAAATGCTTTCGTTCCAGGCTTTCTAGGAAAATGATGCCTGTATAACGCCTGCTTAAGTAGTCACGAGTTTCTAAGCCCAAAGTTCCAAAGTCTTCCACAATTTCTCCAAACAACCACATGGTGCATATCGTCACATAAAAACAGCCAAACAGGGGCCCACTCGTCTGGTACCAAATAACTGATAGTGGAGTAACACTTTGTGTTTATGCGTGATAAACCCAACCGATGAGCAGAAGGGGGGGGGGAAATTAGCAAAGGAGCAGCGAGTGAGAGGGATCAACACGGACGCATAGAAGATACAGCTTGGAGAAGGGCAAACAACAGATGAACCCTAAAACGCAAACGACATGAGAGTGAGAAATAACAAAATACAGAGCAGAAATCAATGAAAATAAAACAAAGAAAACAAAAACAAAATCAAAAATCAATGAATTAAAAGTTGGTTTTCTTTGAAAGAATAACAAATAGACAGACCTCTAGCCAGTTAAAACAAAAGAACAGAAGGAATAACTCCAATCATAGAATCTGTGATGAAAATTGAAATATCACAACAGACAAAAGGAAAAGATCCAGAAAATCAGAGGGGAATACTTCAAAAACCCATCCTCTACCAAGTTTGAAAAAAAAAATAGAAGAATGATGAATATCTTAAATCCTGAATCACCAAAGCTCAAAGCTCAACCAAGAAAGATCAACAGCTTAAATACAGCCCCCATAAGATAGGAAGAAATTGAAGATTAATAGAAAACCGCCTCAAAACTAAAAAAAGCCCAGGCCCAGATGTTTCATGTATCAAAGTTCTATAAAACATTTCAAAAAGACCTACAACATTATTACTGAAAATGTTTAAAAGAATACACGAGATGGGGAATTCCTCCCAAATTACCTTTATGAAGCCAGCATCCCTCTAGTACCAAAACCAGGCAAAATATATCAACCAAAAAGGAACCAAAAGATGCATCTCCCTAATGGACACGGATGCCAAAATTCTAAGCAGAATGCTGGCAAATCGCATACAGACACATATCAAGAAAGAATCATCCATCATGACCAAAAATTGGATTCATACCAGATGCAGGGATGGTTTCAACATACAAAAATCAATAAACCACATCATAAGCATATAAATGGACTGAAAGATGAAAAACACACCATCATCTCATTGATGCAGAAACCTTGACAAAATCCAGCATCCCCCTTCATGCTTAAAGCCGCTAGATGGAATTGGATTGGATGGATCATTCCTCATTGTAATTAAAGCCATATACATGGAACCCACAGCCAATATGAAAGAAACATTCCCTTTAAAGTAGGAACCCGGCAAGGCTGCCGCCCGGTGTCACCAATCCTCTTCAATATAGGGCTTGGAAAACACTTGCAAGAACAATAAAGGCAAGAAAAGGAAATGAAAGGCGTTCTAATTGGAAAAAGGGATCAAGCGCTCCCTATTTTGCCTGATGGGTAGTTATTGTGTTATGTTAAGGGGAGATGCCGTAAAACTAACCAACCAAGAACACTCCTAGAAACCTTCATCGCTGTTTGGCAAAGGGCAGGATACAAATGTAAACCTTAAAAAATCAATGGGCCTTTCTTTACACCAAGAACAAGCAACTGGGGAAGGAATTCAAGGATACCTTCCTACTCACCAATTAGCCTCAAAAACAATAAACACCTAGGAACAAAACCTAACCAAAGACACCAACTCTCTACACAACAAAAAGTTTAAAAAATAAACCCTTAAAGAAGAAATTGAGAGGGACAGAAGAAGATGGAAAAACCGCCCATGCTCATATGTATATGGTGTAGAATTACTTGTTTAGGTGAAAGGTGTCCATTCTATTCTACCCAAACTCTTGGACAGATTTACGCAATCCCAATTAAAATCCCCAAGAGTTGGGGCTTGGAGAGATGGCCTAGTGGTTTAAGAGCAAACGACTGCTCTTCAGAGGAACCTGAGTTTCGATCCCCGTCCCCACATGGCAGCTGAGAAAACATCTGGAAACTTCCAATTCCAGAAGAACGCCAGTTCCAGGGGATCCACCCATCTTCTGATCTCCGCTGCATTGCACGCACGGGTGCACAACTTGCCAGCAGACAGTACATATTATATACACATACAAAAAATTAAATAATTAAAATAAAAAATAAAATAAAAGCCCCAAGAGTTTCTCTTTTTCAGGCTTGGAAAAAAAAAGTCCTTAAAATTCATTTGGAAAAACAAAAGACCCTGATAGCCAAAACAACCCTGAGTGAAAAGAAAAACACAGGGGGGATCTCTATACAGACTTCAACTATACTATAGGGCTATAGTCAGAAACAGCCTGGTACTGGAAACAAACAAACAGACCTGTTGACTGGAACAAAACTGAAGATCAAACTTGAGAACACACAATTTCAGCCATCCTCGTATTTGACAAGGGGCCAAGAAGAAACAATGGGGAAAAGACAGATCTTCAGCAAGTGGGTGTTGGCAAAACGGATCACCACTTGTAAAGAATGAAATTAAACCCTTACTACTTCTACCTCTCGCCCGTACAAAAGTCAACTCCAGGTCGAGTTAAAGACCACAACGTGAAACCCCAAACTCTGAAGGTGGGAGAAGAAAAAGTTGGCGCAGACTACAAGAACCATAGACTGAGGAAAAAGACTTCCTAAATCAGTAGTAGCTGCACAAGAATTAGGTCACAACTGACAAATGGGACCATCATTAAACTCAAAAGTTTCTGGACATCAAAAGAAGCATGAAGGAAGTGGAGAGAAATCCCACAGAGTGGGAGGGAAACCTTCACGGCAGAAACTCTGACAAAGCATTGATTTTCCAGAATATATAAACTACTCAAAACACAAGGAGAAAGAAAAACAAATGACCCACTCAATAGATGGAGCAAAGAGCTTAACAGAGCTTCACAAGTGAGGAATTAGAGAGGCTGAGAAAACATCTTAAGAAGTGTTAACATCACTAATCGAAGGAAATGCAAAATCAAAACCCTTTAAGATATCATCTTACCTCCAATAAGACTGGCTAGGATCAAGAAAACAAATGATACCAATGCTAGAGAGGTTGTTGGGGAAAGGGGAACACTCATCCACTGCTAATGGGAATGTAAACTCGTACAGCACTAATGGAAAGCAGTGGTGGAGAACCCTTGGAAGACTTGGAAGGAACTTGCCACCCCAGCGACCCAGCCATACCCACTCCTGGTCCGTGTAACCTCACAAATTGCCTCCCACCGCAGAGATACAGCATGGCCATGTTTATTTCAGCTGTCTTCACAAGAGCAAGGAGCTGGAAACCGAACCCAATGCCCCTCAACTGATAGATAGAGAAAATGTGGTACATCTAAACAATGGTGTTCTATGCAGCAGTAAATGAAACATGACATCATTGAGCTTTGCAGGAAATGGCTGGACTAGAGGACATCATAATGAGTGAAGTTAACACAGTCCCAGAAACAAATGGCGAATGGTATTCCTCATCTGTGGATGCTAGTGCCAATTACCTAGTTTTTTATGTAATTTCTTGTGCATGGTCCCTTGAGCTTTTCTCTAGCAAGTAGGAGTGATGCTTATTGGCAAAACAACACAACAGAAAGGACTGCAATCAAAGAACTGACTGAACGTGAACTTCTGCTCAAACAGTCAACTTCCACATGGAGAATATTGAGAAAGACTGAGAAAGAGATAAAAAGCACGTTTGGCAGAAGGCAGGAGCTCTGGTGGGGTAGGGGAAATGGAAAGGGTAATAGTTCCTGAACTGAATTGAAAAAAAAAAAAAATGTAAATAAAAAAATAAAAAAATAAAAAAAAAAGTAAAAAATAAGTAGTGTTTAGAGTATAATTGCAATGAGAAGACTCAGCTAGGCAAACTCCTTAGGACTCTGTAATGGGTTAGAAGATAAAGGGTAGAGTTTATTATATATCAATTGTAGCCATTGCCCACCTCCAATGCATTGTGAATGATACTGTTTTCAAAATGTTCTCAACCCCATCAACTAAGAGTAAACTGAATGACTATTTGTTGTCTTACAGAAAGACCTGTTAGTACTTTAAATGTTACTATTGAGTCCATCCAGATTTTCTTAGGATTTTCACTCCTTTAGCTGATGGGGGAAGGAAAAAAAAATACTCAAACAGGATTTCAAGCTCTTGGGCGTTCATTAAATTACATACACAAATGTGGAAGTGACTGACTCCATAACACAGGGCATTTGCACAAGTAACTGCACATGACAAAAAGGGAAGTGTTGCCTCCACATCCTCTGAGGACCTTAGCATCCACCTTATGAAGTACTACGGAAACAGAATACCATGAGCTGCCAAACAGTGGCTAGTTATCTGGGAGACAAGGAGAATTTACTCTGATTCTTTTAAATCATGTTATCCATGGAACAAAGGCATTAGGGGTTTCAGTGTAGAGAAAGGAAATCTTTACCATAACATGAGAGCTGTTGTTTCCAGACGTTTGAAGACCTGTCATCTAGGCAGCACCGCCCTACAGGGAGTTAACATTTGGCAGAGCATAAATGGACACGGAATTTTTACTTTATCCTCCAGCAGACTAACAATTATGTAGTCTGAAATCTATCTCAGAAATACAGAGGTCTGCTTGGTTAAAGCTTGGCAGTATTCTCTGGAGTGGGTTCGATCCTCCTTAATTTAGTATTCCAAAATATATGTTCTAACTTATGTTGAATTGACTACCTAACCCATTTTTATTTGAAAGATAATATAGACAGTTTTTACCAGTATTTAGAAAAGCAGAAAGTAACTTCAAAAGATAAAATAAGGACATGCTGAGCCGGTGATGCCATCATGAGAGATAACATTTATGGCATGGATGGTATATGCCAGGCAGTCCGTTACACATGAAACATGAGCAACTCATAACCTGTGCATCAAATGTCTGCAGAAGGCACAGTAAATTTCTCTACTTTATAGATAAGAAAACAGCTCTGAGAAGCTGAGGTATTCACCTGCTCTTGATTGTGGGCCTCTCTTGAAGATTCAGGCTGCTGTTTATGTTTCCCTTTCAAGTAGGTTGTCATTCTGTCTGCAGTGACCTGCTAGCCAAAGATGTTTGGCTTTTTTTTGTATGGGGGAGTAATATTTTGTTTTGTTGTTAGTCTATAATTGTATTCAGTGAACTGAGTTCTTGATAAAAAGGACTCTTACAGGAATTTTTTATTTCCTGTTCCTTCTCTCCCTTTCCTCAGATCCACTGTTTGTTTGGTAGACTCCTTAACTAGCTGCAGTTCTGAAATGGTGCTGTTGACAGTCAAGCTCTAAAGCAAGGTTCTGACCCATGATGAATTCTTGGAGATGAGATGATAATAATAATAATAAAAAAAAAAAAAAGATAATGGTTGTAGTTAGGAGGGATAACAAGGTTTTGTTTTGCTTGTTTGAATAAACATAATTCAAACTAATTGAAACTGTTTGGTTCGCCTATCACACTAGATGTGAAAGCCTCTTTTCTCTTTACCACATGGAAAGCACTGGATACTTCCTGGGATGAGGGTATGAATATGCAAATATTTGAATGAGTGAATTTATATTAGTTTCTCAAAGATTCTCTGCCTTTTGCTTATGAATTTGGGGATTGATTTTTCAGTAAGCAAGCCATTATTTGCATAGAGGGTCCAGGCCTTTTTCTGGCCACAGAGACTCGGATCCTGGGCCTTCCTGTACTGAATGGTATAGTTTGCTGTATGACAGACTGCTTCCAACCCTAGATAACTGTGCTATAGTGTGAACTGTTAGCCATTCTTGGTAGCAATCACAGCTGCTACAGGAGAGAAAACCCTTGATTTTACTAGTAAGTAAATAGACCCAGATTGTTTTGTGTTGTCTTTTTGAGATAGGGTCTCCCTTTAGCTCCAGCTGTCATGAACATCACTATGTAGACCAGGCTGGCCTTGAACTCACAGATATTGGCCTGCCTCGGCCCCCAAATACTGGCATTAAAGGCAGGGCCACCGCCCACTCAGATTCGTATTCTAAAGAAATGTTATAGAATGGAAATAAGTGACTAATAAAGGTGGATTAAATTTTAATGATGTTTTAAGCATATTGACATTTCAGAAAATATATTTCAGATTTAGTCAATTCTATTGTAATTTAAACTTATGATTTTAATTAAGGTTATTTATGTAACCAACAGAAAGTTTTTATACTTAATGATAATTTAGCAATTTCCAATTTATTACCATTCTGAATAAATTAGTCTAGCAGGAAGGGTTGTGGGTTTTTTTCTAACGATGAAGCATTTCCTGTGTTAATACCTGGCTCTTGGGCCTAATTTTACACTTGTTCCTAACACTCTACCAGAATGTCATTGACTTTATTAAACAAATGATAAATGACGTCTCTCAGCATTTAGGTCAACCAAGCCTTCATCCTGACCTGGTCCTCTACTCTTTGCCAAAGTATGGGCTTATTTTTTTTTAATTATTATTTCTCCATAATGCAGACATTTCTATAACTACCTCAAATACATCTCAAATACATCTTTTTAAAGAATAGTACTAGTTTCGTCTCCAACAATATCATACATGTTTACAATGCATCTTGGCTGTGCCTGCTCCCCCCCCCACAAGCCTGGCCACCATGCCCCAGCATTTGTCCCTCTCCACAAATGTCAGACATGTTTAACATTCATCTTGGCTGTGCCCACCCCCCCCACTCCTGGCCCCCCCCATCACGTGGTCTTCTTCTTCTCCAAGAATGTCATACATGTTTAGGATGCATCTTGGCTATACCTGTTCCCCACGACTCCTGCCCCCTCCCCATCATGTGTCCTCTCCAACAATGTCATACATGTTTAGGAGGCATCTTGGCTGTGCCCGCTCCCACCCCACTCCTGCCCCCTCCCCATCATGTGTCTCTCCCACCTTCATGTCCCCACACACACTTCTTTTTTTATAAGTCACTGAGTCCAAGTAGTACTGCCCTCATGTGAAAATGAGAAGACAGCTTTCAGAGTCAGTTTTCTCCTTCCACCGTGTGGGTACCAGGAATCTAACTAAAGCTGGGAGGCATTAGCAACAAGCACCTTTACCTACTGAGCTAATCCATTGGCCACATTTAAATTTTTTCAAAATAAATATGTTTTGAGCTGGAGAGATAGCTTAGTGATTAAGAGTACTTGCTGCTGCTGTACTATGAGGACCAGAGTTTGGGTCCCAGCACCCATATCGGGGAGCTCACAAACCTATAACTCTAGCTCCAAGCGGTCCAGTGTGTCTTCTGGACTATTGGGGACACACACACACACACGCGCGCGCACACACACACACGCACACACACACACACACACACACATGCACACACACTGGGGGACACACACACAATCAATCAATCAATAAATAAATAAATAAACTTAAAAAAATGAGTGTTTTGGGGCTGGAGAGATAGCCTAGCGGTTAAGAGCACCGACTGCTCTTGCAGAGGACCCAGGTTCGATCCCCAGCACCCACATGGCGGCTAAGAACCATCTGTAACTCCAATTCCAGGAGAACTCCAGTTCCAGGGGACTCCGAGACCCTCTTCTGACCTCTGCGGCATTGCACGACATGGGTGCACAGACCTACATGCAGACAGTACATTCATACACATACAAAAATAAATAAAATTTAAAAATGAGTGTTTCCCATTGATGCAAGCTAAATGACATGTTTAGTGTTTTATTTTGATTTGGTGTTACTGCAGTACTGAGCCTGAACCCAAGGCCTCAGGAGTGCTAGACTGGAGCCCTACCTTGAGCTCCGCCCTGTCACAGCACTTTCACAATGCCATTTGTTCACTGCCATTTTCTGAGATGTCCTAATATAAGTACATGGTTTGGTTTGGTTTTCTTAAATGCTGCCTGTCTGTCCTCTGTGTAGTTCCTCTAAGTTTACTATTTAAACAGCACAGCAAATATACAGACTACTTATTGGGAAAAAAAACAGCACAGCAAAAATGGAAAAATCTTATTGAATTGCAAATCAACTTTCTGCATCTATAACCTTTAAACCTGGAGAGCAATTTAAAAAGAGAATTATTTAATTTGGCCCATGGCTTAAGCATTTTCAGTCCATGGTCATTTGGTTCCATTACTTTGGATTGATTGAATTAGAGATTTGAAGCATCCTTTATATAAAAATTTCAAATGGCTTTGTAGCAGAAACTAACAAACCAATCCGAAAATCCATGTGATAATTTGAGAGACTGGAAATAGTCAAACAACCTTGTCAAATAACAAAGTTGGAGTCCTGACACTTAATAGTTAAGGAATCAAATGGGTACTTGTATAAGAATGAACAAGTAGACCAGCGAGACAGAAATAAGTGTCACACACTGTCATTTTTTGTAAAGGGTGCTGTGACAGTTGTGGGCATTAGTGTTCTCGGTTACAGATTCACGGATGCAGAGGTAGTGAATACCACATGGACAGAATGCAGCTCAGTTCCCTACTGCAGGAGCATGTAGAAGAGTCTGTCCACACCACAGCGGACCAGGAAACAGACATGCAAACAGAAATCAGGCAGAGCTAATATACTCCCAGGAACCCACACCCAGTGACTGACCTTCTCCAGCTAGGCCTTACCACCAAAGTTTCTCGGACCTCACAAAATAGTGCCACCATTTAGGAACTAAACACATTCAAGTCATGGTCACACTGGGCACATGATGTGCTCAAACCCTAGGGCACAGTATTCTAAATTCTAAAGAGATAGCTGAGGCATTCCCTCCTCCCTTACACAAACCTGAGTTCCAAAAGAGGTTTGTCTTAATAGACAACACAAGAAGCCTGGAATGAAGCAGACCTTAAAGAAATGGTAGAGGCTCTGCACTGTGAACTGTCAAAGACACAATGCAAGTGAAGTCAGGACAAAGAACTCTGCCCAGTGCTGGCTAGGCAGGGACTTCTCACCGATTCTCCTATGAAAAGATCCGGAGACTCTTGCCTCATTCAGAAATGGTATTTTGAAAGAGGCATAAAGTCTACCCTGTTTTCAAGTCCAAACATGAATAACCTGTCACTTTCACCAACTTCTGTCTCACAGACCTTTCAACACTTTGCCAACTGAGACATTTCCCCAAGCCTGTATTATCTTTTCTATACATTACAAAATGCCTACAGCATTTAGTACAAACTCTGGGCTCCAGTTCTATCTTGATTTATTGGTAAAAAGAACTTCTGCAATGTGTGTAAATGAATACAGAATATTTTCCACAGCCTGATGTGTGGCAAACTTCCTATGAAGTTTCACGATAATTTTCATCCAACACATTCCTGTTGACCACCTACTACGTTGCAGGCCATGTTGTAGGCAGCTGTCTAGAGATCCTAGGAATTCAGCTCACTTGAAATTATAAAGAATTTGTAATACTATTTTTTTTAAGTACGCATTAAGCACTTGAAAATACTTAGATACTGCTGATGTCGCATTATATCAGAGTTCAAAGAATGCCCTGAAGAGCTTCTAAGTTATTCTGTCCCAAACAAGGACTTGAGCAGAGACACTGAGTTGCACAAGAATCAGGGACAGTTTGTTAGGAAATATATGTCCGGGGGAAGGAGTTAAAGTTTAGTAGATCAAATGGCCACTCTACCCAAAAGGACCAGGGCTAATATGGATCGTACTGAGGGGAAAGGGACTGGCTCTCATTTGTATAGTGTGAACTTCCTTTTATTTTAAATGGTGTGTGTGTGTGTGTGTGTGTGTGTGTGTGTGTGTGTGTGTGTTTGCCTGTGTGAGGGTTAACACAGGTGTGCATGGTGTATGTAAGCATGATGTGTGGTCCCAGGTGGTCCCAGATTTAAATCTAAGGTTTCATTCCTCAGGGATGTTAGAGTTTTAACTTACATATTTTTGAGACAAGGTTTCTTACTAACCTGGAACTTAAGGACTAGATTAAGCTCACCCAGAGATCAGACTGTCTCCACCTCTCCAGCCTTGGGATTATGAGGGCAATCCCCCGTGATATTTTTTCTTTGCATCCTGGTATCCAGTTTAGAACATCATGGTTGTAAACACTTTGCCAACTGAGCCATTTCTGCAACCGTGTTTTATCTTTTCTATACATTGTAAAAAAAACCCTTCCATTCAGGGAAATAAAAGTGACAAATTGTCTCTCCCTAGTTCTGGGCCACACTATATAGCAGCCATTTCCTTTTGCCTATTTCAGTCTCCCAGTTTTCATAGAGCAGTGAGCAGTGGACTTGCATGACCACGGACGATAATGAGCAGTAGCCTCAGCAACAAATATTACTGTCACATTACACTGAGATTGCACATCACTGCACCTCTGCAGGCATCGTCTGGGCTCTGCTCAGCTAAGTGCCACAGATCTTTTCCTACAAACTAGGATAAAGGAGCAGGTCCTCACTGAAGTATTGTCTTCATCATGGAGGCTCAGAACAAAAGAACAGTCACTGACACACAGTATATGAATGGCTTGCACTGGTCAATCATGTTCTGGGTATTTGCTTTCCAGGTCCTGTCAGACAATCTTTTTCACACCGTAAAAGAACAGTAGGCACCGGACCTTGCAAAGTAGGTTCTGAGCAGCCCTAAACGTTATTAAGTAAAAACTACATGAACACAACTGAAAATTTTATAATAAAAAGAACTGCTAAATACAAACTGTCATATGTAAAATAGATTACATGCCAACACTAAATATGAAGTCCCTACTTCACTGGTAGGGGTAAGATAGGAGAATATTAATCTTAATGTGCAAAAATATAATTTCATCTGAATATATGCAACAAATCTTTAAGAAAAAAATCTTTAAATTGAATAGCATTTTCTCTGAATAAACAGTTCAGTATAACCCTTACGAGGCTGAGGTTTATATTCAAGTCCTGGATAAGAATGGACATTGAGAATTACAGTTACTTCAGTCCACTTACCACAAATAAAGCAGATGTCCTTAACTCCCTCTCTCAATGAATGAGCATGTCTCCTTCCTTAACACTCCTGCACAGCCAGAGTCCCTTCGCCACAGTTGCAGTTCTATGGAAATCCTGAACGTGTTCAGAAACACCAAACGAAAAGTACTAGAGGTTATTGGAACACCTTGAACATGGCGATCATATCAACTCTGACCCTCACAGTGATGACACAAGTCTCAAGGACACCTTGAAGATCAAAGGCTGTGTGGAAGGGCAGATTCTAGGATCCAAAACAATTTAGTTTGATCCCAAACACTCTGCCTCTGTTGCCATGAGAACATCACTTGTCATTAAAGAGTGAAAAGAGGTGTTCAGAGGAAAATAGTTCCTGATGCACAGAAGACAGTTGGAGGTGTTCCAGTAACCACTAGTACTTTTTGCTTTTGTGTTTCTGAACACTTTCTTCCAGGACACAGTAGGGCCTCTTGCAACCCCCACCACCATCCATAGACTTCACCTCAGGGACGCCCTCCTACTGGGGGCCTCTGGTGCCCTCTCAAAGCTTTAGCTGTATTAGAGCCTCTTCCTGGGGTTTCCATATCTGACCCTTACCCGGCACTTCACACAGGATTTCTGTATCACCCTGTTCCTGCTCCCTTGCTTCCTAGCTTTGCCAGGCTCTTCAGACCCCACCTTGCCCCCTCCCTAATCCTGGCACTTCCTTTTTCGTCCTTTCTCTGGATGTTCAGGCATCATCTGGACTCCATGCTGTTGGTGAGGTTGCCATGTGGAGGAACTACTTGGATGACCTTTGCTAAGGTGTGGGCTGTCTGGTGTGGTACAGCCTTCCAGTTTCCAAGTAAAATGGAGGGTGGGTGGACTCTGGATGGTTGGTCTTGGGTTGTTGTCACCCTCATGTCTGAAGAATCAGTTATTTTACTCAGAGATGCATTGTCCACAAAAGACATGTTGATCCAGGGTCAGAAACCTGTCAGTCCACAGAATAAAGAGCAGGCTCCTTCTTAGAAGTGGAGGTCACCTTGGTTATTAGGTCACTGGGAATGTGAAGCCGAAGGAACTGACAGAATTGAAGACTGTTTTCCACTTGGTGAATAAATCACTCTAATCTTGTCTTTTAAAGTAGGGTAGTTAACCAGTGCCACTGTAGAAAATTTTATAGATATTGGGCCCTGCCTCTTGAGCATACCTATTCTCTGTAGACCCAGAAACAATAGAAATCACACTGAACATCCTAGCCAGTCACCTTAAGACACCAGACCTTAGCAGCACAGAACTGATGCTTACCTGGAGGGTTGCCTTAGCCATAGCCTGTCTGGCTCTATACCTGGTTGTATGGGATTATACAGTGTTCCTTGGTTGCTGGTCTAGCTCAAGGATCTTAAAGCATTTTCCTAGAAGTCGTGTGGCACCCTTGTGGAAGTTCTGTTTCTGTGCCAATGCTCAATGTCATCCCAAGGTCAAATCAGAATTCCAAGGGACAGTGGTGTAGCTCTGTCTTCAGAAAGAAAGATGGTGCCAGACATGGTGGTACACGCCTTTAATCCCAGCACTTGGGAGGCAAAGGCAGGCAGATCTCTTTGAGTTCAAGGCCAGCCTGGTCTACATAGCAAGTTCCAGGCCAGCTGGGACTAAAGGGAGACCCTATCTCAAAAATACACCTCCAAAAAAAGAAGAAAGAAAGATGGTATTAGGAAGAATGGCTCAATTTACTACACTTTATTTGGCTTAATGTGAAGCGTGGAGATGGGGTGGAGTCCCAGAAACTGTTCACACGCATTCCCATTCTTGTCTGCTGAGCACTGTGTAGGATTGGATCTAGCTTTGTGGTTTACTTTGGCCAAGAAGGTGTAGCTCAGATGATCAGTGGTTCATTCAGACAGAAGTTCAAGAGCATATGCACAGTTTATCTCTATCCCTCTTTCTGTCTCCTCAGGGAGGGACACTGAATCAAGGTGACCCTCAGTCAGCTCACATCCTTAGTGAGCAGAGACCCCTGATAACAATCAGTGTAAGCCAAGGAGATTAGCTACTGCTATGTTGAGACATTGAGATTTGAGAGCTGTTTGTTTGTTTGTTTGTTTGTTGTTTCAGCATAATCTAACTCATCATAACTAGTACATGAGGGTTTAAGGAATGAAGTTCCTAATTGTCCAGCATGTGGAATTTTAGGAAAGAAAATATAATCACCTTTCTTCGATAAGGAACCCTGTACTTCTACAATTTGTATATGAAGCTGGTAATAAACAGGAGATTTGCATACTTTCCAAAGTAGCTCTTAAAATATGCCTTATAATTACTGAAATATAGACTTTTACAAATATGAAGTTTGGTAGACCACTTATTAACGTTCAATACATTAACAACACAAGACTATCATCACTATGGATATGATGCTTTTAAGAAGATATATCACTTCTATGGCACTGTAACAATACAAACCTCATATTTGAACCTTAGAAAACAAGAGAAAGAATTAAATTGCAGTATACTATTAAAAATACAAGTCTAGTGTGATGGTGCATGACTGTAATCCAACAAGAGAATCCTGAATTCCAGGCCAGTCTCGGCTACATAACATGACACTGTCAAAGTGCCGAGGCTCGCTAGAACACAGTAAGAAGTGTAGAGCTAGACCGTTCAGCCTGTAGAGAGGCTTGCTCCCAGTCCTGACAACCTGGATGCCAATGGTAGAAGGAGAAAACTGACTCCTAGAAGTCTTCCTCTGACCTCCACATGTATGCTGTGGTACAGGGAGAGAGAGAGAGAGAGAGAGAGAGAGAGAGAGAGAGAGAGAGAGAGAGAGAGAGAGAGAGAGAGAGAAAAAAACAGACTCCGGAGAGGCTGAGGTGTGGCTCAGTGGCACGTATACATGTAAAGACCCTGTGTTCTGTGTCCAGCATCAGCACTCCTCAAAAGTGTCCATTTTAGAACCAGGATTATAGCACAATGATAGAGTGCCTACTTAGTACTCAGAAGACAAAATATAAAATTTCCAGCATTGCAAAACCAAAAATACAGAAAAGAATAAACACACGCACGCACGTACACACACACACACACACACACACACACACACACAAACACACTTAGCAGATGGCACCTTAAAAAAAAAGTAGAAAGACCAAAACAAAACAGCTTTCTAAAGTGAGTATAAATGATAAAGAATTCAAAAGTTAGAATATGTAAATAACCATGGTTAAGAAGCAAAAGAGCAAAAACGATGGAGAATCAGAACAGCCTCACTCATGTAGGTAACACAAGGATGTAGTTCAGTTAGTCCAGCACTGTTCCTTCACCCCAGCTGCCCACTGAAGTCACCACGGTCATCTCTAGTTAGTCCACCTTTGAGCCTCTGCTCATTAGTAGAAAGTGGGGCTAAAACATTGCTACTCGATGCCACGGTTCTCACACTTCAGCAGTCTCCATTTGTTAAAGTACAGAGAGCTGAGCCCAGCCCCAGAGCTTCTGAGTCAGTTGGGCTGGACTCAAAATTTTCATTTCCTTTTTTTTTTTTTTTTTTTGGTCTTTTTGAGACAGGGTCTCCCTGTAGCCCCAGCTGTCCCGGAACTCACTCTGTAGACCAGGCTGGCCTTGAACTCACAAAGATCCGCCTGCCTTTGCCTCCCAAGTGCTAGGATTGAAGGCGTGTGCCACTATGCCCAGCTGAAAGTTTTCATTTCTAACTGGACCCCGGAGTTGTTAGCTGGGGACCCTTTCCTCCAGGCAGAATCAGGAGGAAATGTCTGATGGGTATTTGAAGGCAAGGGCCTTTTTCCTCTTCACTGAGGGAGGAATGGGTCTCATCAATCTGAACTTTCACTGCATTTTTTAACCAGGTACACAGGACTCAGCTTTTAAAATACGGATCTTAGGGAATACCCATGGAAGTAGCCTCTCCAGGAAGCTGGTGACTGAAAGAGACCTTTTCACTATTTTAGTATTATGTGAATTTTGCATCAATTCCATGCATTTTCCAATCAGTTGTAAAACAACCCCAATCTTGGCTCAGTTTGATGAGTAACAGAGAATCCCTGTGAGGTACGTGTGGTTATCATGCTCCCATGGGTCACGTTCCCAGCATCCCTTGTGTTTTAGTGAATTTCAGCAGTTACAAAGGATGGAAAAGGAGGAGTGGAAGGAGGGTAGACAAGAGGGCAAGAGGGAGGGAGGGATTGTAGAGAGGCCCTGTGCTACGGCAGTAAAGCCTGGGTTTGTGCTGAGCCGATTCTCTTTCAGGAGAAAACACAGAATATCACAGAACTAAAGATCATGATTAAAATGTACAAAGTAATAAAAGTTTAGGGAAAGGGTTCATTAAAGTCTAATTATCATTTAATATCTTTAGTATTTATAAATAATTTATTTAATAAACTTTCATGCTCTGATGACTTAGCACAGAGGGAACAAGATTATTAATCCGCAGCCTTTCATATCTCTGTAGACGTAGGTACTTTGGTATATGTAGATAAGTATACATATGGGATGCTATGTATTAGTTTTAGTCTTTATATATTAAATATAATTTGACAGTTGCCAAGTAGAGCTATAGAAACAGACTTATTTCACGCACGTGGAGTGGATCTGCCACTTGTGGTGCAGATTCAGGGTCTCTCCATAGAAGGTTCCAGAACACCAAGAACACCATGTGTTCCCTGGCTTTTTGCCTCTACTGTTCTGAATGCGGGAGCTCCTAGAAGCAGAGAACTGGGTCAGCAGAATAAAAGCATTTGGATGTGTATGCTTCTGCATGAACATGCATGTCTTTTCCACCTCAGCCTTAATCCATAGACGTGAAGATGGCATCAACCACCCCCAGTGTGTGATTTCCTGTCAAGTTCCTTTTCTTTACAAGGATTTACTATTTGTAAACATGATCCCAATGATGTCCTTGTTGTTTAAAGCAAACAAGATCACTTTTCTTTCTTGGGGGAGCTGATTAGAATCCATGCAGTGTTCATTGTTTACTGTAAAGTGTGTTCATGTCATAAACATTTTACTGGAAAATCAAAAACATGAAAAGCAGGCTACAGTTATCAGAAGGTTATGTTGCAGGGCTGGAGAGATGGCTCAGAGGTTAAGAGCACTGGCTGCTCTTGCACAGGATCCAGGTTCTATTCCCAGTACCCACATGGTAGCTAACAACTGTCTGTAACTCCAGTTCCACCCTCTTCTAACCTCTGTGAGCATTTCATGACACAGGTACACTTACATACATGCAGGCCATACACCCATACACATAAAATAAAAACAGCAAATAAATAAAAGTTTATGTTGCAATTTCTCAAAACCTCAGTAATTTTCGGTTCTTCACATGACAAATTTGATTACTTTCTGGGCATGGTAGTACACGCCTTTAATCCCAACACTCAGAAGGCAGAGGCAGGTAGATCTTTGTGAGTTCAAGGTTAGCCTGGTCTACATAGCAAGTTCCAGGCCAGCTGGGGCTATAAGGAGACCTGTCTCAAAAAGATTTTAAAAATGAAAGAAATATGGTTCCTTACAGAGCATCATTCACTGTGGTATAATCCATAGATCCTCAGGTAAATAGCACTTAAAGTTGCTCCAGTATTGATTCTATTTCATGGCGAAAGCCATGAGGGTCCAGTGATGTTTTCCCATGGGGCATTTTTCTCCCACACTGTTGCACATTATACCGACAGTGCAAAGAAGAGGAATGACAAACTGTCATCAACACGTTAGACATGTTCATCCTGAAGGTCTTCAGGGAGAGCACACTGAAATTGAATGAAATGCTGTGTCTTAATGGCAACAGTGTAAAAGTCCAATTTGAATTCAGGGAAAAATAGGTGACTTCATTCACTGCTGGAGGAGTCTGAAGTAGAAGACTCACATTGGAGAGTAATTTAGCACATGTAATAAAGTTAATGAGACATGTGCCCTACAGTCTGAAAACTCTGCTCCCATTAAGGTGAAAACCTGGCTACATATCTGCTCCTTGTCCCAGCGGGTTATCATCCCACACTCCTGTATTTGTACATATTTGTACATAAGGAGGCTAATTCAAAAATATTCATAGCAGCGTTGTATATAATAGCCAAAAAATGGAAATATATAATATGTCACTCAGTGGGAGAATGGAGAAATAAGATGTGGTATTGTCACTTAGTAGAAAACTAATGAAGCTAAAGCTGGGTGCATATAATAGTGCTCTACACAGCAGCATGACCACAGATGAGAATGGACACAGAACATGTATAATAGTGCTCTACACAGCAGCATGACCACCAATGAGAACGGACACAGAGCACATATAATAGTGCTCTACACAGCAGCATGACCACCGATGAGAATGGACAGAGAACACGTATAACGCCTTTAATCCTAGCACTTGGGAGGCAGAGGCAGGCGGATCTTTGTGAGTTCAAGGCCAGCCTGGTCTACAATGTGAGTTCCAGGACAGCTGAGGCTACAGGAGACCCGTCTCAAAAGACCAAAAAAAAAAAAAAAAAAATAGTGCTACTACACAGCAGCATGACCACCGATGAGAACGGACACAGAACACGTATAATAGTGCTCTACACAGCAGCATGACCACCGATGAGAACGGACACAGAACACGTATAATAGTGCTCTACACAGCAGCATGACCACCGATGAGAACGGACACAGAACACGTATAATAGTGCTCTACACAGCAGCATGACCACCGATGAGAACGGACACAGAACACGTATAATAGTGCTCTACACAGCAGCATGACCACAGATGAGAAACGGACACGGAACACAGTATATAGATGCTCTACACAGCAGCAAAAATGAACTAAGCATATGTAAAAAAAATTTTAGAATATTTTCATTTATTCTTTAACTGTTTTTACATTATCTTTTGTTGTTGTTTTGGGTTATTGTTTTATGTCTGTTTTTTGAGAAAGGGTCTCCCTATGTCCCCAGCTATCAGGCCGGCCTTTGTTCTCACAGAGATCTGCCTGTGTCTGCCTCCCAAGAACTGAGATTTAAAGGCAAGTGTCACCACACCCAACAATGTCTTGATCATATCCACCTCCAGGTCCCCTCCCTCTCCTTGGACACTGCCCCTCAGGACACCCTCACATGTGTCTGTCTCTCTCTTTCTCTCTCTCTCTCTCATCTCCTCTCATTCTCTCTCTCCCCTCCTCTCTCCTCTCCTCTCTCTCTCCCTCCCCTCTCCCTCTCTTCCCCCTCTCCTCACTACCCCCTGTCCCTCTGGCTGCAATTAGTGAAGTAGTGCTGCCTTCTGGAATGCTGACTGATCTTGTTGCTTTATCTTGTGCATGTCACCATAACTATTGTAAGTTCACAAATATCATGTCATGTCTTGAATATCAAGACAGCATTTCATAGCACTCCTTCTCATCCTAGCTCTTACGTTCTTTCTCTCCCCTCTCCTCTGATATTCCTTAAGTCGTAGAGAGATTGTAGATGTCCTGTTTAGGTCCAAGCACTCAAAGTCTCCGTGTTCTCAGCACTTTGACCAACCA
>VZQC01005133.1:531682-596648 GCA_009823505.1 Rhizomys pruinosus | reverse complement strand
GGTCACCCTGTGGGTGCTGGGGATCGAACCCGGGTCCTCTGTAAGAGTGGTCGGCGCTCTTAACCGCTAGGCCATCTCTCCAGCTCAAGAACTTTCTATTCAGTTCTATGACCCATTTTTTTATGAATTGTTTCTTTTTTCGATGTTTTGTTTCTTGGGCTCCTTGTATGCTCTCGATATTACTCCTTTGTTGGATTTATAACTGCCAGAGTGTTTTTTTTTTTCCTATTCTGTAGCCCATCTCTTCACTTGATTGACAGTTTGCCTTGCTGGACAAAAACTCATTTGGTGACTATTAGCATTATTTCCTGAGCACTGAGAATCCTGTTCAGAAAGTTCATACCTATACCTAGTACTGTGTATCTTAGAATGCTCTCCCTCTTTTCAAAGTTTCAGGTCTTATGCTGAGGTCTTTGATCCATTTGGAGTTGAATTTTGTGTAGGGTTAGAAATAAGGGTCTAGTTTCATTCTTTTACATGTAGACATCCAGTTTTCTTAGACTCGTTTGTTGAAGATGCTGTTTTTTCTCCATTGTGTGCTTTTGGCACCCTCTTTGTTCAGACTCTTTTGTGCTTCCTTCCATGTGAAGAGTTGGCATTTTGATTGAGATTACCTTTAATTGTTTTTGTAGGATGGTCACTTCAACAATATGGACCCTGCCAACACATGACTATTGAAGGCCTTTCAACCTCGTAGTATTTTCCTCAATTTCTTTCTTCAGCATTTTAAAGTTTTCATTTATGGAGGTCTTTCATATGTTTTTTGTTACATTTGTTCCATTATGAATATATTTATTTGATTGATTGATTGTTGCTGTTGTTGCAGTAGGTGTTTTGAGATCATTATGAATGGAATTCTTTCCCTNTATTTATTGATGTACTTATATTAAACCATCTCTGCATTTCTGAAATAAAGCTAGCTTTCTCATGGTGAATGATCTTTTTTATGTGTTCTTGAATTCAAATTGCAAGCATTTTATTGAGAATATTCGAGACTCTGTTCATCAGGAAGATTGGTTGCTAACTTTTGTTGTGTCTTTATCTACTTTAGGTATCAAGACAATACTAGCTTCATAAAAAGAGCGTGGTAATGTTCCTTTTCTATTTTAGGGTATAGTTTAAATGGCAGCTAAGAACTGTCTTTAACTCCAGTTCCAGGGGAATCTGACGCCCTCTTCTGACCTCCATGGCATTGCACAACATGGGTGCGCCAACCTACATGCAGACAGTACACTCATACACATAAAAAAATTTTTTAAAGTAAAAAATAATTTTAAAAAGCATTGGTGTTCATTATTTGAAGGTCTGGTAAATATTACCATTGAGTTCATCTGGACCTGGACTTTTTTCTTCTTTCTTTTTCTTTTCTTTTGAGACAGGGTCTCCCTGCAGCCCCAGCTATCCTGGAATTCACTTTGTAGACCAGACTGGCCTTGAACTCACAGAGATCTGTCTGCCTCTGCCTCCCTAGTGCTGGGATTAAAGGTGTGTGCCCAGTTTAAATTGCTTGTCTCATCATGGTTTAATTTTGGCAGGTTATATTCATCTAGAAATTAACTGGTTTCTTTTAGATATTTTAATTTAGAAGAATATGCTTTTTAGGTATATCCCAGTGATTTTCTGAATTTCACTGGTATCTGATGTAATAGATACCTTTTTTCTAAATTTCTATCCTGATCTTAGTGATTCTTTCCATCTACTGATTTGTGGTTTGGTTTGTTCTTTTTCCAGGGCTCTAAAATGTAACATTAGGTTATTTATTTGAGGGCTTCCTGATTTCATAATGTAGGTACTTGAAGCTATAAATTTTACTTTTAGTACTATTTTTAAAATATTTATTAGTTATTTTATTTTATGTGTATGACTATATTGCCCACATGTATATAAGTGCATCCATATCATGCAATGCTCACAAAGATCAGAAGAGGAAGTTGAATTCTCTCAGAACTGGAGTTAAAGGATGGTTGTTAGCCGCCGTGTGTGCACTGTAAATCAAACCCTCTGCAAGAGCACCTAGTGCTCTTAACCTCTGAGCCCTCTCCCCTGCCCCAAGTACTGTTTTTATTACACCACATAGGTTTTAGTATGCTGTGTTTTTATCTTCATTTGATCCTAGGACTTTTTAAATTTCCTTCTTGATTTTTTTTCAAGGACCCACTCATCATTTAGTGTCATATTTAATCTCTGTAAGTTTGTGTATGCTCTAGGGTTTCTCTTGCCTTATTCTCAGTGATCAGTTAGAATATAAGGAATTATTTCAATTTCTCTATATTTGTTAAGACTTGGTCTCTGTCTCAATGTATAGTGTTTTAGAAAAAGTTTACACAGGCCCCTATGGAAAAAAATGTGTGTTCTGCAGTGTTTGGATGGATACTCTCTGGATGTCTGTTTAAATCTGGATGTTGTTTAATTCAGATGTTTCTTTGCTTATTTTTGTCAGGATGACTTGTGAATTGATGCAAATAGGTATTGAAGTCACCCTTACTATTGTGCTAGGATTGATCTGTGACTTCACATCTAGTAGTTTGTTTTATGAAATTGGGTGCACCTGTGTTTAAGGTATATATGTTTAGAATCATCATTTCCTCATAATGGATAGTTCCCTTAGTATGGTCACCACCTTTATTTATTATAAGTTTGGGGTTGAAGTCTGTTTTGTCAAATATCACAACAGAGACGCCCACTTGTGTCCTCTGTCCTTTTGCTTGGAATACCTTCTTCGTTTTTGTTTTGTTTTTTACCCTAAGGTGAGGTGTGTTTCTTGTTTGTTTGCTTGCTTGCTTGCTTTATTTTTTTTCTTTGTGGAGACAGAGTCTCTCTATACCACAGCTGGCCTGGACCTCACTCTATAGACCAGGCTGTCTTCTATCTTACAGAGATCCACCTGCTTCTGCCTCCTGAGTGCTGAGATTAAAGGCATGCACCACCACATCCAACCAAGGTATATTTTTTGAAGGCAACAAACAAGTGGTCCTGCTTTTTGATCCAATCTTCTAGTCTGTGTCTTTTTATGGAGAAACTGAGATCATTAATATTCAGACTTATTATTGAAAGGTCTGAGCCAATTAATGCCATTTGGTTGATTTGTTGTTTTTGACTTTTTACCTCTTCCTGTTTTGCTTAACTATTATTCTCATGTGGTTTATTCTTTCCTGTGGATGCCTGCATGGATTTTTTTTTTCTGCAGAGATCTTTATTTATTTAACTTTTTTCCCAGCATTTTGGATGTGGGTTTTTTCAGTATTTCTCTCTCTGTTGAATTCCTCTTTCATATTGTGCATTGTTTTTCTTGTTTGATTCAGCTGTTTGTGTCTTTGATCAGACTTATTATGAGTTCTCTGTCTGAGATTATAACTCATTCACTCTCTTTTGAGACAAGGTCTCACTGTGTAGCCCTGACCAGCCTAGAACTCACTATATAGGCCCTGCTATCTGCGATTAAAGGTGGGCCTGTTAAATCTTTGTCTGGTGTGGCTTTCAGGGTGGAGTCGCCCTTCTAGCTGGTATTAAAAGTGGGCCTGTTGCACTGTGAGACTTGAGTGTGCAGTGGTTAGATCAGGGACTTCCCAGGACCGCCTGAAGTACAGGTAGAAGCAGGGTGCTTCAGCCAGGCAGATTTTAGGATAGATCTACTCCTGGGATGTTGGATAATTGATTCCTTGGTTTGTTAGATAGCTAAATCTTTGTTTTACGTGGCTGGCAGGGTGGAGTCACCTTGCTAACTGGGATTAAAGGTAGGCCTGTTAAATCTTTGTCTGGTGTGCCTGTTGGGGCAGAGTCGCCCTTCTAGCTGGTATTAAAAGCGGGCCAGGCAGGGTGTGGTGGCACGCGCCTTTAATCCTAGCACTTGGAAGGCAGAGGCAGGCAGATCTTTGTGAGTTCAAGGCCAGCCTGGTCTACAGAGTGAGTTTCAGGACAGCTGGGACTACAGGGAGACCCTGTCTCAAAAAAAAAAAAAAAAAAGACCAAAAAATTAATAAATAAAAGTGGGCCGGTTGCCACTGTGAGACTTGAGTGCACAGTGGTTAGATCAGGGTCTTCCCAGGACCATCTGAAGCACAGAGTAGTCAGACATATACCCACCCCCAACTGGAATTGCTGAGAGAGTGTCCAAGTGGATTTTTTTTTNTTGGATAATTGTTTCTTTGGCTTGTTGGATAGTTCAATCATTGTCTTGTGTGGATGTCAGGGTGGAGTCACCTTGCTAACTGGGATTAAAGGTAGGCCTGTTAAATCTTTGTCTGGTGTGGCTGTCTGGGCGGAGTTGCCTTTATAGCTGGTATTAAAAGTGGGCCAGGCAGGGTGTGGTGGCACGCAGGCCTTTAATCCTAGCACTTGGAAGGCAGGAGGCAGGAAGATCTTTGGAGTTCCAGGCCAGCTGGTCTACAGAGTGAGTTTCCGGATACTGGGGCTACAGGGGGGACCCGTGTCTCAAAAAAAAAAAAAAAAAAGACCAAAAAATTTAATACATAAAAGTGGGCCTGTTGCCCACTGTGAGACTTGAGTGCACAGTGGTTAGATCCGGGTCTTCCAAGACCATCTGAATACCGAGTAGTCAGGGACATCTAAAAAACCCACCCAACTGGAATGCTGAGAGAGTGTCCAAGTGCGATTTTTTTTTGAGAAGCTTCAGAACAGAAGGGGAAGAGTGAGTTCGACTTCCAGTATATAAACAAAATTGAAAGCCTGAAACTAGACAAGTCAATGCTCCTAAACAAAGAGGGGGAAAAAAGCAGCATCTGAGGAGGCAAGCAAAGCAGCCTTCAACACAGTGAAAAGGGATTTGTGATTTTGGCATTTGAATACAGGCAAAAAAAAAGGGAAACCCACATGCCAGGACACCGGGACAAGGGCCCAACATGGGAAGTGCAGGATAATTCCACACCCAACTCTACCAACCCCTGTAGGTGATTACTACAGTGGGATCCCCCTGTGGGTGACCCAAGAAACAGAACATAAGAGGAATAATTGCAGACCTAATCAGAGAAATTAAAAGACTATAAAGAACAAGTCTGAGAGCTAAGGAGAGAGAATGGAAACCTCAAGAAGGACCTCGAGGGAGACAATGACAAACTCAGGAAAGAAACTAAAAGGGAGAGACATGACAAACTCCAGAAAGAGGCCTAGAGGGAGAAAATGACAAACTCTGGAAGGAAGTGAAACATTGAAAAAGGAAGCCAACCAACGAAGTAAGAAGCACCAGAAGAGATTGAGAAAGCTCCAAAAAGGAAGTGGAAACAAACACTAAAGAACACAAAATGAAAAAAGGAAGTTAGAAACACTCATCCAATCAGGAGGAAAAGGATTAGAAAAAGCTTCAGAAATTAGAATGGAGGAAGCAAAACAAAGGAATATCAGACCTGGAATACAACACAGAACAACTAAAAAAAAAAAAAAAAAAAAAAAAAAAAAAAAAAAAAAAAACCACAAAAGTGGAACAACCAGGAAATATGGGACACATGAAAAGATCAATCTCTGTGTCATAGGATAGAGGAAGGAAAAGAATCCAAGATAATGGTATTGATCCGTATCTTCCAGAATTAATAGATTAAAATTTCCCAAACTACAAAAAGACAACCCATACAACAAAGAAGCCACATAGAACTCCAAACAGGACAAGATCAGAAAAGTAACTACCCACTCCATATCATAGTAAAAATGGTAGTTTAGATGCCCAAAACCAAGACAAAAAATCCTGAAAGCAACAAGCGAAAAACAACGACAAAGTTACATATAAGGGGAAAAACCCATCAGACTTACAACTGACTTCTCAGCACCAACCATTAATGAAAGCAAGAAGAACATGGGAGCAAAGCATTCCCACTGTTAAAGGACTTATAGATGCCACCCCAGGTTTGACTATACCCCAGCAAAAAATGTCGATTATAGTTGAAGGACGAGAGAGAAAAATCTTCCATGACATACAACAAGATTGATAGAATACATTTCTGGGAAACCAACCCTCCGAAGAATACTTGAAGCAATTTCAAAGGACAGAAGAGAGGAGCAAACTATCCTCAAGCACCTAGAATAGGAAAGAGAAACTAATAAAAAACATAACTGCAGAATAGAAAACTGAGGATTAAAAATGCAAATGGAAAATAAGGGCAAGGAAACAACCTGCATCTTTCAATTATAACCTTAAATATTAATGACCAAACTCCCAATCAAAAGACATAGGACTGGGAGAATGAATTAGGAAATAAACAAAACCCATCTAATGCTGTCTACAAGAAACCCAATCTCATCTCAAAGATAGGCACCAACTTAAGGTGAAGGGATGGAAAAAATATTCAAATGGTACCAAAAAGAAGCAGGGTGTAGCTATTCTAATATAGACAAAATTAGACATTTCAAAAAGTAAAAGAAATCAGAGAAAAAGAGGGCCCCGGGACCTATTTATCAAGGAACGATTGACCATGAAGATTTCAAAACCACGAATATTGTACCAATCTCTTGTGCACCAAACTTTAGAAAGATAATTCTTCAGGATCACCTCCAAGGCACAGATGAATCCCAGCACACTAATAATCGGGGACTTCAATACCCCACTACGTGCTTTGGACAGATCAACCGGAAAAAACAAAGAAATAAACCAAAAGGACATGTGAACCGAATGATACAATACACCAAATGTACTTCACAGACATCTACCAAATATTTAACCAAAAATACCAGAGAATACACTTTCTACTCGCACCCCACAGAACATTCTCCCAAATCGACCACAGACTGGGATACAGAAAAAATCCACAAACACAAATACAAAAAGATTGAAATAATTTCATGCATTCTATCAGACCCACAGTGCAATAAAGCTCAATCTCACCAAGGATAACCTACCAACCTACCTACATGAACACATGGAGGACTAAACAACACTCTCCTGAATAATTGAATGGTCAAGGAAGAGACAAAGAAAGAATTAAAAACATTCCTGGAATTGAAAGACAATGAACCTACCATACAATAAAAACTTATGGAAAATTTAAAAGCAGTCCTAAAGAGGGAAGTTTATAGCCCTGAGTGGCCTACATCAAAAAAACAGAAGAGCCACAAGTAAACAATCTAACACTGAGGCTAAAAGCACTTGAGAGACAAAACCAAATGAACACTAAACACAGCAGACAGGAGTAAAGAATTAATAAAAAATCAGAGCAGATATCAAATGAACTAGAAACAAAGAAAACATACAAAGAACTCAATCCACAAAGTTTTGCGTTCTTTGATAGAATAAACAAGATAAACCAGGGGTACCTCTCGCCCAGTTAACCAAAAACGAAGAGAGAAGGAACAACTCCCAATCAATTAGGAATCCAGGATTAAAAGGGGAAATATCACAAACAGACAAGGAACACGATCCAGAAAATCATACGGAAAACTTTCCCAATAACATATACTCTACCAAGTTTGAAAACCTAGACAGCGAAAGGAATGAATATCTGAAAATCCTGGGAATCATCAAAGCCTCAACACGAAGAGAGCGATAGACCAGCTTAAACAGACCCATATATATGAAGAAATTGAAGAATAAGAAAATTAATATGAAACCTCCCAACTTAAAAAACCCCAGGGCCCACAGATGGTTTCATGGCCGAATTCTATAAAAACATTTCAAAAAGGACTTACAACCATTCATACACAAATGTTTTAGCAGGATACAAACAGAGGGAATTTCTCCCAAATTCCTTTGTGAAGCCAGCATAACTCTAAAACCAAAACCAGGAAAAGATTACAACAAAAACGGAGAACTATAGAACCATGTCATTAATGAACACAAATCCAAAAATCCTCAACAAAAACTTGCAAATCGCATTTACAGACCCACATCAAGAGGATCATCCATCATGACCCAAGTTGGATTCATTCCAGGAATGCAGGGATGGTCAACCAAAGGAAAATCAAATAAATATCACAAAAACATGTAAATGGACTGAAAAGACAAAAACCACACCGCTCATCTCAATTGACGCAGAAAGAGAGAAAAGGCCTTTGATAAATCCAGCATCCCTTCATTGCTTAAAGTCCTAGAAGGAAACTGGATTGGAGGGATCATACCTCAAAGTAATCAAAGCCTATTATACAAGGAAAAACCTGCAGCCAATTTCATCCTAAATGGGAAAATGACAGAACATTTCCTTAAGGTTAGGAACTCAGCAAGGCTTGCCCCCTGTCACCACTCCAATATAGTGCTCTTCAATATAGTGCTTTGAAACACTTGCTAGGGCAATAAGGCAAGAAAAGGAAAATTAAAGAAGTTCTAATTGGGAAAAGAGGAAGTCAAGCTATCTCTATTTGCCTGATGATATGATTGTTTACCTAAGGGATGCTCAAAACGCCACCCAAAAACTCCTAGCAACGATAACAGCTTCGTAAAGTGGCAGGATACAAAATTAACCTAGAAAACTGGTAGGACTTCCTTTTCACCAACAACAATCAACTGAAGAAGAAATACAGGAGACCTTCCCACTCACAGTAGCTCAAAAATAATATACAATACCTAGGATACAAACCTAACCAAAGAATCCAAAGAGCGCTGATAACAAAAATTTGAAACCGCTGAAGAAGGAAAGGGAAGAAGACATCAGAAGATAAAAAACCTCCCAGGGGCAGGGCGGAGCGATGCAGGAGGGAGAGGGGGGGGGGGGTGGGGGGGGGAAAGGAAAAGGAAAAAAAAAAAAAAAAAAAAAAAAAAAAAAAAAAAAAAAAAAAAAAAAAAAAAAAAAAAAAAAAAGGAAAAGTAAGTAGTAGGAAAAAGGGCCCAGGCGACCCAAACGCGGGATAAGAGGGAAGGCGAAAAGCCCATAGTGAAAAAGCCCCAAGAGTTGCGTCAATCGCGGGGGTAAAAAGTCCTTAAATTTCATTTGGAAAACAAAGACTCCAAATAACCTCAAAAAGAACCCCTGAGTGAAAAGAGCATACAGGGGAGATCTCTATACCAACTTCAAACTATACTCTAGGCTTCTAGTCATAAAAACAGGCCTGGTACTGGTACAAAAACCGACCAGTTGACCACCTGGACCAAAACCTGACATCCAAACTTGAGACATGAAATTTCAGCCACCCTTCATATTTGACAAGGGGGCCAAGAAGACACAATGGAGGAAAGACAGCATCTTCAGCACGTGCTGTTGGCAAAACTGTATTACCACTTGTGGAAGAATGAAATTAAACCCCTACCTCTCACCCTGTACAAAAGTCAACTCCAGATGGATCAAAGACCTCAATGTGAAACCCAAAACTCTGGAAGCAACAGAAGAAAAACTTGGCAGCAGACTACAAGATCTAGGCACAGGAAAAGTCCTAAATCAGACAGCAGCTGAACAAGAATTAAGGTCAACAATAGACAAATGGGACAATCAAAAGTTTCTGTACATCAAAAGAAACAATCAAGGAGGTGAAGAGAAAACCCACAGAGTGGGAGGACACCTTCACCACACATACCTCTGACAAAGCAGTGATTTCCAGAGTATACAAACTACTCAAAAAACAAAGAAGAAAGAATACAAATGAATCACTCAAAAGATGGAGCAAAGAGATGAACAGAGACTTCACAGATGAGGAATTAGAGATGGCTGAGAAACATCTTAAAAAGTTTTCAGTGTCACTAATAATTAGGGAAATGGAAATTGAAACCACTTTAAGGTATCATCTCACTCTGATAAGACTGGCTAGGATCAAGAAAACAAATTATACCCAGTGCTGTTTGTGGGGAAAGGGGAACACTCATCCATTGCTTGTGGGAATGTAACCTTGTATAGCCACTATTGAACGCAGTGTGGAGAACCCTTGGAAGACTCAAAATGAGCATGCCATTTGACCCAGTCACACCACTCCTGGGTATATACCCACAAGACTTTTCTTACTGCAGAAATACATGCACAGCTATATTTACTTCAGCTCTGTTCACATTAGCAAAAAGCTGGAACCAACCCAAATGCCTCTCAACTGACAAGTGGATAGAGAAAATGTGATATATCTACACAATGGAGTTCTATACAGCAGTAAAAAAAAAAAAAAGACATCATGAACTTTGCAGGTAAATGGATGGAACTAGAAGATATTATGTTAAGTGAAGTAACATAGTCCCAGAAAAACAAACAATGAATGATATTACTCATCTGTAGATGCTAGTGCCAATTACCCAGTTGTAAATATTTCTTCTGGGGAGTGATGCATATTAGAAAGAACAACACCAACACCAACAACAGAAAAGACTGCATCAAAGAACTGACTGAAAGGATGAATCTGGTGGGGTGGGGGGTGGGGGTTAGGAGGGGGACAGGGATCTAGATTTGATTTGTAACATAATCTTGTAATATATATATAATATATATGTATGTATATATATATATATAACAATTAATTTTAAAAAATGAAAAAAAGAACTCACTATATTGACCAAGCTGGCCTTGAACTCACAGAGACCCACCTGCTTTAAAGGCCCACACCACTATGCCCAGCCTAACTTGCTCTTACTAGAAACCAGTCCTATAAAGTTAATAATTTTTGTAGAAGTTGTTTTTGTTTTTTATGTTTATGTTACTGGGTTGGAATATTATGTATCTGGTATTATTTTCTTGCTTGGTTTGTTTTTTAGTAAGCTATATTCTTTCAATTTAAGTATTTGCAATATTTGAATGAGATTTGGATGTGGTAAAGTTAAGTATGTAGTTCAAAAATTAGTTCTTCAGTGCAAGACCTCAGAGTGCCTGGTGTAACTCCATATTAATTTCTGAGTAGATATTAACTTGAGAACAATCAAAGTTGCTGGATAACACCACTATGCAAATGTCGTGCTAGCCGTTAATGGAAGTGACCCCTTTTACTCCAATCACTGTTAGAAGATAAACAACCAAGGAGTGTGTGGAGTGTCCTCAGGTTTTAATTAGTGAGGTTAGGATTGGGGGGTGGAAGTATTAGATCTTCTTTGAAAGCTATTGGAAATATTAGAAATTAAAAAGAAGCATCAGTTCTTTAAAAGGAAAAAAAAAATGTTGAGGTAAGTTAGAGTAGCTGAGAAGGGGAGTTGGGATCCTTTAGGTTCCCATGAATTTTAGAGATTGTTAAAGCTATGGAAGGTTATAATTAAGAAGCAAAAAGAGGAGGGGAGAAAGGGATAGGAGAGAGAAGAAAAGATGTAAGAATGAGAGAGGGAGCCTATGTGATGGGGGTGAAGGGTACCTTGTAATAAACTGGAAAACAAACAAGGCTCGTAAAACCTAACTGAGCAACACATAGACAAAGAGGCTGTAAGGAATGCTTAGGGTGGAACTGAAGCCATAGTAAAATAAGAACAAGAACACTATGTCGTGAATTGGTGGCACAGCTACACTGAGTTGAAAGGTCTCAGACCCTCTGATTCTAGCAGGCTCCATGTGATGTTGTTGGGGGAGGAGTGTGTGGGAGCCATTGTAAGTCCTTTACCTGGTACTTCTCTGGGACCCCAGCACTCTATAGTGCTTCTGCTCTTAGGTCCCGGTGTATGTGAGGAACAGCGTTAACCTTACCAAAAACTGTTTTGTTTTAGATTTTTATTTATTTTTATGTGTAGGATTGTTTTTCATGTGTATATGTAAGTGCTCCTGTGTTGTGTAATGCCCTCAGGGGCCAGAAGAGGGCGTCAGATCCCCAGGAATTGAAATCTAAATGATAGCTGCTGCCATGTAGGTGCTGGGAACCAAACCCAGGTCTTCTGCAAGAGCAGCCAGTGCTGCTAAACACCAAGCCACCTCTCCAGCCTCCCAGCCTAAATAGTGGTCTTTGACAAGTTAAAGAACGGAATATAAAAATAGGATCTTATGTTTAAATCTGTCTGTTCAGGTACCGTTAGTACCTGGGAGGGGGGGAGTGGCTCTGGGGTAGTGACTTCACATCTTTAACATTGTCTCTCAAAACAAGTGACGTTTTCTGCCTCCATGTACAATACCACATTTTTCTGCCAATTCCATTAGCAAATGTTCTAGAAGATGCCGCAAGCATTTCCCTTTGGGATTAAGTTTTGACTTGTTTTAGGAAAACAAGTTCTGTTCTATGATTCTCATTTTTCCACATTTTCTACTGGCTTGGAGTTTTATGTAAAGGAATACCTATCATTTCCCACCTCAGGATAAAATATGTTGTGAGGCTAATAGCCTGCCCTGATCTTTTTGGCTTATTTATTTACTTATTTAGTTATTGTTATTTTTATGTGTGTGAGTGTTTTGCTTTTTTTTTTAAGTTTTTATTTATTTTTGTATGTGTATGAGTGTATTGTCTGCATGTAGGTTTGTTCACCCGTGTCGTGCAATGCCACGGAGGTCAGAAGAGGGTCTCGGATTCCCCTGGAACTGGAGTTCTCCTGGAATTGAAGTTACAGACAGTTCTTAGCCGCCGTGTGGGTGCTGGGGATCGAACCTGGGTCCTCTGCAAGAGCAGTCGGCGCTCTTAACCACTAGGTTATCTCTCCAGCCCCCCCCTTTTTTTAAATTTTATTTATTTTTGTATGTGTGAGTATACTGTCTGCATGTACGTTTGTGCACCTGTGTCGTGCAAGAGTGTTTTGCTTTCATCTATGTAAGTGCACCCATGTCATACAACACCCACTTGGTGCCCAGAAGAAGGACTGGATCCCCTGAAACTGGAGTCAATGGTTGTTAACCTGGTGCTGGGAACCAAACCCAGGTCCTCTACAAGAGCATCTAGTGCTTTTAACCACTGAGCCATCTCTCTAGCCTCTAGTTTGGTTTTTGGTTGTGTTTTGTGAGATTGAGTCTTGCTAATATAGTCCTGGCTCACCTGGTACTTACTTAATCCTCCTGCCTCAGTGTCCCAAGTATTGGTATTGTAGGTGTGAGTTACTAATGCTCTGGTTTTGATTTTGAATAGGAAAACCATGTCCTTTGACAGGAAGAAGAGAAATGTAAAGAAACACTGTGCATAGTTTACAGCAACTGGACTCAAGCCATTATACCCGGTCCTGTTTTCTCCATTAGGCGTTTTGGAAGAAACTTGCCTCTGTCTTCAGAGATTATGTGAATTAAAGAAACCTATTAATGTAAGGTCATAAACATGAGGTTTGGAGACTTAAAAGCACACACTGTTGGAAGTATGACCTGACCCCTTTACCCAGAATTTATATTCCAAACCAACTGAGTTTGAGATGCTAAAGTCATTTGAAACACTCATTAAATATTTAATCTGCTTTTCCTCTGTCTCTCTCACTCCCACCCTGACTCAGCATAAGGTCAGGGTTCCTGGGTTGGTCATCTCAATAGATTTACTTTAAAACTCCCTCTGTGAGCAGCCAGAGGCCTGAGTCAGCCACTTAATCCAACCACACAATCACTTGATTGATTGCTCAATGTACCTGCATGTGCTCTTATTAATTATGCTCTTTGTTCTGTTGTCTCCTCTCCTTTCTGGAATGTTCCAGGGTACACGCCTGCAGGTTTCTAGTAACAGAGATCTGGTCAGCACTTACCAAGTGTGGTACTTATTTCAGCACTCTTTATAGAAAGTTGTTCTGACACATGCTAGGGTTTGAGTTGGTTTTCCACAGGCTCATGGGTTTGTCACTCATTGTGGCCATGGGAGAGGAAGTAGGCCATTTGAGACAAGGGGCCTAATGATGCTCCTTCAGGTACTGGGGAGCTGACCCAGAAGCAATGAAAGTAACTGGTGGGACTCCTGAGCTCATGAGAGTGACTTGATCCCCCTCTGGTTTCTTGTTTAGCAATACGATCCCTTTCTCTACAAATTCTGTGGCCGCTGTAGAGCTGTCTACCATAAAGACTCATGAGAGCCAGGCTTATGTCTTGTCCTTGATTCTTCCAGAACTGGGAACTACATAAACCTTTTTGTGGGTGGGAGGGAGAAAGGGAGGGGGAGGGAAGGAGGAAGGGAGGGAGGACAACTATGAATGTATGCGTGTGTATAGGTATATGTGTATGATATGTGTGTGATATATGTGTGCATATGTGGTATATGTGTACATGTATGGCATGTGTGGATGTGTGGTGTGTGTATGTATGTATGTATGTGATATATGTGTCTGTGTGTATGTATGGTACCTATAAATGCTTTTCTTTCTTTTTAAAATTGCCTGGTTTTAAGTATTTGTCATTTTAATGTAGCAACAGAAAAACGAGCTAATACAGCTTGTCTGGTTCCTCTGTGGACCGGGAACTCTGGAGGGCAGAGGTCAAGTCTGACCCAGCTCTTGATCCATTCATTCACAAACACTTGCAGCACCCACAGTGTGGCCGCCATCAAAGTGGGCCCCAGGGATAAAAAGAGGATTAGGATGTGGACTGGTCTCTCTTGCTCCTTTGAGGAAAAAAAGGAAAGGTGGTAAGCAGAATGGTAGTGTTTTGTGTTCAGTGTTGAGTAAGGACCATCCCCACACAACACCATGACACAGAAACCATTCAGACTGGCTTTTTGCCAGTGAGAAATCGGAGGCCTCACAAAACTAACTACAACAAAGTAGATTCAACATAGGCAGGTTGAGTGTCAGACTCTAAATTTTTAATCACTAAATAATATCCTCTAGTGTGATGATAGCAGTGAGAAGATCATAAAATCACTATAAGGGAGGGTTTAGTTTTTTTCTGGGGGACAAGCTTGCAAGAGTGTTTCCACAGAGCAGCATGTAGGGTCGCATTGCGTATAGGGAGGCAGGAAGGAACAAGCCTAGGAAAGCATGGAAGGTGATGGCTGCTTCTGAGGGTTAGCAGCAACGGCAAGCGATGGGGTTTGGAACGTGGGAGAAACAAGGTGGAAGGGGGAAGTTGTAGATGACTAAGAAGTGTCAAGTCTATGCTAAGAAGTGTTGCAAGCCTTTAAAGAATTTTAGTCAGAGAAAGAAAACTGATGGCAACTACAAAGAGTGGAGGAGAGAAATGTACTTGATTAAATGGAATAATTATAACTCAGAGCTGTGGTAGCTAAGCATACTTGAAGGAAATGCGTCCAGTCACATGTTGAGTGTTTTTTCCCTCTGTTCTCAATTTTTCCAATATTCGTCACTACACTTAACTCATTTTCATCATGGAAGAAAGATGAAACCTTTGAAAAAGTTATTTTATTTTATTTTTGCAATAGGGTCTCACTGTGTAGCCCTGGGTAGCCTGGAATTCACTATGTAGACCAAACTGGCCTCAAATTCACAGAGATCTGCCTTTTCTGTCTCCCAGGTGCCAGGATTAAAGGCATGTACCACCAGGCCTGGTGGGAAATGTTAATTTTGAAGTTATGCTTATATCTGAAACATCAAAGTGGAAAAAATAATCAATAATTGAGAATAAGTTTGGAATTTAATTCTGGGTATGTTTACTGGAGGCAATGGAAACATGTTAAGTAAACTGCAGTTCTGCTCATTTGCTGTCCCCTGGGATCAGAATGCTACTTTAGTACCATTTGAACTTCTCTAGACATATTATGGAAGGGTGTGGTCTACCAGTATCTCTGGAGCAATTGAGGGGCTCTCTGTGGAAAAAGAACTGTGATCACTTAATCTCAAATAACAGCTAAAATATCTTATTCCTAACACATATAATTTCATACTATTCTATTTTTCTTGTACAAAAGGGACAGTCATTACCTTCTTGAAGATCTTTGTGAGTTTTCTTCCTGGCAGTCCTTGCTTAAGTGTCAGAGGTCAGCTCTGAACATATTTTTTTTCAGTTCTTTAGTGAAATAGAGTCCAGAGGCATATATACCATATTGAATTTCCGTGAACTTTGACAATCCAGGTATTTTCTAAAAACTCACTTTGGGAAAAACCCAATGGACTGGAGCCAATGCTTAATGGGTCTTTCAAACTTCTTTTATTTAAGAAAACAAAAATGATTTAAGTTTATCAGTTTAGAGTTTCTATAACTACACGCACTTCTGCAACTATGTTTTGATTTAAAGTTGCTTTTAGGTATCTAGAATATTATTTAAAAGAAAACCATTACTTCTCACTGTTACGGCAATAAATTGGAGATATATTTAATCTGGGAATGAGGGTAACACAGATGACCCTTACACCATTCCCATGCCATGAGAACAAGAACCATGCCCACAGCCTTCTGATTAGCACTTGAGACTGTTGAAGCCCAATTATCTGTAAATACAGAGGTGTTTAAATTCACGTTTTGCATATTAGTCACCTAAAGCAGTGTTTTTCTGGGCACAGGCCAGCTCCTTAATAATCTCTACAGGCTAGTAGAGTGGTGGTGGAGTCCAGTGTGGTGGTTCATGCCTGTAATCCAACATTCAATAGGCTGAGGGAGCATGATCTAAGTTCAAGGCTAGCGTGGGCCACATAACTGAACTCTATCTTAAAAACAAAAAGTGGTGGTAGAAAAAAAAATGGCTACTTAGGCCAGGGCAAGTTTGGATTGTGATGCAGAGTGAGCGAATAGAAACTTCATGTGATGCTGCGTCATGAGGATGTCCTCAGGTCTCCCTACTGAAAGCAATTCCTACCAACTTTTCACAGTGTCTAAAATTCCCACTACGGTCAGCACCGTAAAGGTCTCTTTCATAGATTGTGTGTGTATATCTTGTCATGTATCTTTCATAGATTGTGTGTATATCTTGTCATGTTGTCTTTGGGAATTTCTGAACATGCTTTATTATCACTAGCAATAGGACACTTAAGACTATGGAACATTGCCGGGCGTGGTGGCGCACGCCTTTAATCCTAGCACTTGGGAGGCAGAGGCAGGCAGATCTCTGTGAGTTCAAGGCCAGCCTGGTCTACATAGCAAGTTCCAGGACAGCTGGAGCTACAGGGAGACCCTGTCTCAAAAAAGACCAAAAGAAAAAAAAAAAGAATATGGAACATTAGGAGATAAGTTCAGCGTATGTACATGGTAAGGAGATAGGGAAAACCCCAAGCCCTAGAGCCAATAATTAAGGCTCTTTCACATTTAAGAGACATCTGAGAGGGATTAAAGGCCTAGGTCAATGAGGAGGAACATCAAAATCTAATCAAACAGTTTCTTTTTTAATTTTATTTATTTTTTATGTGTCTGAATGTACTGTCTGCATGTAGGTCTGTGCACCCGTGTCGTGCAATGCCTCGGAGGTCAGAGAGGGTGTCAGATTCCCCTGGAACTGGAGTTAAAGACGGTTCTCAGCTGCCATGTGGATGCTGGGGATTGAACCCAGGTCCTCTGCAAGAGTAGTCGGTGCTCTTAACCACTAGGCCATCTCTCCAGCCCCTCAAACAGTTTCTAACAAGCACCTCCTACTTGGAGATCAGTGGACTTTAACTCAAGGGGTGCTGTTCATTTTATAAATCACAAACCAAAAAAGTCTCTGAGACATCTAACCATGTTTTCTTTTAATTATCTCAGACAGACTTTACATATATTTCAAGGTCTCTGGTAAAAGGTGAAATTAAAATTTAAGTGTATACTATTTTTATTCTACCTGATCACCTGAAGTCTTATAAAACTTTAGTACATACAGAGAATCATCTTGGTCGGTGTAAAATGTTTAGCCAAGGGTTACACAGAGGACCCTTATAGCCTTAACCCTAAGTCTTTACTCTGACCTCAAATATTCTTGGTTTGAGGTTAATTGAACCAATGGGATTTTTTGTTATTGTTTGGAAACCTTAGCCAAGAAATATTTTCCTTTTGGACTTGCTGCCTGAAATGTGAATAGCCAAGCAGGATTACTTGGTGGCCTTTGATCCCATTAAAGAGTTCTCAGTTGGCAGCCCAGTTCTTTGAATGAAACCCGATATTAAAAAAACACAGAATTGAAGTCATAGGAGATGGTAGTGTAATCTATACATTCAGAGTACCAACTTGGGAAAAATAGAGTCTGGTGGACTACATTAACTCACATGTAACTTTCCTGTTCCATGGGAGCGATTTAGCCCAGATAGCCACATAGCAGGGACAGGGCAATACTTAAAATTCTTAAATCCCATTTAGAGAATCAGACACTATCTGATCCTGGTACCTGCAACACTATCCTCAGGATCCTCAAGAAAACGCAGCAACCAGTACTGCTGATAAATTTGAATTTCTTAGCATTTAGGTGTTATTCTGGCTGTTGTTTGTTGTTGTTATTTTTAGGCCTGAACCAGTAACTTCCCATTATAGATGGAACCAGTTTCATCGAGTACCAATGTTGTCTTCAGAGTTATTGGTCTGTGGCTAGTCCCTTTCCACAGTGGCCAGCAGACACCCTCTGCAATCCAAGTAACTGCTTTAGTTCTCACACACACAGCAGTTCAGCTTGCTCTTGGATTCATTCAGAGTGTGTGCTTGCAGCTTCCCATGCACCCAAGTCAGGGAGGCCAGACTGGGTGAGCTTGGGAGCCTCCCTGTGACCTTGGTGTCACTCACCCATTGTGGAAAGCTATACCGCCCCACCCTTAGAGCTGTCAGTCCAGTGCGAAGCTGCAGGTGTCACACACTGTAGACAAACCCATACTACACACTTCCCATTCTCTAGAGATGACATGATGAACACAGAAAAGAAAAAGGATGTTTGGATATATTTCCTTAAATAACTTACAGATTTTGCTGAAAACAATATTCAAATGTTTCACAATCAAAATCTCTGAATAAGCCATGGGAAGAACACGACTCTGCCGTTTGGTCTTTATAAAAAATAAATAAATAATAATAGTAGTAGTAATAATAGATACAGACATAGAAGCATGAAGCATGTAGACCATCTTACAACTTCAAATATGCTTTCTTAAGGTTGCAGGGAATCAAATCTTTATTCTGGGCAGGAGTTAATTTCTTCTAATTTTGCTGTTTGGAGAATTGCTATAAAACTCCTTCTCAAAGAGGAAGACTGAATCCTCAAATTCATCCATTTTTATTTGTTTTTTTTTTATTTGCTATTATTTTCTTTTTAGTTTTTCAATTATTATTATTGGTCTGTATATATGGGGAGATGCATATCTGGAGGTCAGAGGATAGCTCTGCGGAGTCAATTATCTCTTTTGATGTAGGGATCAAACTCAAATGGTCAGGCCTGTGCTGCAAGTTTTCTACCCATTGGACCATCTCACCAACTCTTTTATGTTATTTTAAAAGATATTTATGAGGGCCGGATGTGGTGGTTCACACCTTTAATCTCAGCACTTGGGAGGCAGAGGCAGGTGGTTCTCTGTGAGTTTAAGACCAGCCTGGTCTACATAATGAGTTCCAGGACAGCTGGAGCTATAGGCATACCCTGTCTCAAAAAAAGAAAAAAATATTTGTGAGACAGGATCTCACTGTGTGGCCCATGCTAGCCTAGAAATCACCATCCTCCTGCCTCAGCCTCCCTAGTGCTGGAGTGTACCACCATGGCTGGCCCACAGCTCACCTTCCAAGCAAGTATGATACTTCCCCATGCAGATTCCCTTCCCAGACCCCCTGAAATCTGATATGGCTGGTGGAAGTGCCATCCAGGCTGCCCAATCAGTTGCTTCTGCCCATCCTGTACAGATCACTCCTTGGCATCAGAAAGGGCTGTTGAACTGAAGATGTCTTATGACATCAAGGACATGTTGACTGTCTATTATGGGTGTACATCCTCCTAACTTTGGTCAATGAACTTTAAAAGATGCAAAAGCTTTAGAAACAAGTTTTCTGCTACATTATAAAATATTTTCCTTAATTTCTTCTTAATTATAGAGCAAAGAGATTGCATTCCAACTTCATGAGGACTTAATGAAGGTTCTTAATGAGCTTTACACAGTAAGTACATAATTCTTCTTTTGTAAAGAGTCATGATTTGAATTTCTGGTTTGTGGAAATGTTGCTCATTTTAGAACTTCTTCCAAACTGAAATGTTGATGGATGCTCCCTACATTAAAATCTGGGGAGAGGTAGCTGTATGCCCAGCAAATAAATTCCTTTGCCAGTCCCTTCTCATTTAGAGAGAGAGAGAGAGAGGACCTAGAATATACACATGCCATTAAATACTTTAGAAACAGAATATAGATGCTTTGATGAGAAATGTTTTAAACTGATATTGCAATTATTGAAATTACCATTCTTGGATATGAGCCATTTAGAGTCATTTATCATGTACAGATACTTTAACTTCTGTTTTTATTTTCCTTTATTTTTATTGATTTATTATTATTTGTTTTGTTTAGTTTTTATAAGACAAGTTCTCCTTATAGTTCCAGTGGTCCTGGAACTCTCTATGTAGACCAGGCTAGTATCAATTTTAGAGATCTGCCTGTCTTTCCCTCCCAAGTGCTGGGATTAAAGATGCGCACCACCACGACCAACCCTTCCTTCCTCCCTCCCTCCCCCTCTCCTCTCCCTCCCCCTCTCCTCTCCCTCCCCCTCTCCTCTCCCTCCCCCTTCCCTCCCCTCTCCTCCCCTCCTCTCCTCTTTCCAGGATTAGGAATTGATCCTAGATCCTCTTGCTTGCTAGGCAAGTGCTCCACTACTGAGCTTTATCCCAAACCCTTTTTCCATTTTTTTAAATTTCTACTCCCAGACCCCCATTTTAGTTCAATTAGTTGTTTAGTTAATGACACTACATTAAAATTACTTTTTGCATAAAAATATTTGTATGTCCTTTCTAACAATTAATTTGATTTATTTGACATATATTTTACTTAAGGTACTATATATCATCACAAAAAATTAAAGAATTAAAAGGCAATTTATTTTCTAAATGCTAATATTTTTCTTAACTTAAAAAGTCTGTTCGTTCCTAAAAAGACATATGTAAAATACAATTTTTTTTGGTCTTTTTGAGACAGGGTCTCCCTGTAGCCCCAGCTGTCCTACAACTCATTTTGTAGACCAGGCTGGCCTTAAACTAACAAAGATCTGCCTGCCTCTGCCTCCCAAGTGCTAGGATTAAAGGTGTGCAGTAAAATACAATTTTATAAATTAAATTTTTAATGCTCCATTAATACTTGCTCACTAAAGAAGCCTGTTAAACATTTACAAAATTAGTGATATTCTTATAAAATGCACTGCTTTTTAAGATTTATTTTTATGTGTGTGTGTGTGTGTGTGTGTGTGTGTTTATCTCTCTGAATATATACTACATGTGTGTGAGTGCTTGAAGAGCCCAGAAGAGGACATCAGATCCTCTGGAGCTGGAGTTACAGGCAGCTGTGCACCTCCTGCTGTGGGTGCTGGGAACTGAACTCGGGTCCTCTGGAAGAGCAGCAGGCACTATTAACCAATGAGCTATCTCCATCTCCCTTCCCAACATTTTTTATGATGTCGGGCTTTTTGATATGTTTGATATTTTGTGTGTTTATAACTATTTTATAGATATGCTTTTTTTTATCTATGAACTGATGACTAATATTTGTTAATTTCTCCTTTGAAACTTTGATTTATACACAACCTGCAAATGCCTCATGTTATAAGGCCAGCCAGCCATATACCAAATACTTGATGCAGTTGAGTTTTAGATGATAAAAGCCAATTACCTACCAATTCTGTGTTCATTTTCTTTTTTTAGAATTTATTATCATTATTGAATTTTTGATATTTTATAAGTAACATAGTCATTCTGTTTTTTTTTTTTTGGTCTCTTTGAGTCAAGGTCTCCCTGTAGCCCCAGCTGTCCTGGAACTCACTCTGTAGACCAGGCTGGCTTGAACTCACAAAGATCCGCCTGCCTCTGCCTCCCAGTTGCTAGGATTAAAAGCATTGGCCACCACGCCCGGCAGAACAGAATCATTCTTTTTTTTTTTTCTTTTTCTTTTTTCATAGTCATTCTTAATCACCTTTCTACTCCCTTCCCCTTTAGCACCCATCCCCAGCCCCACCCACAGAAATTCGTTTCCTCTGTCTTTGGTGTCAAAGCCAACTGTGTCAAGTTAGCAGTCCTAGACATTCCTCAGTGCAAGTTCATCCACTGAGGTCTAGTCAGCCCCCCAGAGTCCTTCACTTTACCATCAGCTCTTCCTCACTCAGCAGTAATCAGCTGCCAATAGTTCTGCTAACATTGAGACCTGCTGCCCATTTCCACAGCTCTGTGCTGGATTTTGTCTGCTTGAACTTCATTCATTTCTGATAACCCAAGTTTTGACCATTTCTAGAAGCTTTTGAATTTAAAAATAAATGATCTTTATGCCTCTGAGAGAAGAGAGCAAGCAGAAGTGCATATTGTCTTTCACTGAACTATTTTAAGATGAAGTCTTCATGGTACTTTGCATGGAATTCACATGGCTTGGGCATTGTTTTGCCTGAAAATAAAAACCCATGGTTAATTCTTTACAAATCTGCCAGTTGACACAGTATTGGAGACAGGAGCTTGAAACTAGTTGTGTTGGTGTGAGAAGCAGGGGCCAAGTTAAACTTGAGCATTGCATAAAGGAGAAACCCATGGGATGGCATGGGAGCCGTCTCAAGGATATAGTGAAATTTCTCCTACATCCGTCTGTCAGCTGCACTTGATGTTTAGTAGGCTCTGGGAGTTGCATCTAGTCAGCTGATGTGTGTTAAAACTAATCAGCATCAATCTAAAAGTCTGAAGCAGCCTGGTTCTAGAAAAGGTTACCAGAGATTGAGTAACCTTGTCAGTCATTTAACCCCTCAGAGTCAGTGGGGGGATTAAAAGACAGAGGAGACAGGCAATGCTGTTTTAATTATACTGCCTATAAATCACTTTGAGTGCATGGGAAAAAAATGTACTTTAACCAAAGAACATGCTCAGTGAATCCCTAAGATCACCTTCAGTGAAAAAAGAACTACCCCCTACCTGAACCCCACTCCGCACATCCACCCCCCCACACACACACACTCTTGTTGCTCTTAAAGGAGAGGCCACTCAGTCTCTTTTTGAACTTTATATTCAGATACATGAATTCTGAGTTGTACAAATTAAACGTTTGCATTCTACATATTCATGAGGAAAGAATAAAGGCATAATATATTTACTATAGTGGGCCATGGATTCAGGGAATACGGCTTAGTTGAACCACTGACTAGTATTTTAATCATGAACAAATAACCTTCTGGTTTTATTATGTGTAGAATTTTCCACTTCTGATGGCATAATAATGGTTACCAGAGTAACAAATATAAAGTATAGAGCCTCGGGGAATTTGGGGTGTTATTTAATTGCCTACTCAGACAAATATTCATTCCTTAGTTGCTCCCAACCCTTGAAACTTGGGAGTTGAAGGTGAACATTTGGAAAATATATTAACTTATTTACACGAGTACAACATTTTAAATTGCAGCCAACCTTATAGTTGGTGGTAGTCTTATGCATGGCTTTCCTTACTCTAAAATGTTGCTCCCACAGCAATTGTTGATTATTCAAAATGTTCCACCCATAGGCTTTGTCTTAATAACACGTAAATACTTAGCAAAGCAAAAGAAAGAGACGCTTTATGATCGCTCATACATGTATTAGAGTGAACTGGATTTAACAGTGTCAGCTATGTGGGAGATGGGCTGTGATGCTGTGGTAGAGAGCTCAGGATACTTGCTTCAGAGGGCCTGAAGCTCTGGGGTTCCGAGCAAGAGAGAGAGGATTATGGTGTAAGAATGACTTCTAAAAAGGGAAGTGTGCTTGAGAACACCTTGAAAGGACTGTGTAAAAGAAGGAACAATCTATTCTGACTCATTTCCCTGGTTCTGCTCTGTGCTTGGTTCCATCGTTGTGACCTACGACAAGGCACAGCTTCTTGGTAGAGAGAGCATAGTAGGATGAAGCTAGCTTAAGTCATGGTAGCCAGAAAACAAAGAGAGGGAGTCCCCCCTGCAGTAGCAAGCCGTCTTATTCCATGGTTTATTCCATCTGAGATCGTAGCCTGAGGGATGATTGCCACCCACGTTCTGGCTAAGTGTTCCCACTTAGCGTAGTTAACTATCTCTGGAAATGTTCTCATAGACGCACCCAGAGGTTTGCTTTACTAATCTCCCAGGCACTTTTCCATCCAGTCCAAGATTAACCATCATAGAAGGAAAGGCTTTGGCAACATACAGCTCTTTTTTCTGTTTGTCCGATTTTGCCTTTCTTTGCAAAAACAGACTCAAATGGTCCAGGCCTTTATTTGAATTTTTAGACTACCATGGGGACAAACCAAAGCACTTAAGTTTAGTTTGGCCTTGAGTAACAGGGGTACTAAATATAATAGCATGAACAAAGAAGTTTATCTTCTCTCACTCATAAGAGTTCAAAGATGGGCATCCCAGGGCTGGTATACATAAAACCATTCAAGAATCAGGGTGCTTCTAATCTATTGTTCAGAGAAACCCAATCACAACATTTTTCTTTGTAGTTTGAGATAGTTACTGGAACTTCGGCCGTTATCTCTGCATTCCTAGAAAAAGCATGGAGAAAGGGAAGAATAGTCTCCTTGTCTACCAAGAAGGTGTGATGAAAATCGTAACTTATGCTTTCATGTATATCTCATCGGCCAGAACTTAGAATGATCACAGCAAGCCAACTACAAGAAGGTGTATAGATCGTAGTCTTTCACTAGCCATTTTATTGCTAACAGGTTTGTCCTAGTTTATCTTCCATTGCTGAGACAAAACACTGACCGACACCAACTTGGGGAGGAAAGGGTTTATTCAGCTTACATCTCCCGGGTCACAGTTCATCACTTAGGGAGCCCAAGGCAGGAACCTGGAAGCAGGAGCTGAAGCACAGGCCATGGAGGAATGCTGCTCACTGCTCATGCCCAGCCTGCCTTCTTATACCGTACACAACCACCAGCAGGGTGGCACTACTCATTGTGGGCTGGGCCCCCCGCCCCAACTGCTCGACCATCAAGACAATACTCCACAGATGTGGCCACAGGCCAATCCAATGGAGCCAATTGCCCAATCGAGGCTCCCTCAACCCAGGTGTGTCAAGTTGACACCAAAGCTATCCAGCACAAGGTTTTTAAATAATTTTATTTATTTTTATGTGCATGAGTTTTACCCGCATGTATGTAAGTGTACCCATGTTGTGCAATGCCTACAGAGGCCAGAAGAGGGCATTGAATTCCTCGGAACTAGAATTCCAAATGGTTGTTAGCCTCCAGGGAGGCACTGGGAACCAGACCCAGGTCCTCTGCAAGAGTAGCCAGTGCTCTTAACCACTGAGCCATCTCTCTAGCCCTTAGAGTTTTGTTTTGTATAGTTTTGTCTTTTTAATGGAGATTCTATTTATTTGAAAGAAAAGGGAAATTATTCACAGATAACCAATTGTGCCTCTCAAAGTCACTAACAGCTACTGCATTCTCACTTGTTATTGTGCCAAGCACATTGCATCATCTCAGCAGGCACTCACTAGTGGGCTGTCTCATTATTCGAATTCTGCAGATGAGGAACCTCAGGGCGTGGAGAGGCTTGCCTGAGCTTGCCTTTAGAAGTATAAAGTGAGTGGGCCTATGTCCTTTACTGCCTTTTTATCTCTGCTGCTATAGTTCTAGGGAATCATTCTGTGTCAATCAGATCTGTAAATGTTAATGTCTTTCCCAAATACAGATAAAGGAAGCAGTTTCTTGCCTGCTCATTTGTACTTTTTTTTTTAAGAATCAATGACATTAATGTTGCTTTAACAAAAACATGTAAGTGAAAAACTGAACATGTGGCTGGATGTAACCGGTACCTCTTAGAAATGTTAATACAGAGCCAACATATGGAATTCATTGGTCTAAAAAGTAAGAGGGTAAACCAGGATCCTCAAACTCCACTTTTGAGAGACTGCTTATTGGTTTCCTGAGTTGAACAATTGAAAGAGAGTTAAATGGTAGAATAAGTAAGGTTGATGTACGGTTAAGAAACCAGGGAGAGGCTGGGCATCGTGGCGTACACCTTTAATACTAGCACTCGAAGACAGAGGCAGGTTATCCATGAGTTTAAGGCCAGGCAGGTCTACAAATCGAGTTACAGGCCAGCTGGGACTACAGGGAGAACCTGTTTAAAAATACAAAATAATAATAATAATAATAATAATAATAATAATAAATAATGAAACTAAGGAGAGTTGTATTCAGATGAAACAACAAAGATTGAACTGGCCATCAGCAAACTTATATTTAGATCCCGCCCCAGGAATTTATTATTGCCTGTCCTTTGAAACCATCTCATCTCTCTGAGCATCTGTATGTGTGTGCAAAGTACTTTCTCTGTCTTGTGTAGGCCAAGTTGCCCTCAAACTCCTGAGTGGAAGCAGGAATGCTCCCACCTCCCAAGCCTGGGACACCTGGGATAAAAGGTGTGTACCACCCTGCCCAGTTTAGTTGGGCCATCACAATTATGGAAGGTAAAACTGTCCCCAGATCTTTACCTGGGAAGCCAGAAACCAAGTTACTAGTCTGAGTCCAAAAGCCTGAGAACCAGGAAATCCAGTGGTGTAAGTTCCAACCTGATTCCAAATCTGACAGCAGGCCAGTGTCCCAGCACACAGACCAGCACACAGAAAGTAGCTTCTCTGGTTCCCAGCCTTTCATTGCAAGCCATGGATGGAGTGTATAAGGCTCAGCTATGATGGTGAAGGCAATCTGCTTTACTCTGGGCACTAGCTCAAATGTTAATCCCATCCAGAAACACCCTCAGAGACAGTGATGCTTAGCAAAATAATCAGGCATCCCATGGCCTGGTTCAGTTGACACAAAAATTAGCTTCCATGCCATCTGACAATGCATCAGAAAAATGGGGAATCAAAGCCTCTTAAATCACACCCTTCCCACCTTCTGACTGTGTCACCCTCTGCCTCAGTTGGCCAGCTGTGCAGTGGAGACCATAATAATACCAAACTCTTAGAGTAAACAAAGGCTAATTCATTAATCCAACACGTTTTCAAGGCTTCCTAGGCCAGGCACCATTCCATACACTGAAGGTGAAGCTATGAATGAAAACAGATCAAGTTCTTCCTCTCAGTGTATTCATGTTCTGGAGAGAAGAGGCAAGCAGTAAGCAAACAAATGTATAATATGGCAGGCCTGATGTTCTGGGTAGCTTTAGTGTCAACTTGACGCACCCTGGTGGCTAACAACCATTCACATCTCCCAGTTCCTGAGGATCTGATATGCTCTTCTGACCTCCGAGAGTATTGCATGAACAGGTGCACTTACATACACGTAGACAAAACACTCATACACGTCTGTGGGTTGTTTCCTTGATTGTTGAGTGACCCAGCCCACTGTGATTGATGCCACCTTTAGGCAGACTATTCTGCATTATATAAGAAAGCAGGCTCAGCATGGACCAGGGGAGCAAGCCAATAAGCAGCACTCCTCCATGGCCTGTGCTTCAGCTCCTGCCTCCAGGTTCCTGCCCTGAGTTCCTACCTTGGTTTCCCTGGTTGATAAACTGTGACTCAGGAGATGTAAGATGAACAAACCCTTTCTTCTCCAAGTTGGTATTGGTCAGAATGTTTTGTCACAGCCATTGAAAGAAAACTAGAACACCTACATTCCAAAGGGAAAGTATGCTGAGTTAATATAGATAAAAGCATTCAGAAGCGTGACTGGCATGGTAAATGCTGGAGAGATAGATGTTCACATATTCCCCACCTTCCTTGTCCCATCAAAGTGGAGCAGGGATGGTGACCCATCCTTGTCTCTCTCACTGAGTAAATGCAGAAATCTGGCTGATAGAGTAGTCGCAGAGTGAGTAACCCTTACCCACACCACATGAGACCAGAAATGTTGGAAATTTGGGAATATTCGCATAGACTTTACCAGAGGAGCACGTCTACTTCAGAAACTTGAGAGCCAGAAGTTCTAAAGTCCAAAATTTGGGGGCATCCTATTGGCACTCAAAAAATTTGGGGCCAGGCATGGTAGCATGTGCCTTTAATCCCAGCCCTCCAGAGGCAGAGGCAGGCAGATCCCTGTGAATTTGAGGCCAGTCTGGTCTACATAGCAAGTTCCAGGCCAGCAAAGGCTACAGGAAGACCCTGTCTCACAAAACCAGAAACAATATTTTTTTTGAGTTTCAGATTTTAAATTTGCACCTTAGTTTCTTAACATATTTCCTAGAGTGATTATTTGTGCTGGGATTAAAGGCATGCACCACCACTCCCAGCTTAGAGTGAATATTTGTACACATATATACACACACACACCCCAAAAAAGAAAAAAAAAACCACAACAACAAAGAAAGGTAATTTGCTTAAGAAAACCAAATCAATAATAATAGAGCTGTGCTAGACAGTGGGAAAGCAACAGGCAAAACCAGCAACTGATAAGGCAGAGGTTAGCAGGAACATTCAAAATCAAATCTGCCTCCAGTCAGCCCAGAAAAGGCTTTGTCCCGCTACTGAAACCTCAAAAGGTTATATTTTAAATTATATGTTATACATTTATAATGAACAATTATTTTTCTTCTGTTAATGTTTCTTTGCCTTCCGTAGGCATTTTATAAAACAGTTTTGTTTCCAGTAAGCGAATTCTAATAGAGATTAACACAAGCGTCACAATAAATACACATGAAATTGGTGGTTAATTGTGTGTAATTGATTGTCAATTGTCGCTTGCTCTGTGCATCAGTGGCACGCATGGCTAGCCAGGCACAAGAGCTAATCTGTCCTTAAGTTGCACTAAATGATGAGGAAGAGAACTGAGCAAATGTGGTATATGTGTACCCTTGTGTCCAGGCAGCATGTCACACTGTTGATTTCACATCACAGTCCTATGACACAGGTAAGCATCATCTCAGTTTGTTTGTTTTTTTTAATTTCTGTATGTGTATGAATGTACTGTCTGCATGGAGGTCTGTGCACCCGTGTCGTGCAATGCCACAGAGGTCAGAAGAGTGTGTCAGATTCCCCTGGAACTGGAGTTCTCCTGGAATCGGAGTTTCAGACGGTTCTCAGCCGACATGTGGGTAGTGGGGATTGAACCCTGGTCCTCTGTAAGAGCGGTCGGTGCTCTTAACTGCTAGGCCATCTCTCCAGCCCCTATGTCATCTCAGTTTTACAAATAGAAACTGAGACTGAATAATTAGCTCAGGATCACACAGACAGTAAATGACTCATATAAAATCTAATCCCAGTTCTTCCTCCAAAGCCCATCAATCCCCGCTGGATGGCTGCCTGAGGGAGGACACCCAGGAGAGGCAGAGGGGGAAGGGAGGAGACTGATTTGTGGAACAGATATTCAGAAGTGGCAAAACACTTCCTACTTGTAAAAACCCTGATGGCACTCCTGAGACTATTTTATGGGTTACAAAATGGAAGCCCAAATGTCTTTGCCCATTCAGCTTTAATTTTAGAATGTAGCCATTTTGGGTACCTCTTGAAAACATGGGCTTTTCGTTTAGCTTGAATGTAATGTATGTCCATACCATGCATCTAGTATGCGTTTGGATTGTGGTTATTGCTGTGACCACTCTCTTGCTCCATTCTTGTCTATTTCTGTCCTTCTATGCCTAATTGCCATTTACCCAACAAACAAATGGCAGCTAGAAGCTGTTCCAGGAACCATCCCAGAGGCTCTCAGCCACTCCTACAAGGAGCTGTTTGAGAAACAGTTACCAATGCACACAGAATCTACCCTGGTTTCACATATCTTTGAAAATGTTAAAGTACAAAGAACTCATTATGTTTTAGAGGGAATGAGAGGGATGATGCTGTTATTATTTTGAGTCTTTCTTGAACACTCAGCCTCAGAGGACTGTACAGGAGAGCTTTCCACCAGCCTGTGAGCTCAGAGCCAACATGCTCCGTCTAAGGAAGCACTCCTGTCTAAGGAAGCACGTCCCAGGCGAGGTTAGAGAGTCGTCCTGAGAGAGCCCAAGACACTTGCCTTATATCACAAGATTTTTCTCAGTGAGCCTCAGAGAGCCTTTTTATAAAGTATTTCTTTTACCTCAAGGGCATTTTGAGTATTTGAAATACATTTCTGTAGTGAAAATGGAAATTCATTCCTCTGAGATGGACTACAAAAAGAAGGGCTGTCTCAGAGCAAACCCCTGCTCCCAAAAGAAGGAAATATGGAGGAAAGACTGTTTTCCCAAACTGAAGGAGTCAATGGAATACAGCTTTCTCCATGAAGCCATGTGGAATTTTTTTTTTTTCAAAAGTAGTCTATTTAAGGGAAGCTAGAGAGCGTTTGGCAGTTAACAGCACTGACTGCTCTTGCATAGCACCTGGGTTCACTTCTGAGCACTCGCATGACAGCTAACAATGGCCCTTAACTCCAGTTCTAAGGGATCCATCGCCCTCTTCTGGCCCCCTTGGGTTTTGCATGACATCGGTGCACATACATTCAGACAAAACACTCATACGCATAAAATAAAATAGTAAAATAATGAAACAAAATAGTCTATTTAGAGATCATGGCCAATGGACTGTTTCCATATATCTGTACCTGGTTTTGACTGCTGGATGCCTGCATGGAAATAAAAAGGCGTAGGGATCATGTGACTCCTCTAACAACCCACTTATTCTAGTCTTGGCTTTGGTACATGCTAACTTTCAGGTAATGTTAGCAAATTTGAACTACTTCGTTTCCTTAGGCAAATAATTGTGACCTACAAAATGAGAATTTCACAGACCCATGTTGACAGACAGCTCTTTGATAAGCGTTTTATATGTCACTCTGCTGGCAGTGCCGGGTACTCCTGCCTCCTGGTAAGTGTGTGTTCATTAAGATTTGAGAAGGAGTTATGGTTGGCGATTCTGAACCATGGCTGACTTTTCATAAGCAAGCTAGATGAACTTCTGTCTCCACCAGAATTTTTTGGCTTGGAAATGAAAAAGGAAGTACATATTTCACTAAAATTTAAAAATACTAAAGAATATTTCATACTGAGAATCTTTGCTAAAAACAAAGTATTTTACCTAAACTGTTACATTCTGAAATACAGTATTATGACTTTTTTACATTATTAGAATGCTGTAATGACAGATACTGTATTTAGGTTTATTTTTATTGGGTAACTAAGCTATTTAGTTTAGTTTACCATTGTTCATTAAACCTGTGTGTGTATGTATATAATAAATGTGGCATATATAATATTAAATATATATGGTCCTTTCCAGAACATAGAATAAATTATGAGTACTTTTCTTCAATTTATTATCTCAAAATAGACCAGAAATGTTGTTCAGTAGAAAGAAAACAAATCATGTGAAGAGTTTCAAGATCTAAATCAGTTGTATCAGGTGATACATTTCAACCTAGATAAACTCACATAGCTTTCTAACTCACATCATGTTTTGAATTCAGTTATAGGCTGATAGAATTTTAGCACTAAATTGACCTCTAAAAATTATTAAAACAATCTCATTTGGGAAGTATATCCCCAAATCCAGGGATAGTGAGGTACTTAGTAAAGTGTCAGAACTAATTCATGGTCAGATTAGAAGTGAAACTCAGCACTAGAATTCAGACTAGCAAGGAGGTCTCTGAGAGGCATGGGCCTGTGGTTAGGAGACTCCTAGAGACTGTGCCAGTTCAGAGGCTTTCAGACTAGCAGCTGTGCCATAGCTCATTGTAATAACAGTTAACCTTCCTCTGAGTCCTGTTTTAGGCTATTTGCATAATTAGCTTTTTAAGTTCTCCTGACAGGCAGTTGAGGCACAGTGACAAAAATACCTTGCCCAAGATCACATAGTTAGGAAGTCTCAAACCAGGCTGTGACTGTGCTTTTAGCCCACATACTATACTCTCCCTGATTCTTAGTGGCAACACTGTAAAGCAGAGCAGCACAGTTGGCTTCACAGCCATGAGTTCTTCATTTGTGGAGTTAACCAACGTTAATACATTAATATATTAATACATTACACTGGGTATTCTAAGTAATCTAGAGAGGATTTCAAGTATACAGGAGGATGTGTACAGGTTATATGCAAATACTGTAAGGGACTTAAGTATCCCCATCAGATTATGGTGCCTATCAGGAGTCATGAAACCCATCTCCTATGGATGCTGAAGAATGACCATTATATATCAACAATTAGGAGATACCAACAGACCTTTGAGATCCAAAGAAAGGGGTTTACATTAAGGACTGAGAAGAACCACACAAAAGAGTCTAAACTTGACTTCAGAGGACACCGAAGCTTTCAGAAATGGGAGAGATGAAAAAGAGATAGAGAGATCCAGTAAACAGAGCAGCAGAGCCAAGGCACAGAGCCAGAAAAAGATCTGTCCACTCCCAGATCTCCCTCCAGAGCCATGTCCAGGAAGAAAACCAGTAACTGAATAATAAAATGAGATTGTTAAAAAAAAAAGAATATGGAGAATGATAGCAGATACAGTGCCTACCACACAAATATGTGGATCTGAGCACGGGCCCCCAGCACCCATGTGAAAAGCAGGCACACTGGCTGGCATTCGCCTATAATCCCAGTTCTGGCAGGCTGAGACAGGAGGACCCCTAGGGCTTGCTGGCCAGCCAGTCTATCTAAATCAGCCAGCTATAGGTTCAATGAGAGACCCTTTCTCCAAAATGTGGAGAGAGACTGAGGAAGACACCTGACATTGACACACAGTTGCTTGCACCCTCCCGTGCACACATGCACATGCACATGGACATATACAGCACACATAACATACCAAAAAATTTAGCATCAAAAAAGCCCAGAGCTCACTCTAAAGCAGGCTGAAAGCTCAACAGGCTTTCTTGCACAGACTAACAAAGGACCAAAAAAAAAGCACTATTGTTTTCCTGTCTTCAATTCTTACTGGCAAGTAATCTACTCTGTGGCTGCCACTGCTTTTGCCATCCTTCAAAGACATGAGACACAGCTTTTTAACCTTCCAATATGGACTGAAGAATCATGTCTCTCCAAGGATCCTCCAAATCTTCAGTGCTAGATGGGGACTGCTGAGACATCCAGCTTGTGGACTGAGCAACTACTGGGGTTTCAGCCTCTTCAGAGTATAGACTGCCATTGTTGGACTACCCAGGATGTATCATGGAGGCAGGAAGATCAAGACAGGATGCAGTGCTTACTGGACCTCATTTGGGTGACCCTGGGAAGGAAAGACCCCAGTGTGGAACACAAGGGCAGAATTGATGGTTGTTTGGGCTTGCCAAGGAAGAGCCTTCAAACACTTCCTTAAGGAAAACATGATATCTTTCAGCCTAATAAAAAATTTTTAAAAAGAAAGTATAAGCTGAGGTTGCTAACACCTAAGACATCGTAATCTTGATATATGTGTGGCATGCATATATACATATTTTGGAGTGATACAAATTGAAAGGAAGAACAACAAAAAAGACTGGGTCAAAGAACTGACTGAAACAGTAAGCTTCTGCCCCAAACGGTAAACTTCTGCATCGAAAATTAAAAAAAAAAAGACTGAGAAAAAGATGAAATATATGTATGGCAGAATGCATGGTGCATGAGCTCTGGTCGGGTGGGGGGCAAGGAAGGGGGGATGGGTCTAAATTTGATTGAGAAATATTGTATGAAATACACAAAATTTCAATAAAAAATTGGCTTAAAAGAAAACAAAGGACCATGCTTTCTTCTTTCTATAGAGTGAGATTTTATTTTATTTTATTTTATTTGAGAAATATTGTATGAAATGCATAAAACTTCAATAAAAAATTGGCTTAAAGAAAACAAAGGACCATGCTTTCTTCTTTTTATAGAGTGAGAAGTATTCAATTTGAGGCATAGAGGATAAGTGTCAAATTTCAGACTATTATTCATTGAAGAAAAGGATTCCCTTGCAGAGTTTCCACTTGAAGTTGCAATGCTGAGGGTGAGGCTTTTATGACTTTTAGAATCCAAATATCTCCTGTCCTCCTCTGTTTAAATATTTCATACCCTAAACCTTATCACTTAGATGCCTAACACACAGCATAGCACTGAAGGCATAAGAACCACTTTCCTGGGAAGAACTGGGGAGCGAGCGGGGAGGGACTGAGATCCTAGTGTAGTCGCTGCCTTCTTTTTTTTTTTTAATTTTATTTATTTATTTCTGTATGTGTATGGATGTATTGTCTGCATGCAAGCCTGTGCACCCGTGACGTGCAATGCTGCGGAGGTCAGAAGAGGGTCTCGGATTCCCCTGGAACTGGAGTCCTCCTGGAGTTGGAGTTTCAGACGGTTCTCGGCGTTGCCTTCTTTGTGCAGCTTTCCCCTTTGGCATTGCCTGGTGCTCAGAATGTTTTGTTCGCCACCAAAGGCTGTTGCTGAGCTTCTGCTGTCACTGTAATCAGGGTGGCCCAGTGTTCAGGGTGGCCCTGGTTAGTATGTATTCCATCTACAAACAATAGATTGAGCTTGTATTTTAGTGCCTCTGAGAACTTCCTGTGAAAGCCCTTTTTGATACAGGAATTTTCTGAATGACCTTCTCTGTCACTGACTTACTCTATTGACTTGTTCAGTAAGGATTAAGTCCCTTTGTAGCTTAGTTTCTTTGATCCATAAAACAAAAACCATTTCTCTGCTCCCTGGTCTCTCAGGTGTATGAGAATAAACAAGTGAGCATTGCCTGGCTAGGCTTACAAAATAGTGACTGAGTCTGGGCTGCTGTAAAGAAAGCCCACAGACAGGTTGCTTTGGAAACAACATTGCTTGAGGGCTGGGAAGTACAAGATCAAGACATTCACCAATGCCTTGTCCGGCCAGAGCCTCTCTTGTAGCTCATAGCACCTTCTGACTGTGTCTTCAGCCATTGGAAGGGGTCTGCCTCAGTCCTCATTTGTAGGCCCTTAGCTCATTTTTTAGGGCTCCGGCCTAATCACCCCACTGTGCCCCCCTCCAATCCTATCACTTTGGGAATTTGGATTCTAAGATATGAATTTGTGGGGATATGAACAGTCAAGCTATGGTAGATATAGCTGGGTGGGGTATTTCATCAGTCGGAATGGCCTTCATTAAGCATTTCCTGTGTCAGCTGCCAGTGCCAGAGTTCGAGCTGTGTTCATTTTATCTCCACATTAGCCTTGTAGCTACTTTTCTTACTCCTGATTTAGAGATGAGAAAACGAGGGGTCGTGGCAAAAGCCAAGACTAGGCTTTTGATTCAGCAACCTTCCTGAGCTTAATTATTAAACTTGCTCAGAAGTAGAATGGACTGTCCTTTAAGATAGCGTTCTTGTTTTTTTAAGGGTATCTTCCCAGTAAGTGTGTGGAAAGGGGTTGTTATTTGCAATATCATGGAATTTAGAGAGTGCAATTATTTGCCATTCATCCTAAATCTCATCATTTATGCCCTGTCTCTAAGTCAGTTAAATGGAAAGCTCTGAAATTGTTACAGGACTGTCTCTGATGTGTCCAAGTCATATTCACCAATGGGCTGGGAGGGGCCTCTCAGCAAATGAAATCCTGGGAGCAGTGACTAACTGACACGTAATCCTGCCGTTGCTGAGCCAGACTGGGATAGTCCCATGTACAGAATTGGGTGCCATGCTGGCAAGAGGCCTCCACTCTAGAGGCTCCCTGAAGAAGCAGACACCTGCCTCTAGTGGTAAGGGATGGGTGGAAGGGCATGCCATAAAGCGGGGATAGGTGAAGGGAGGCACGGATGTGTGAAACCACACTGTGAAGGGAACCCCTGTGGTATTGCAGGAATGCTAGCCCATCGGTGATTTAAGAATAAACGTTGGTAGATCCCCTTGGAGCACTGACTCAAGTTGCAAGAAGTGTCAACTCAAGTGAGTACAACTGGAAAAAAAAAAAAGCAGAGAGGAAATATGACACTGCTTTCTCCCATGTTTGCCTGTACATTGTTGCAAGAAGTGTCACACGCTTCCATGGTCATCAGCCTTGTCAGCAGCCTAAGGATTCCATCTCAGTGTGGAGCCTGGTGCAAATAATGCATGAACCAACTGATGAGGGGCTTTCTGTAATGGAGACTTCATGCGACATCATTGTGTCAGCTCAGAGCCAACCCTAACAACCAAGCTTCTGTTCTTCCTTCAGGCTCCTGATTATAGCTATTCACAGAATTATTAAAAGGGGGCCCCTGTGAGCTGGTGGTGGGATCCCCATTTTCAAGAACTCTACGAAGTCACAAAGGATACCTAGACAAGCAAGGATCCATGAAGATCAGTGCAATATTTATTCTCTGCTGGGCCCTGTGCTCCTCAGAATACACGTACCAAGTGGACGTCTGTATGATCCATGTTCACAAGCCCGCCATTTGTATCTCTGAACTCACCTTGGAACCAATGTCAGTACTAATCAGTGTTCTTATGGGTTATGTTGTTTCCGGAAGGTTAGCCACTTTCTCATTAATAAATGTGAACTATGGTGCTATCAAGGTGACTCAGTGATCAAAGACACTTGCTGCTAGCTTGACTATATATGTTAGAACCCCAGGAACTCCATGGTAGATATCCAGAACAATTCTAGAATGTTACATTCTTCTCTCCATGTATGTTCCTTGACATGCAAACTCTCACAAATAAATGTCATACAAACATTAAAAAATAATAAAATAATAAAAACGTTGACTAAGTTGGGCTTTCTTAAACTCTCCTGCCCCACCTCTTTACCCCTGCCCTGCAATGAAATACTGGAGAGAAAAAAAAAAGGAAAAGAATCTTGGAGAAAGTTAAAATTTTATTATGTAAAATGACATTTCATGTGAGAAATCTCTCTAATTCTAAAGTAGGTTACATATTTTAGTATTGTATGCATTAAATTACTGGTTGTGCTTATGAAAAATTACATAATTAAAGAACTAACATAATCAAGTAAAGAATTAAATAGGGTATGTTATCATATAAGATATATGACAACCTATTGATGAAATAATATAATATTAATGACATCAGGTAGGACAAGGCCCATTGTGATATAGAGTATAGCCTTGAGAAATTTTTGCTGAGTACCTGTGTTCATTAGGCGCTCCTTAGAGATGCACATTGCCGATAAATCCCTGCCCATGACTCAGAACCTTGAGTTAGAAACTGCTGTTAATAACTGCTGGAAATAGAGCGAGCTCAGATTAAGATTAATAAGTACAGTTTTCTCTTGTTACGAATAGAAACATTTTCCTTTTAATGAGGCATAAAACAATTTATTCTTTTTAGACTAAATTACCCATTTTTCATTAAACACTTTTATTAAAGTAGCAAAGTCTTATGAAACTAATTGTAATTAATATTCACACTTTAAAATTATTGTTCAGTTGAGCATTTTGAAAATGACTAATGCCCCACTTTACCTCAAATGTAACACTCAAAAATAGAAGCACATAGTGTTTCTGTATGTCAGCCCTGCACTGCCAAAGAGTTCTGGGCTTTCTTCCCTAATGAGCCCTTGATGACTGATCAATAATCAGTTGGGGAGCTAATTAAAGTCACTAAAATGATAGATATCCCTGAGTGAGGTTCATCAATACAACTACATACAGGGGCATTGTTCATTTCTAAGTATGTTCCATGAGGCAAAGTAGATGAGTTATGGCCTCAAAGAAGAGTCTACAGGAACCTCATGCTCCTGGCATGGCACAGTGTTCTGCTTGCCGTCTTGAATCAACAGAAGCAGATGGAGATAATAGTATTGTGGTTATACTGGTTTTTATCTTCAGTTAAAATTTATCCACTATCTACCCTGACACTGAAAAAAAAAAAAGTAATACCCCTTTAGCTACTGAGCAGTATATTAGGTTTCTCCATATAATATTTAGTTGTCATAGTTCAGATGACTCACTGAGATCATGGACTCAAAATCAGTAGCATTTCAGAGTTGGAAAGGCGTGAGAGATTATGTGGGCAAGCCACATCTTCTATAGGTGAGATAGGCCAGTAGAGTTCAGCAAAGCCTTGCCCAGGGTCACACAGTCCACACACAGCAGGGGAGGGCTCACACCCTGGGATATATAAGATGGGGGCCCCTGAGAAACAGGTTCCTGAGCAGGGAGAAGAAAGTAATCTATAGCAGATACAAATAGAAGCGTGGATGCAGTTTTCATACTCAAGCAGTCCCGGACTAATGATGGTTTCACTTACAACTTTTTGACTTTAGGATGGTTTGGGAGTAATAAGCCTTCCAGGACTAGCAAAATGCAGTGTGGTCCTCCCTTGTAATGCTGGGGAGAGCCAGCACACCATAATCTAGTCAGCCACATGATCAAGAGTAAACAATGCTTGACTTGCCTAGAGTCACTGAGAGGCCTAGATTGAGGAGTTTGTATAGGTAAAATTGGCCTGTGGGAAACCGTAGGGGACGGTCACAATTTCCAATTGATGCAGGAAGGCCTAGTGCACCGTGCGCAGTACCAACCCTATGCAGATGGTCCTGGGGTGTATGAGAAAGCTAGCTAAGTGTGAACTGGCATGCTAGTTGAGAATGAGCCAGCAAGCAGTGTTCCACCACAATTTATGTTCCTGGTTTGACTTCCCTCAGTGATGGACTGTCCTGGCAGTATAAAAGGAAATAAGACCCCCTCACTCCCACCCCCGCCACATTGCTTTAGGTCAGAGTGTGTTGATCACAGCAACAGAAAAGAAGCTAGAACAGACAGCAGCCAGTTCTCTAGGATATACTAAATTTTCATCTTTTTTTTTTTCTTTTGAGTTTGTGTTTTGTTTTCTCATCCCGTCCTGTCTGCAAAGCACCATAGGCCTGCCTCTCAACCCTTTATCACAAAATCACCTTAGTGTTAGATTTTGCCTAAGGGTAGGCTGATGTAAGTTCTAACTACTTTAGGTAGCCTGCTGTAAGCTGTGACATTCATTAGGTGTTAGGTGACATTATTACTGGTACTGGAACCCCAGATAGGGAACTGCTGGACCAAAGTAAGGATGCCACCAAAGTCCAACCTGGTGAATGGTGGGATTACTTACAGGACTGTGGGTTAGAGGTAAGTTACTTACAGGAACAGAAATGACTCTATGACAGCTGCATCACCAAACCCCACCTCAGCATGGTTGATATAGCTCAAAATTTGAAAACTTGGAGCTCACTGAACAACTTGTAGATATCTCAACAGGTTAGAGAGTGTTCATTCCAGGTAGCTAAGTTGGTCTCTGCCCCTTGGAGCTTGGCTTGTCTGAGAGTCTTCTAGGCAGCTTAGCTTGCAGTGAGTATCTCCCAGCAGTCCTCACTGCTTATATGCACTTGGGAAGAGGGGCCTAGTGAGTCTGGTTAGTTTCAGGGACTTCCTGAAGCTTTTGAGTTGTTGGCTTCCTGAGCTTAAGTAGTTTCCTTCCAGGATGGAATGTTCCACCTCCTCTTGAAAGTCCTGTACTTTAATACAGATGAAATGTTTGATCTCAGGAGAAATTGCTTCACAACAGTATGTCAGGAGTCTTAAATACATTTTAACTTAGGATATTTTATTGAAAATTACATTTGTAAATTGAAAGCATCTTCCTCTATCTCCTCTGAGTGTTATCTAATGTTCTCTTTCTAGAGGATGTATTAAAATCCCCACTGACAGATCAGTCAGCACCAGAACGTCATGATCCCCTTTCCTTCAGTGTTCGTGCCTCTCCTTTGCACTTTGTCCTTCCTTCCATACTTTGCAAAGGGTCTGAGGCGTTGAGTTTGATTTGATTAGCTCCCTAGCTTTGGTCCTGTGGGGAAACCTTGTGTTGTTCTCTAATAGATCAGGCCCCAGCAAGCATCACAAAGGCTGAGGTTATAGAGCTATTTTGCAGCACAGCCAGTGCTAAACCCAGGTCTGTTGTTTCATAGACCAGTTCTTTCCATTAAAAATCCTGCCCTGTGTAATTAACTCTTAAAATGAAATCCTTGACACTACACTGAACAGAATGTAATTATTTTCGTGATTTTTATTAGCCTTATTTCCTCCCTGTGCATGCCTGACCCTTTGTTTTGTTTATTCTCTGCATCTCCAGAGCCCTGTCATTTGGTTGCTTGGCAGTCCCCAGCCAGCAGGGTCCAGAGTCCCAGGCAATGCCTTTTGTTCAGAGCATTTGTTTGGATTATAAATATAATTTGATGATAAATTCAGAGTGTCATGCTGAGTTCATTTCAGTGGAGCAAGCACACTGCACCTTTTCTTTGATGCACCAGCTACACAGACAATGGGTGTTGTTGTTGTTGTTGTTGGTTTTGGTTTTTTTGAGACAGGGTCTCTCTGTAGTCCCAGCTGTCCTGGAACTCGCTTTATAGACCAGATTGGACTTGAATTCACAAAGATCTGCCTGCCTCTGCCTTCCAAGTGCTAGGATTAAAGCTATGTGCCACCATACCCGGCTGACAAACAATGTTTTAACCTACTTGATTGGTCATGTCAACCCACTTTCTCATTTTAATGAGTAAAGTTGCTAAAATTTTTATTATAGACCTACATGAAAATACTGCTGCAAAGTTGCTAAACAAAATTGTAATATAGACCTACATGAAAATACTGCTGATCTCGCTCTTTTACCTTTTTAGAAATGATCAGTTTTCCAGTTGTAGAGAAATCATTGAATAGTATTAAAATGAGTTACCTGGGGCTGGAGAGGTGGCCTAGTGGTTAAGAGTGCCAACTGCTCTTGCAGAGGACCTGGGTTCAATCCCCAGCACCCACATGATGGCTGAGAACTGTCTGTAACTCCAATTCCTGGAGAACTCCAGTTCCAGGGGAATCCAACACCCTCTTGTGACCTCCACAGCATTGCACGACATGGGTGCACAAACCTGCATGCAGACAGTACATTCATACACATAAATAAAAATAAAATAAAATAAAAATGAGTTACCTAATGACACTTTTTTCAAATATTAGTAGCTGCCATTTACTGTAGAGTTATTTTGTCAGCTTCTTTCTTCTGTGTTGTTTGTGTTAACACATGTAATCCACAGCCCTCTACAGGGAGCAGAATTGTATTTTTTATTGAACAGTGAGGAAATTAAGGCACGAATTAAATTATACAGGGGCGAAAGAAAGAAAGAAAGAAAGAAAGAAAGAAAGAAAGAAAGAAAGAAAGAAAGAAAGAAAGAAAGAAAGAAAAAGAGAGAGAGAAAGAAAGAGAGAGAGAGACAGAAAGGAAGAAAGGAAGGAGAGAGAAAGAAGGAAGGGAGGGAGGGAAGGAAGGAAGAAACTAAGAAAGAAAATTTTCTTCTAACCCCCGAGGTTTACTGATACGAAAAATCCCCCTGGGAATCCTTTTTCATATAACTCCCATTCAGACAACCTGAACATCCACACTGCCCACTCCCACCTGCAAATGTTGCTTGCTGGTCCCTGTTTCCCTACAGTACGACCAGGCTTGCTCATGCCTGTCCCATTGGGTCCTCTCTGGCCTCAAGCCTGGCACAGCTCTGGCATCTGGTCATTCAGTAATTGCTGTGTGCATGAATGCAAACCAGAGTGTACCCACCCTCTGAAACTTGGCCTGATGGCCACTGAATTTTACAGTAACTGTAAGCTTTATGTAGAAATGGAAGCTAATTATGGGCTGTATATTCCAGAGAACCTTGGAAGCTCTTTCCAAGGTGTTTTATGAACATGCGGAAATCTATGCAGTCAGCACCTAGATCTTCCTCACTGGTATGTTGAAGAGCTTTGAATACATTTTGACTGGCCTGGGGTCAACATGTAACAACAGGAGCTGCCTTCACTGTGTTTAGTTGTACCTCAGATTTCTTGGCTGCCTCTGAAAGACAGTGGATGACTGTCTCTTTCACTTGAAACCTGGATATCAAGCCAGGTAGTATGCCCCAAAGCCTGTATTCTTCCCTCTACAGCTTGCCTTAGAAGCTGTCAGAAAGGAGGACCACCCACCTCGCAGTATGATTTGTGCAATCTGTCATTTAATCTTCATTTTGACCAGGATGAACAGGGCTCAAGGAGTTAAGAAACTTGCTGAGTAGCAATGCCGGAACTCAGATCCAGGTCTGCCGGTCCCCAAACACATGTTCTTCACCAAGCCAAGTGTGGCCCCATTTGCCAAGGAGAAAGACAGCTAGAGATGGCGGGTACAAAGATGGTGGCAGGCGGTGGCTTAAGTGTTCTTTTAAAAGGAAATTCTATTGCCCTGGCCTGTAATAAGCCCTGATGTTGTAGCATGGCTGGGCAAAGGCCATAGACAGAGAGAGGAACTGAAGTTGCGGAGGTCCCTGGAGGGTTTAGCTTCTTACAGTGCAGATTCAGGGACAGCTGAAGGTGTCTTGATGGCCCTTTCTTCCCTTTAACCAGACCTGACTGCTTCCTGGGAAATGATAGCCATTGGCCTGCAAGGCTGTGCTCCCACCCTGGCGACACTGTTAGACCAAAGGTTGCAGAGACTCAATCATAATTAGAGCCATAGATGTATTTATTATATAAAATAGACCTTTATCTTATGTAATTGACCAGGAAAGCCAAAGAACGTTGTTTCTCAGAAGAGGTTTTAGTGATTGGTGGATGTAGTAAAGCAGGAGGGTTGGGGAGTATTGTCATGAACATTCTGGATGCCAGCCTCTTCCCTGCCAAAGCAGCACATCCTGAGGGCCACAGATTCCCATACTAACTGTATTTCACAAATGGTTTAAAACTATTTGTCCTAACATTAGTCTAATCTCAGGTGTTTAATGATGTCGTTAATTGGATATCAGGGATAGAAAAAAATGCCAGGCATATATTAGATGTTTAATGAACATTAATTAAATGAATGAGCAAGCTATGAAATGAGTTCCTGATTTTCATTTGCTTCTCAAAGATCTCCATTGTCTGTGTGTATCTAAAATAAGACTAAGGACCCAAAGGCGCTTAGGATTCTCTTGGTATCCTACCTGATTTTACAGGATAGTCTATGGTACTGGATGGCACCCAGAATTCTGTAACACATGGCAGAGCATCTGAGTGCTATCAGTTGGAAAAATAAGATCTTTCTGGCTTGGAGACAGAAAACAGCAGTAGATTTGAGCTTCCCCTGAAGAATGAGTCAAAATATTACCAAGAGGTAAATAAAGACACCATCTCTGAAGGGATGACTAGAATTAGTTATCTGTAAGGTGCTTGGAACTACTAGACAGTAGGCAACACAGATTTGTGTAGTGTGCTTATTAAGCTAAATATGTATATATTGATGTATAGATACCTGAATTGGTGGTATATATATATATATATAGTAAGCATAGATATACACATATATAATATATATATACTCAGTGAAGTTTAACAATTGTGGACAGAAGTGTTAAAGAGTCCTCACTCACCCTCGGTGATTGGTGATCTATCCCTATTATCCACATCTTCTAACTTAGGAACCACAAGTCAAAAGGTAGAAATTATAGCTTAAATCCACTGATCTCCTTTAATGTCTATATAGTTTTCACATTTACAATAATTTCTTACACTAAGTATTAATATTTACTTCAGATATTTTAATTATTTTTATTTAAAATGCAAAAATAGTATGAAATACACAATATGGGCCTTTCAGTAAAAAAATAAAGCCAACAGCTTCTATGCAAGTTTATTAAGTAGAATTTCCCAATTTCACAAAGAAGCCATGATGTGTGGCTGGGAAGATGGCTCAGTAGGTAAGAGTGCTTGCAGCTTAAGAATGAGGACCTGAGTTCAAATCTCCAGAACTCACATAAAGAGCCAGCGTGGATGTGTGTGCACCAGTAACCCCGGCACTGGAAGAGCAGACAGGAGGATTACTGGGGCTTTTTTGGCCACCAGCCTAGCTGCAGGTCCAGTGAGAAGCTTGTCTCAAGGGAATGAGGTAGAGAGTGACAGAGAAGGACACTGGACTTACTCCTCTCGCCTCTGCACACCCATGCATAGACATGTGAGCCCACACATAGACGTGTGCATACACCACACATACACACACACACACACACACACACACACACACACATACACAAATAAAAGAAATCCATAATGTAGATCACTTTCTACAGAACTAGATTGTTTTTCTTGCAGTTGAGGAATGCTAACTTAAGTGTATTGAATGGGGGAATTATCCATGACATTTTAGTAGAAAATAATTCAAACATGAAAATATGCTACTGGGCCACGTTTGAATGGACACATGCCCATCAGGCCATTTGCTATGCAGAGAGATGTGTTTGCATTAGCCTAAGGAGAAGCTGCTGTTTTCCTTGCCGTACATATTCAAGCTGCACCTTCGAAAAATAAAAGCTCATTTTCTTCTCTGAAGAACAAGGAGAGCTGTCTGTTATTTTAATTTTAAATACAAACACACTCAACTTCTGTCAACTTCCATTTTAAATCGTGCAGCTTGTACTTGCATTCATTATCTGCAATTAGAATTCTCCAAAAGCTTTTAGTGTTTTTTTTTCTGCCCAACTTTTAAAATTCATTCATCATAACTGTTAACATTTAAGAGAAGAGTGGAAATCCTGAGCCAAATTGGAAACCTGAACAAAGAACTTTAGTCTCTGGGAATTACCATGGAACTAGGTGAGTAATCCTCTATGTGCTAAGCCCCATTAGGATGAAATATCCCCCATTCATGCTAGTGTTATAATAGATCAGACTCAAATGAGTTCTTTTTAATACCAACTAGTTAAAAAATACTATGCTGGCAGTCAGCTCAGTCTGCTTTTTCCTACTCTAGGCTTGGTTTGTGCAAATTACTTGCTTATCCCAGTCCTTGGTATCCAAGTAATATAAGAATTAAAAGAGGGCAGGTCTTTTTTTATGTATTTCAAAGTTAATTTCAGGCTGAAGAGATGGCCTAGCGGTTAAGAGTGCCAACTGCTCTTGCAGAGGACCCGGGTTCGATCCCCAACACCCATATGGTGTCTGAGAACCGTCTTTAACTCCAGTTCCAGGGGAATCCGACACCCTCTTCTGACCTCCACGGCATTGCACGACATGGGTGTACAAACCTACATGGAGACAGTACATTCATACACATACAAAAATAAATGAAAAATTTTTAAAAAGAAAGTTAATTTCTCAGATGCCCAGTGCAGTCTGGGATGCCTTTTCCTGTAACTGTGGTGGGAATCATGTTATTTCTTCCTGTTAACTAAGCAACTCTGAGAGCAGCGTGTGTGTGTGTGTGTGTGTTTGGTCTGTTTTCTCCTGCCGTTTTCAGGTACAACTGGCACCAGGCCTAAGTGGCATGTGGGGTTTGCATCTGGCAGGGAGTATAAACAGAGCCCAGCCTAGAATGCAAGGTGTGCTGTAGATTCGCTGACCTCGCTGTTTGCCCAGCTGCAGGGTCACTCCCAGCTGCCCGCTGCTTCCTAATGCTATTTTCTTTTCTTTTAAACTGGAATAGCCAACCAGACTTCCTCCAGGTCCAGTAATTACTGAAAACAGACAACCTTCCAAGGGCATGGGGCTCACCAAAAGCTGCCACTGCTCGGTAGTTTAGCCTTGCTTTGTTTTAATTGGCACTGATTTTGAATGTTTAAAGAAATAGATCATCAGATTTTACGAAAGTAAGGGTCTCCACCAATCCCATGTTTAATTTTAGTTTGGAAAACTACTTAGTTTTCCAAATAGTCGCCTCAAAAAGTATGGACCATAAGAAAATGTTAGTTTTCTACCCTTCCTTCTAACCTACAATAGCAATCTTGCATGGTTCAGTAAATAAATGCATATATTCCAGCAATATATAGAGGCTTTTTTTTAAAACAATTTTTTATTTTTTGGTTTTCTTTTCTTTCTTCCTATTTTTTTTTTTTGGTCTTTTTGAGACAGGATCTCCCTGCAGCCTCAGCTGTCCTGGAACTCACTATGTAGACCAGGCTGGCCTTGAACAGAGATCTCTGCCTCCCAAGTGCTGGGATTAACGGTGTGTGCTACCACGCCTGGCACTTTTTTATTATTTTTGTTTTGTGTGTCAGAGTGTATTGCCTGCATGTGTGTAAGTGCACCCGTGTTGTGCAATGCCCACAGAGGCCAGAAACAGGCATTGGATTCCCTGGAACTGGAGTCACAGGTGGTTGTTATCCACCATGTGGGTGCTGGGATTTGAGACAAGTCCTCTGCAAGAGCATTAACTGCTAAGCCATCTCTCCAGCCCCCAATTTCAATCTCTTTAAAAACTCATCTTTTCATATGAGAGAAGGAAAGTTCATTACTTTGAGACATTGTTAATCTTTTTTTAATTTATTTATTCTTGTGTGTATGAATGTACTGTCTGCATGTAGGTTTGTGCACCCGTGTTGTACAATGCCATGGAGGTCAGAAGAGGGTGTCAGATTCCCCTGGAACTGGAGTTAAAGATGGTTCTCAGCCACCATGTGGGTGCTAAGGATCAAACCCCAGGTCCTCTGCAAGAGCAATAGGTGCTCTTAACCACTAGGCCATCTCTCCAGCCCCGACATTGTTAATCTTAACTTCTTAATAACTACACCTTTGTTATAAAATTGAATCTGAATAACTTTTGGTGAAATAAAATCTCTCTTCTGTGGATGCAAAAGTTCTGCTGTGTCCCTGAGTACATCGGTTGCATTGAATATCACACCTATGAGTGTTGTTTCTCTTGAAGAGTACAATCGTACACAAAATGCAAGGCTTCAGAATTTGTTCAGATGTCTAATGCTACATGTAACAGCAGTTTGAATTATATGGGAAACTGTCATTTCCAGGTATAATATCTTAAAAATTGGTTGTCTTCTTCTGTATGTAAGAATATGGAGATTACATGTAGATATTATAAGAGTAATGAATACCTTTATTACCTAAAAAGATATTTGTTAAATAATTTCTCTAGTTATTTGAAGTACTAAGAGAGATTATAGATCAGCTTGAATTTTGTTTTTAATTAAAGAATATAAAGTTAGCAGTGTATTTAAAAGCCAAAAATGTATATGTTCTCTTACCCTGTGATTCTACCTTTGGAAAATTGTCCCAGAAAACATGACACAAATTTGTTTATGGGAATTTTTGTAACAATAATTAATATATGGAAGTTTTAAAATACTTAAGGATTCATTATATGTTTATAATATTCATGGAAAACATACATTACAAAATTTTATGTTTTATATTTTCTTAAATGTTACTAAAGTACGTTATATGTGTTGTTTCCCAGAAAAGAAATAAGATTTTACATATATGTATAAATACATCAGTCTTTAACATAGCTTTATTTATAAGGCAAAAAGCTGAAATAATCCTAAAATATCCAATAATAGCATATTAGTTGAGTAAGTATGGCACAGTCACTTAGAGACACACTATACAACCCTTCAACTTATGTCTTGGAAGACTCTAGTGATACAGGAGAGATGGCTCAGTCAGTAAAGTAACTGCTATGCAAGCCTGAGGGCCTGAGCTTAGATTCCTAGAACCCATGTAGATAGTTGGATAGAGATGATAGATAGATAGATAGATAGATAGATAGATAGATAGATAGATAGATAGGGCTGGCCATGAAAAATACCTGTGACCCCATGTCAGGAGTTGCTCATTGGCAGCTAGTCCAGCTGAATCAGTGAACCTCAGGTTTGGTAAGAGACTCTGTCTCAAGCTATATGGGTGAAGAATGATTGAGAAAAGACACCCGGCTCTGGCCTTCACATGCATGCACTCACACACACACACACACACACACACACACACACACACTCACACACACACACACACGCACACACACGCACACACACGCACAAAGAAGAATATTTAGTGATAAAGGAAAATGATCCAATATACTTGTTTTAAAACACATTAAAATTGGGGCTGGAGAGATAGCCTAGCGGTTAAGAGCACCAACTGCTCTTGCAGAGGACCCGGGTTCGAATCCCAGCACCCACATGGCGGCTAAGAACCGTCTGTAACTCCAATTCCAGGAGAACTCCAGTTCCAGGGGAGTCCGACACCCTCTTCTGACATCCGCAGCATTGCATGACACGGGTGCACAGACCTACATGCAGACAGTACACTCACACACATACAAAAATAAAATTAAAAAAATTTTTTTAAAAAACACATTAAAATTATATGTATTGGTGGGGCTGGAGAGATGGACTAGCAGTTAAGAGCACCAACTGCTCTTGCAGAGGACCTGGGTTCGATCCCCAGCACCCATATGGCAGCTGAGAACCGTCTTTAACTCTAGTTCCAGGGGAATCTGACATCCTCTTCTGACCTCTGCGGAATTGCATGACATGGGTGCACAAACCTACATGCAGACAGTACATTCACACACATAAAAAATAAATAAAATTTAAAAAATATTTTTAAAAATTATATGTATTGGATGATCCCAAACTTTAACAGGAGAAATAATGTATGGCATTTTAAAATAGAGATGTGGTGTGTGTGTGTTTGTGTGTGTGTGTGTTTTTACGGGGAAAAAGACTTGCACTGTATGCCAAATCGTAATAGTGTTATTTGTTTGCTTTTTAGTTTCCTTGCCTCCTTTTTAGTATCATTTACTTTTTTACACTGAGTATAAAGTATTAGTTCGTGATCAGAAAGTTTTCATACTAAGCCTATGTATGAACCGTAATGTTTATGTTAGCATTTTGACGAATGGATTTTGTTCATAAAATTCCTTTAGTAAAGATTGTATCTACTTGGAGTTTTGGTTGGGCTAAAATTTTAATAAATGGTTTATCCTGTGAATTCATAGTCCAGAAGAGATTTGGGGAAAACAGGTACAGGCTTAAGAGAACTTTACTTTTTGAGATGGTCTTCCTGTAGCCTCAGTTGGCCTAGAAGTTGATATGTAGACCAGGATTGCCTCAGTCTCAAAGAGATCCACCTGCTTCTGCTGCCCAGTTACTGAGACCAGGCTAGGAGAACTATTTAAGTATGTTGAAAAAGTATACATAAGTTGCTGTAAATAATTTTCTCATTAAAGCCTGTCCCTTAATGCCTCTTCCTGGCAGGTGAATTTGCATATTTGTTTGGTTAATGTAGAGCAGGAGGCCTTAATTCATCTGGTTTACTAACAATCTGGTTTTCTTCTGCCAGTTGGAAAATGATATTTTTAGCATGCATGTCCTGTAGTTAGTCCCATTTGCTCTGAAAGTTACAGGCAGACATCTTTCAATAGTCTGGGTCACTTTTTCACAGGTGATGAAAACATACCATATGTATCATGCAGAGAGCCTCAGTGCAGAGAGCAAGCTGAAAGAGGCTGAGAAACAAGAGGAGAAGCAGATGGGCAAGTCTGGCGATCCGGTCTTCCATATTAGACTAGAAGAAAGACATCAGCGGCGCAGTTCTGTAAAGAAAATTGAAAAGATGAAAGAAAAGGTAAGTGAAATACAGTACAGAGCCCTGCTGTTCTCATTTGAGGAGACAATACCACACTAGAAACCCTGACAGAGCAGCTGACACACACACATTATGAATTACTATGAGAAGACATGCATTTCCTCCCATGGGAATGAAAACTGTTTAAGACACATAAAAATCAAGTCACAACAGCTGGACATCATTTTGTGGTGAATGCCAAGTATCCAGTACAAATGTGGAGAACTGGAATATTAACAAAGAGATTTTAGTGCAAATGGGCCCAGAGCCCAAATACATTGTTATTCCCATAGCTGGGTAATTTTAGTTTGTTATTTAAATCACATTCAAAATTTACTTTTCACAAAGGACTTTAAGGGTCATTTTTATATGTGGAATAAATTGCTTAGATTAAGAAAACTCCATGTGTATTTCTGTCTTATTCAAAATAACTTTGCTTTCAATGCCTGCATTTTCTGCATTACAGAGACAAGCAAAGTATTCAGAAAATAAGCTGAAATCAATTAAAGCGCGGAATGAGTATCTCCTAACACTTGAAGCAACCAATGCCTCTGTATTCAAGTATTACATTCATGATCTTTCAGATTTAATTGATGTAAGTACTTGAAGTTTTTATATACAGTAACTATTATTAATTAATTAGGAAAATGCAATCACTTATTGGAAGAATGCATTTTATGTAGTGCTCAGAAAAAATACTTCTAATCTAATTATACATGATATTTTGACACTATCAGTTATAAGGTACATGCAAAAAAGCATGTGCCTTAAAGCCAGTAAAAGCAAATTGTTAGATTCTGTGAAGCTGTGCGCCTGGTGGACTCAGCTGGAGAGGAACTACTATCTTCAAATTATGCCGAGGCACAGCCCAAGAGCATGCAGTGACTCAAAAATACTTACTGAGACCCAGGCATCGTGGCTCATGCCTTTACTCCCAGGACTCGGGAGGTGGAGGCAGCTAGATGAAGGCAGGCGGATCTCTGTGAGATCAAGGTCAGCCTGCTCTATATAGCAAAGACGGGGACAGCTGGGACTTCAAAGAAACCCTGTCTCAAAAAAAAAAAAAATCTTATTCAGGCTGGGCCTGTAGCGCAGTGGTAGACCGTTGCCATAGCATGTGTGAAGCCCTGAGTATGATTCCCAGCACTGGAAGGAAAAAGAAAAATAAAACTCTTTAAGAAGCCACAAGCTGCATGTCATCTTTACCCTATGGAATTCAAAGTAGAAAGGACAGATGTTAAGCAAATGGCTGCACAAATGATTGCTTTGTTCTGGTTGCAGTGAATACAGTGGAGCAAAGCAGAGTACAGGTAAACTACTTTTAGTCTCTATACTTTTTTCTCATAGGCTATACTTTAAAAAGCAATAATTAGAACTCCCCAAATATCTATCCACAATTACAGTCTGTGCCATTGATTCTTTCATAAGAAAATACATACTGAGTAGCCAGTTATTGTGCTAACACTGTAGGAGATTGCAGAGAGAAAGTGAGTAAAATACCCTGCCTCCAGGTGCTAGCACCCACATAAGAAAGACACAGAGTACTTGTCAGGCACCCTAAGAAGAGGTCATGCAGTAAGAGAGAGACCTCTCTGGAACCTTACTCATACATGGCTTTGTAGTGATGGGGTCTAATAGTTTCCGTAGTACAAGATTATTGTTATAGAGCTGGAGAGATGGCTCATGTTAAGAGCATTTACTGCCCTTGCAGGGACCCAAGTTTTGTCCTGAGCACCCACATTGGGTCACTCACAAACCACTGGTAACTCTACTTTCAGGGAATATCTCATGCCCTCTATTGGCCTCTAAGGGTACCTGCATGCATGCAATACACATAAACTCACACAGGCTCACATGCCTGCACATAAATAAAAATGGAAACAATTATTTTTATAACACATAGTAGCTATAGGTGGAGGCAACTTTATTTTTATGGTGAGTTTAAGTATCATGTATTTATTATTTTAGGGCCATGGTTTGTTTATAAAAGAATTGTTGAGAGAGAGAATTATTGTTATTTCATTAAACTTCAGGTGTGATTTCTTTCCATTTTAATGTAAGTCCCTAAACAACTTTATCTCATAATATCATGATTTTGCTACTCAGAACCACATAATAATAACAAAATAGAAAATATTTGTTCTTTCCACTTGTTACAAGTATTTTAATCAAATAACTAATCCTTTGGGGTTTTTTTAATTCAGAGACTTTTGAGCTTGTTTTTAATTAATTTCCCAGCACTCTGATAAAATAGCTTTTGTTTCTAAAATGTTATCAAACTTGGGCTGTAAGACTTCTGCCAAGCATATGAAGTATGAGAAAATCTAATGTCTATAGTTTTCTATATACTTTGTTGTTTATTAGTAGTTATTTTAGTAATGATTATAGTACTTTGCTATGCCAGTTTTGGCATGAGGAAAAACTCTCCACATACTAAAAAGAATTTCTTTCATTTCTACAAAGCACCAAATAAATAGCAAGCACTTCTTTTCTGGTTTTTGGGGGGTGGTTTTTGTTTTTGTTTTTTTCAGGAATTGTGGGGAGCTAGGGATGGGGAAGACTAGAGGTTGTTGTTTTGTCAGTGCAAGAAATCAACCACAAGCCCTCGCAAATGCTAGGCAAGCACTCTACAACTGAGCTACACCCCCATTCCCTTTATACATGTATAAGTATTTGTAAATGTAAATAGAATCAAGTGAAATATATAAATATATAAGCACATACATATGCTAAGTTTGGTGAGATAGAACCCAGATCTTTTCACGTGTTAAGCACTCACTATACTGTTGAGGTAAGTGCTCAGTGCTTAAGGTAATAGTGCTTAGTGCTTAAGCTGGTAGTGCTAAGTGCTTAGTCCCCAGCTAATATTGCCTCTTGAGGCTGAACTGCTCTACTTTGCCTCCTTCAAACACTATCCTTGACACTGGTAAAATCATCTGTTGAAAAAATGAAGTCCTTACATTCTACCACGCCCCCTCTTCCGCAGATTATTCCCTGGGCTTAGAAAAGGGGCACAGGTGGATGAGAAGCAGAACAGTCCACTCTCTCTGGAGCTGTTGTCTTGGACTCTGGTCAATTCTAGCTGTTTCCTTTCATGGGCTGACAGTTTGTCCAGTAATAACCTTTCGATCCTACTAATGAAGCACAAGCAATTAGATATATAGGTATTTAAACAGCATTAATAGTTATGGTAGGTTACTTTGGTATAGACACATATGTTTAGATGATATGTTGATCCATGAATTACATTTTTTCCTCTTAAATATGGCAGGGTCTTACTGTGGCTTATGAGATCTCCTAACCTGTAGAGGATGTAAGCTTGTGGCATCAGCCATGGGTTATTCCTCCAAGGAGAGAGCCAATAGCCAATTAGATTTGGGATATACAGGCATATGGCTGCCTCTGCTGCTGCGATTGGGGTGAATGGTGAAACTACAGCAATGTAGTCTGGACCCTCATTTGATCAACCTGATTGAACAAACAACCCCTCACCCCACGCTGGAAGGCGGGGCTGTGGGGGGTTTGGGCACAACAGCCTGCAAATTGGTTTTACGTGAAGGATGCTTGTACTCATGGATTATCACTTATAGCTAAAAAATGGGAAAAAAAAAAACAACAGAGAAATATGCAGGACAGTTATGGCAGAATGCATGATCTCGGTTGGGGTGGTGGTGGGGGGGAAGGGAAAGGGAAATATGCCTGAACTGAATTGGAAAATGATGTATGAAATGCACAAAGCATCAATTAAAAAAATGTTAAAAAAAAAAAGAATAAAAAAAAAATGAAGTCCTCACTGTCATGGGGCTTACATATGTGTTGGAGGGAGACGACTATAAATGAATGTATGCATATGTATACATGTACACACACATTTAAAATAGTACTTTTCACACTGTGAACAAACAGAATATTGCTGTGGCTGTGCTTTTTCGATGGGGAAGCCCTGATATTTGAGCAGAGCAGTAAGCTGAAGAGCTGACTACACAATATCCAGACCAGGGAAGGAATCTCCCACAGAGGACAGGCTAGGGCAAAGCTGGCAGGGCAGAAGTGTGTTCAGGAGGCTCAGGTGCTCTTCATAAGCATGCGACGCTCATGGGACAGTGAAAGTGTACAATCTGGCTGGAGCTGAGTGACAAGAAAGTAGGAGGCACTGGGAGATGAGGTCAGCAGAAGCCTAATCACCAAGGTCAATGGGACAGGGACGGGTTTGGACTCATATAGTCTAAAGTCTCAAGAAGCTTAATAGAAAGCAGACGGAACTCAAGAAGTCAAGCATGAAAACAGGGCCCTCATTTATATCAAGAGGCACAGTAGCTAAAGACAATGCTGATTTGGACTCAGTGGTAAAGTGAGAAGTGGTGGGACGCAAAGTCTGAAGAAAGAGCTGAAAGGATACTGTGCTTGAAAGGGGGGATGCACGCAATCCAGAGAAATGACTCCTAGGTCAATGATGGTGCTGTCTGTCTACTGAGATGTTAAGGGACGAGGGGAGTAGCTGTGCCCTATGCAGTAAGATTGAGATTCCCTGGGGCATGTGTGGGAGATGCGGAAGAACACCCTCAGGATTCCTGGGTTGTTCTGTCAGGAAGCATACGTCAGGATTCAGAGTCACCATCACTGTCATGGGTATTTAGTGAGCTCGTATACACAGTATGCAAGTTTCTAAGCATAGTCTCCTCTGCTCATCTAAGCCCTACCAGGTAAATTCTTTCTGCTCTACTTTATAACAAAACTAGAAACAAAAACTTGGGCTTATCCAGCCTAGATAGCTCACCTAAAGTTATATTCATAGTAAGCCATAGCCTTCAAACTTGGGCATGTGTGTCTGTGTGCACAAGCACATATGTGTGGGTTTATGTGTACATTAACATGCACATGCACATGGAAGTCAGCAGTCTTCCTCAGTTGTTCTGTACTGTAGCTTCTAAGACAGAACCTGGAGCTTGGCTTGCCAATCCGGCTAAGCAATCTTGGTTTGCCAATCTGGCTAAGCAGTCTTGGTTTGCCAATCTGGCTAAGCAGTCTTGGCTTGCCAATCTAGCTAAGCAGCTAGCCAATGATCCCTGGGACCCTCTTGCCTTCTCTCCCCCAGTACTAGGATTGCAGGCACCTTCCACTGCGCTGGGCTTTTTTATGGGGTTCTGGAGATCCAAACTCAGATCCCCATGCTTGTACAGCAAGTACTTTGCCCACTGAACCATCTCCACAGCCCCTAATCTTGAACACTTTTAACCTCTAGGTTTAATGAACTCTGATCCAAATAGGTAAAAATTAAGTATGCCAAGTGATTTTCAATTTTTTTAAGTTAGACTTTTAAAGAGCAACTTTAAATTTAAAATGTGAACGATTCCCAAAATATATAATTTAAACATGAATTTTGAAAGAAATGACATGAAATTGGTTTGCTGTCAGAATCAGCTTTAAATTGAGTGCTCACTTAACGAAAATAACATTCCTGCTCCCTAGTTTATTTTTAAGGCACTCAGGGTGTGAATGTGTACATTCTAAGACAGCTGCTTATTTTGTAGGAACCCAATTTGCATATATAGTAGTGGTCCTAAAAAACGTTACACCTGACCCTTTCTGGTAGGAAAAAAAACCAAGTTGATTATTATGCAAAGGTGCCTGGAATCCTTTATGCTGTGTGAGTTTATTTAACAAAACACATTTTATGCTGAGCTATCTGATATTAATGAGAATTGTTATACTTCCAGTGAGGAAAAAGTCAAGACAGTCTTTAATGCACAGTTGAAAAACATGAAAGTCAGTAAATATCTTGATTAAGTCACGTTATAAAGAGTAAGAGAATTCAAGCTAAGGCCTTTGTATGCAAACCTCCAGTTCCCACTAGTCTTATCAGATTAATGTCTCACTTTTCTAACAAATTTCCCATGATGGATGATCATAAATAATATTCCTAGTATTAAAAAGTCATGATTTTCCATAGAATATGTATTTTAATTTAAATGATTCTATGAGTATAGAAACGGTACTTATATGCTGTAGGAAATTAAAAATGCTACAAGCCATGATAAAATTAGCACATTCTTACTTATACCTCATAATATCATTGGTAAAACAGATGTGCTGTGTCCGCATGCATGCTTCAGACAAAGAGGATATGAAATTATATTTTACATACAGTTCTTTAGCCTTTTTTTCTGTTAATGGTCTCTATTTCCCCATCTCACTAGATTTTTTGCTTCATCTAAAAATCAGACTGCATTCCTGTTTCTCACCTCAAAATGTGTTTCACAGCTGGTATGCTCTAGGTCAACTAAATTCAGAATCACAGTGTACCTACCCAGACACCGTGGATCTAGGTCTCATCTGCCAACGTCTCTTGTTGAAGACCTCAGAATGCCAAGGCATCTAGGTGTGTCTGATCACTCCTTGTTGAGTCATTTATTGTGTTTCTCTTTTTATATTTTCTATAAAATGGTAAGGGCCAGTGAGTTCAAATTAGCCACTTTCCAGTAGATTCCATCATAAGTGGAATACAGCCTCACCTTATATGGCAACATTGGTTTAACTCACCAACAGCTGTGCCAAAATTACTGGTTTTGTATGATATGACCCTGATCCCCCATCACGTAGCCAAACGTTTTCCCCCTACAATGGCTATGAATATTTTTAAGTGTCTTAAATTTGGATTTTGTTAAATTCAGTTCTACTAACTTGGAACTTGGCAACATCTCAGCTATAATTTACTCAAAACCCATCCTTGGTATACATGTTAATAATGCAAATTAATGAAAAATAGCAATTTTCAATATATTTTCAGGCACTTAAGATTAATCAACCTCCATGTGTACCAATGATGGGTAATTAATACCATCTCTTTTATTTAATTGCTAGAGCTAAAATTTTTAGTAATTCAACACTTCAGTATACTTGTTCAAATCTTTTCTATGTGTTTGAAGGTGACCTATAGATACTTTTAAAAAGTATCTAGCCGTGCATGGTGGCGCACGCCTTTAATCCTAGCACTTGGAGGCAGAGGCAGGTGAATCTCTGTGAGTTCAAGGCCAGCCTGGTCTACAGAGTGAGCTCCAGGACAGCCAGAGCTACAGGGAGACCCTGTCTCGAAAAGAGCAAAAAAAAAAATGTTTCTAATAATTCTAAATGGTTTTCTATTTTTTGATGAACATTGTCTTTACCAATATTAGAATTGTATAGATTGATCTCTCCCTTTCAGGAATGACTACTAAATAGAGAAATTCTAAGACCTTCTCAACTAGAATTTAATTTAGTAAATCTTAAATTCTTGATTGTGCCTTTTGAGATCAATGAATTAATTTTACAACAAGTTCTGTCAGTAAGAACTAAGAACAACACTTTAATAAACATTGTATGTAAATAAATGTCTTAAGTAGTCCAAATTAAAATTATTAAATATTATAACTCGAGTTTTTCATATCCAGCATAGTATAATAAAGGATATTATAGCTCAGTTGTTATCCCAGTATCTATTTTTTATTTTTAATGAAAGTATTTGAATGCAGAGTGTCAAACAATGGGTAGACATGTCTGAGTACTCCACACACTCCAAAGTCTTATGTATGGACAAAGCAAGCCCAAGTTTTATCAGTGATTATCTCGAGTATAAGAATACAGGTACTGGGGGCTGGAGAGATGGCCTAGCGGTTAAGAGCGCCGACCGCTCTTACAGAGGACCCGGGTTCGATCCCCAGCACCCACATGGCGGCCGAGAACCATCCGAAACTCCAATTCCAGGAGAACTTCAGTTCCAGGGGAATCCGACACCCTCTTCTGACCTCCGCGGCATTGCACGACATGGGTGCACAAACCTGCATGCAGACAGTACATTCATACACATACAGAAATTTAAAAAAAATTAAAAAAAAAAAAGAGAATACAGGTACTGGGCTGCAGACATGGCTCAGCAGTTAAGAGCACTGGCCGCTCTTGCAGGGAACTGGAATTTGGTTCCTGGCACCCACATGGCAGCTAACAACCATCCATAACTCCAGTTCCAGAGGATCTGACACCTTCTTCTGATCTCTGTGGGCATTTCACAACATAGGTGCACTTACACACATGCAGTAAATACATTCATACATATAAAATTAAAATAATAAAAGAAAAAATGCAGTCACTTGTAGCATTTTTAGTTTCCTGCAGGATTCATGTACTGTTTTTGTATTTTTCTAGAGAAAAACAGAGGGGTTATGATTGGGAAGAGTAACCTGGGGAACTTCTGAGATACCATCAATATTTTATTTCTTTAATAGGAGCTTACAGCCAAGAATGGTGGCACATGCCTTTACTCCCAGCACTCAGGAGACAGAGGCAGAGGCAGGTGGATCTCTGTGCATTCCAGGCTAGCCTGGTGTGAGTAGTGAGTTTCAAGCCAGCTGGGACTACATAGTGTGATCCTGTCTCCAAAATTTATTTTATTTTATTTATTATTTTTATTTTTATGTGTGAGTATATTGTCTGCATGTATGTAAGTGCACCTGTGTCATGCAATGCCCCATTGACGTCAGAAGAGAATGTCAAATTCTCCTGGAACTGGAGTTATGGGTGGTTGTTAGCCATTATGTGACTGGGTGCTGGGAATAGAACCAAGGTCCTCTGCAAGAGCAGCCAGTGCTCTCAACTGCTGAGCCATTTCTCCAGCCTTCCCAAGAAAAATTTTAATAAAATAAAAGGAACACACGTGTTATATGTTTTCTGTAAGTATGGCCTATTCTGCATATTTTAGAACAGGGTGTGAGTCACCAGGATGACTCGATGCATAAAGGCCGTACAGTCCTGACAACCTGGGTTTGAGCCTCTGAAGCCATGTAAAGATAGAGAACCAAATCCAAAAGTTGTCCTCTGTCCTCCACATGTGTGTTATAATACGCCCACACATAGACACATCATAAACACACACACACACAGTAATAATATAATTACAGAGCATTATAAGGGGGCTGGGGACTACATGTCAGTTACAGAGCATTTGCCTAGCATGCATGAGACCCTATTCATTTGAAAAGTTCAAATAACTAGGTCTAAGATTTCATTTCTGGCAACACAACCTCTTGCTACACAGCTATACACTCAGGGAAACTAAGTCCTCAGTGATAAAATTCCGTTGGCTCTTTAAATACCCTCCCAGTAGAGTTCTGTTTTCTAAGTTCTTCCTTGAAAAGTTTCAGGCCACTTTGAAGCTTGAAGGCTAAACCTTTTTCATGAACTATTTCTAGGAGTAATTCCCTCCTCTATCCAATTTCCTTTCTACAGATATCTGTCACAAATGTGTTATTAGCCATTTATGCAGAATGAGACTGAAATCAGATTGCAGACTGTACCGCATCCCATCTCTATTTTATCATTTCTGAATAATCAGTTATGCTAAAGCTTTTTAGGCTTATCTTTTTATCTCTTGGGACATGCATTTCATTAAAAAGCAACTTATTCAGAGTTCAGTTTCCTTAATTAGATTTTTCCCCATACACATTGGCATTCAGACTTATCTGTGAAAACCTGCCAAAATGTAATACTGAATTCCCCAGTAGACCTAAACTCTTAGCAAGATTGTCGAGAGATCATAGTCAGTGAGTTAGGATATTATAGTGATCATATAAACTAATTAGGGGTGTTTCTAATCCATCATAAGTTTTTAAAGGGTATTTACAACTGAAATGAGTTGAATGACAGAAGTAGCAGGCATTTAAAGTTCCTTTCAATAGAGATGCCACAAGCTTTGCTCAGAGAAGTCATGTGTCTGGTTTTCCTCCTGTAATGTGGACTGTTCTATCCTTTCTCCAGGCTCCGATGCTTGCTTGACCTTTTGGCCCCGAAGCTCTAATGTTGCAGGTCCCTGAAGGGTGACCTTGGTTCTCTCTTGCTTGCTCTCGTGGCTTTGGCATGTCTGGTGGCTCCTGGAGCCGTATCACAAGGTCTTATATGTCTAATGCCCCAAACAACTTTCATATCGACTTGCCCTACCTTCATCACCCTCTAGATGCACAATGTTCTTCTTACCAATTTTTTTGAACCTCAAGAAATGCTACCGCTTTCACCCACGTACACAGGCCAAAACCCCAGCTCTCTCATTCTTCACATATAATGAATACATAGGCAGATCCCATAATCCCTTCCTCCTAAAGGTCCCAGACCCTACCATTTCCTGCTACATACCCTCCTAGTCTCCTGTACAAAGCTTCATCATCACTTGCCTGCCTTGCAGTAGCTTCCAAAGTTGTCCCAACAGCTTCCACTCATGTCTTCCAAAACTCCATTCTTGGCTGAGGTGCAGAGTACTAGAAAACAGCATCAGATCTGTCCGTCCTGTTTGAAATGCTCCAGAGGCCTCTCATGGCCTTAGAAAAAAAAAAGCTGGGCTATTCCCAGTTAGCCATTTTAAGTTGGTGCTCACCTGCTCCTCACTGCCATCTTCAAGTTGCCATCAGTTACCAAGACTCAGCTCTGCTTGGCCTTCTTTCTGATCCAAAGAACCACCATGTTCTTTCTTGCTTGTGGCCTCTGAACTTTTGTCTAGAACACTCTTCCTTGCAGAGCTTTTACAGGACCAATTCACTCCTGATGTGGACATCACACGTTGCTCTATATAACAGAGCAGGAGCCTTTCTCCTGGTCCTGTCTGTTCGTCTGACCCTTCATTTTCCCTCTAACGTTACCCATCTGGCCTGTATTTGCTTGAGTTTGCTTTGTTCTCTCTCCTTTTTCTTGATTTTATTTAGGCTGGTTACAAAGGTTTCTTCTTGAGGAAACAGGTGTGGTGGGTGGCGGTGCACCAGGCTGCTCCCCAGTCCAGGCGTCCACAGCGTCGGTGCTCCTGTCTCCTTTTTTGTGTCTATTCCTATCACAAAGATAATGTCCCATTTTGACCTTCTCATTGCTCAGGAGAAAACTCAAAACTTTTTTTTCGTTCAATGTTTGGCTACCGTTAATAAAGAAGCATCAAGAATTGAATTCCAGGGGGGAGAGGGAGGGGGAAAAAAAAAGAATTGAATTCCAGCTCTCTGTGGACTCTCAGAAACACAGACAGGAAAACAGGGCTATATATAGAACTTGCCTATAGAAATTAAGATATCTGCTTCAGTCCTGTGAGGTGCTTATTCCTTACAAAAATCTGTTGTTTCTGTGTTGAAGTAACAAAAATGGTTAGAGAGAAAAATAATGAAGGACAAAGGAACAGTGAGTGATTCAGAAGAAATCCACTTTCTTCACCTGACTGCTAATGTACAAACTCGGGGGTTACCTCCTTCTGGTCCTTCGAAAGCCACTCTTGGGCATATGAAAGCTGCATGTTTTTAGAATTCTGGTATTCCTGGGTTGTCCTGTTTCTCCAAAAGACTGAAAATAGGGTGTGGGGAAAGTCTTTTTCCAATGTCCATGGTGAACATAACAGTTAAGCAGTGCTTGTTACCAAGCATGTTAAAACTCACAGCCTGTGCCCACTCCAGGGTATGGACCAACTGTCCTACTCTTAACGTCTTTCCCTTCTCCCTTTGCTCAGGCTTGTTCTATAGAAAGTCTTAATAAACTCCAGCTTTGCTTCATAAAATAATAAAATAAAAAGACATTTTAAAATGAAACCCAGAGGTCAGAACCAGGAGAAAAGACCACTCACATCTCAGGCAGAGGCCAGTGTGGAAGTGAGGGTAGATTACTTCTGGGGAAACGGAGCCTGCTTCCTCCTCGCTCTCCTCTCACGACGGCCAGCTTCCAGACTCACCTGGGAGCTTGAGGCTGCCTTCCCAGTACTTCAGGATCTTCCCTGGCAAATTTCATTGGCTGTGACTTCTGGAAACAGAACTGTCAGGCTTTTCATTGTGCTCTTCTCCTGCCATGGAATCTGAGCTAAGGGAGGGAGGCAGGGAAAGGCACCCATCTGAAAAGCTGTGCTCTACAAGACGTAATCCTGCCATGTAAACTTCAGCTCTCCATGTCTGTCCTGGTCCTTGGTGTTTAGAGCCCATGGTCCTAGCTGCCATGCTTCTAGGTGAGGCAGTTGGCCACTGTGGTGCTTAGACTAATACCTAGGGGCTGAGTCTTGCCAGTTCTTAGGATTTTGTTTTTTGAAGTACAGACTTACTGCTTCCTAGAGTCTTTCCCCCCTTCATTTTTGAACTATGATTTTATGTATTCATTCAGTGTTCTTCATCTACCAGAATAACACTGCTTTGTTTGCATGAAATACTTTATTGGTTTCTTATGTATTTTCATCATTAAATGTGCTTGGGTTATAACTCAGCTCTTTGTACAGAAGCTGGCCTTTCATATCTCATTAATAATTCATAAGCTCCATAGAATTACTTAAGACCTTTTTAACCAAATATCTTGAGTCTTAACATATTCAATGTCATTTCAGCTTCTAGTTTAGAAAAGAGACTGTTCTGTGACTAGCCTTGCTCTCAGGGGACCTTGAAGTGGAATTTTTCCTGCTATTTATCTTTTAAGTTTATGATGCTCAAAAAAACCTATAATTTGGAAATGCTATATATCACAAGTAATAAAATCATGCCAAGTAACTGACTTTCCAGACTGACAAGCACGATAGGGGTCAGTGAAGGAGACTGCCCATCAAAAACCATCTTAGAAATCTCCTGGATATAACCAGGCAAGTCCAGAAGGCACCTGTGAGCTGGCTCAATGAGTTACTAAACTATGTGCCTCTTCTACCACCCTGTTAGGAAGCCACAGTGAAATCAGGTCTCACACTGGGTACAGAATTCAGCTACACTAGATACAGAAACACACACGGATGCTCTTGTCATCTTCTGGAGTGCACTGAGTCTGAGAATAATGAAAAGTTAGCAGGTCTTGTGCAAAGCACGAAGTCAATTCCTTAGTTAGGATTAGAGTCCCTCCTCCCCTCCCTTTCTTTCCTTCTCTCCCTCCTTCTCTTTCTCCTTTCCTTCTTTCCTTCCTTCCTTCCTTCCTTCCTTCCCCTTTTTCCTTCTATCAGCCATTCTTTTTTAAGAGAATACAGTTTGTGTAAGGGGCAAAAACACTTTTGTCAGACTTCCTTCTTTCAATGTCAGCTTTTGTATTAACACCCATTTGGATCAATACTTATAAAATAAATCAGCTGGTCTTGTTTGCTTCCTTAATCAGATGGACTCTCTCTTCTTTTGGAATAGTGAACTGTTTTTCAGCACAGGTGCATGTGAAAGAAGTGAGGCCCATTTCCTTTACAAATGCATGCCTTTATGAAATAAGGTGTTATTGAAAGACACAATGATTTTTCAGTCCCTCTGATGTATACAAAACTGCTGCACAGAACCTTATGGACTGTGAGAAGCAAGGGGAATAAAAGGAGACCCAGACCACTCCAGACTAGAATTTCCAAATTAACCTCAAATGAATCATTCTCTATATTTGGGTGCAACAGATTTTACTAGAAATGAATTAATGGTGAGACCATCACTGAGTTTCACAATTGTGTTGTTTGACATTGTGATGTCATAGCTCTGCTCTGATTTTATAAAGCAAATTATCTTTATTGAAATCCTCTTATTAGCTTGGGGAAACAGCAGCCCAAAGGATAGGGTCACTGGATTCTTTTATGGAAATGTGTCTTAGGGTTTTAATTATATACCTCTGGGTCCCTTTTAAACTTCAGATTCTGAATTAGTAGGCCAGAGGTGGTACCCAATATTCTGCATTTTTAAAAAGATTTTTTAATGTTTGTTTATTTAATTTCTGTTTGTGTGTGCATGCATGGGCCATGGGACACATGTAAAGGTCAGAAGATAACCTGTGAGAGCTACTTCTCTCCTTTCATCTTGTGGGATTAAAATCAGGTCATCAGGCTGGGTAGCAAGCATCTCTACCCACTCAGCCATCTCACCAGCCCAGTATTCTATATTTTTAATGAGCTCCTGGTAAAGCTATTGCTCCTGATCAAATTTTGAGTAACAAGATCTTAGAATATCATGTTTTTTTTTAATAATTTTATTTATTTCTGTATGTGTATGAATGTACTTCCTGCATGCAAGTCTGTGCACCCATGTCGTGCAACGCCGCGGAGGTCAGAAGAGGGTCTCGGATTCCCCTGGAGCTGGAGTTCTCCTGGAATTGGAGTTTCAGACGGTTCTCGGCCGCCATGTGGGTGCTGGGGATCGAACCCGGGTCCTCTGTAAGAGCAGTCGGTGCTCTTAACCGCTAGGCCATCTCTCCAGCCCAGAATATCATGTTTAAGCCGGGCATGGTGGTCGCACGCCTTTTAATCTAGCACTTTGGGAGGCAGAGGCAGGGGGAAGGCGGATCTTTGTGAGTTTTTCAAGGCCAGCCGGGTCTCAAGTGAGTTCCAGGACAGTTGGGTCTACAGGAAGACCCTGTCTCGAAAGACCAAAAAAAAAAAAAAAGTCCATTTAGTTGTTTGAAAGTGAAGGTGAAGGGGTTTTTTTCCCACTCTTGGGGATTGCATCTAGGGGCCTTGAGCCTGCTAAGCAAGCACCCACCCTAACACTATTTCCCCAGTCTTGAATTTCCTATTTCTACTTAGAAATGTACTTAGATGTGATTGAATATGGACCTTCACAAAGGCTAAGCTGATGCTTCATGTCCTGCAGGATCCTTTCTTTGTACAAAGCCTGCTTCCTGTGTTCCCTCTACTAGTATTTTAGTAGCAAACTAATGAACAGCTTTGAGTCCATTTTCTTGAGGATGGTATTTGTGTTCCAGCTTTAATGTGCCTAGAGCCTAGCATATCCCCTGGCACTCGGCCAATTAATGATTTGAATTGAATCAACTTGAATTGCTTGAACTTCATTAGAACAATATGGAGATGACCTGAGTTTGTCTATTTAAAGCCACTGTTTCCTCTTTAAGGAATTTGTGCTACTTTTAAAATTAGAATTCTACTGCCAGTAATTGCTACTTTCCCCTTATCTGCTTTTTAATGTTTTTTTTCACATAATTTCTTTTATTTTTGTTAACAATCTAGCCCCAGGCCCCCCCCGACCCCCATTCTCCACCCCTACACCAAGGCTCATGCATTCTTCCAAACATGCGTTTCATCTCTTTCCTCCAGTCTTTCTCAATATTCGCCATGAGGAATTGACTGTTTTTGAGCAGAAGTTCACTATTTCAGCCAGTTCTTCAATGCAGTCCTTTCTGTTGTTGTTAGTTGTTGTTGTGTGTGTTGTGTAGTATTCCAAAATGCATCACTCCCAACTGCTTTCAACAAAAGCTCAGGGGGCCATAAAAAAGAAATACTTACAAACTGGGTTAAGTTGGCACGAGCAATCCCCACAGATGAGGGATATCATGTCGTGTTGTTTTTTCTGGGACTGTGTTACTTCACTCAGCATGATGTCCGCTAGCTTCCAGCCATTTTCCGGCAAAGCTCGTGATGTCCAGATTTCTTTCCTGCTGCATAGAATTCCATTTGTAGATGTACCAACATTTTATCTATCCATTCATCATTGAGGGGCATTTGGGGGTTGGTTTCCAGCTCCTTGCTATTTGAAGAGAGCTACAATAAACATGCCTGTGCAAATGTATCTCTGTGGTGGGTTGGGTCTTGAGGGTACATGCCAGGAGTGGTATAGCTGGGCCGGGTGGCAAGTTCATTCCAAAGTCTTCCAAGGGTTCTACACACTAGCTTTCCATGGTGGTTGTATGAGGTTACATTTCCACCAGCAGTGGATGAGTGTTCCCCTTTCCCGACAAAACCTCTTCAGCACTTGGAATCATTGTTTTCTTGATCCGAGCCAGTCCGTATTGGAGTGTATGATATCTTAAAGTGGTTTGATTTTGCATTTCCTTAATATTAGTGATTTCGAACATTCTTAAGGTGTTTCTTCCCATCCTCATTCCTCACTTGTAAGTCTCTGTTCAGCTCTTTGCTCCATCTATTGAGTGGGTCATTTGTTTTCTTTCTTTTTTCTTTTGTTTTTTGAGTAAATTTATATATTTGTCTGAATCAATTTTTGTCAGATGTTTCTGCAGCTGAAGTTTCCTCCCCCACTCTGTTCGGGATTTTCTTCTTCACTTCCTTGAATTGTTTCTTTTTGAGGTCAGAGAAGTTTTTGAGTTTAATGAGGGTCCCATT
>VZQC01005133.1:514921-527990 GCA_009823505.1 Rhizomys pruinosus | reverse complement strand
TTGTAGTTCTTTAAATATGTTCCCAATTGTGTTTCTGATATCTGTGTCCTGGGCCATCCCCATGGGGATCCCACTGTAGGAATCTTCCATAGGGTTGGTAGAGCTTGATGCGGGATTATCCTGCCCCTTTCCTGTGTTGTCTCTTCTTCATGTTCCTGGCATATGAGCTTCTCCTTGCCTGTATTCCAATGTAGGTCCTAAATGCCTCTTCACTGTGTTGAAGGCTTGCTTTGCTTGCCTCCTTCAGATGCCTTTGTAATCTCAGTTTGGGGGGGGGCAAGGACCGACTGTGGGCAGGCTCTTTAGCCCACGCCCCGGCACCTGCGCTTGCCTGAGCTGGTCTCAGGAGATCTCAGATGGAGACTCACACAACCCTACCTTTAATACCAGCTGGGAGGATAACTCTGCCCCCACAGCCACAAAAGCCAACCAAGCCAAAGACAACTGGATTAACGGATTAACTAGATGAAATCAATCAACAATCAGCCTTGCTGAAGCACTCAGCTGCTGTCCACCTACCTGCGCTTGCTGAGCTGGTCTCAGGAGATCTCCACTTCTTTAATTTTAAAATATTTTATTATTTTTATATTTTGTGTTTGAGTGTATTGACTGTGCATATGTAAGTGCACCCATGTTGTGCAATGCCCATGGAGATCAGAAGAAGGCATCAGATCCCCTGGAATTGGAGTTATGGTTTGTTGTTGGCCACCATGTGAGTGCTAGGAGTCAAACCTACGTCCTGTACAAGAATATCCAGTGTTTTGAACTGGTGAGCCATCTCTCCAACTCTTTTAAATATGCTTCTTTTAAATCAAATTCAAGATGCAACATGAAAATTTGAGCAAAAGTACAAATCAAAAGTAATAAAGACTCAAAAAAATAAAACCAAAGCTCTTTTATTGCTAGGAATACAAAACGGAATTCTGTCTATAAGAAGTGGATGTTGACAACCATTTTGTTGTTGTTGTTGTTGTTGTTGTTGTTCTTTTTGAGACAGGGTCTCCTTTTAGTCCCAGTTGGCCTGGAGCTCACTATGTGGACCATGCTGGCCTTGAACTTGCAGAGATCCACCTGCCTCTGTCTCCGGAGTGCTGGGATTAAAGGCATGCACCACCATGCCTGGCCAACAACCATTTCTTACTTAAAAATTTTATGGTGGAGACTAGAGGGAAGGCATTTCTAATCAGAGGGAAGGATTTCTAATTATTTTGACAAGCTTTCCTCTTCTACAATTCAGACTATTCTTGAATCATCAATAAAATATGCAAATCTAGAAAATTGCACTTTACATATTTGCATCCTAGAAGGATTTAAATAAATTGCTATATCAGTAACAGTATTCTGTGAGTGAAACTTGAATGCTGTTCTCCATTATTTCCTTTCAGTATTGGATCTTGCCATTACATGTTTGATAACTTTATTACGTATAATTCATATACCATTCGGTTCATCCACTAAAAGTCTACATTTGGCATATAGTACATTCAAAGAGTTATGTACCAATCATTATAATTAGTTTTAGAACATTTCTGTTACCCCTATAAGAAATCCTGCACCCCTCAGTTATCACCCCCAAGCCTTCCATCCTCCAGCTGTAGACAGCCACTAATATATTTTCTGATTCTCAATATGTCCTGATTATTTTATATAAGCAAGTTTATACAATATATGTTTTTGTGACCAGTTTCTTTCACATAGCATAATATTTTCAAAGTTCATCCATGACTGAATAATATTCCACTGCATGGCTCTATGACTATCTTTATTCATTGGTGGGTACGCTTCACTGCATGGCTCTATGACTCTATTCATTGGTGGGTACACTTCACTGCATGACTCTATGACTCTATTCACTGGTAGGTACACTTCACTCCATGGCTCTGTGACTCTATTCACTGGTGGGTGCACTTCACTGCATGGCTCTATGAGTCTTTATTTATTGGTGGGTACACTTCACTGCATGGCTCTATGACTCTATTCATTGGTGGGTATACTTCACTGAATGGCTCTATGACTCTTTATTCATTGGTGGGTACACTTCACTGCATGGCTCTATGACTTTATTCATTGGTGGGTACACTTCACTACATGTCTCTATGATTCTTTATTCATTGTTGGGTACACTTCACTGCATGGTTCTATGACTCTTTATTCATTGGTGGGTACACTTCACTGCATGGCTCTATGACTCTATTCATTGGTAGGAACACTTCACTGCATGGCTCTGTGACTCTTTATTCTTTGGTGGATACTTTTCACTGCATGGCTCTGTGACTCTATTCATTGGTGGGTACACTTTACTGCATGGCTCTATGAGTCTTTATTCATTGGTGGGTACACTTCACTGCATGGCTCTATGATTCTATTCATTGGTAGGTACACTTCACTGCATGGTTCTATGACTCTATTCATTGGTGGGTACTTCACTGTGTGACTCTATGACTCTATTCATTGGTGGGTACACATTCAAGTTGTTTCAAGTTGCTAGCTATCATGAGTGCTGCTGTAAACATTCGTATATAAGTTATTTTCACTTTTATTGCATATATACTTATATTTGTTGTTGGAGGATGGAATGTAAGTCCACTCAGAGGCCAAAGGAGGACATTAGGTATCCTGCCCCAGCTCTCTCCACCATAGTCCCTTGAGACAAGGTCTCTCCTGAATCTGGACCTAGCTGGCAGCAGCCAAGCCCTAGAAAGCTTCCTGTCTCCCTGTGGGGGTACACACACACACACACACACACACACACACAGAGTAGGTTTTTTACATGGGTGCTAGCATTTGAACTCAGATCCTCATTCTTGTGCAGCAGAAGTGGCTGTACCATTTTACACACCCACCACCGTGTGGGAGTTCCAGTTTCTCCACATCCTTCCTAGCACTTGCTGTCACCGGTCCTCTTGATTGTCGTCATCCTGATGTGTGGGGTGTTTCAGTGTCTCTGCTCTGCATTTTCCTGATCAGTGATCTTCAGCATCTTTGATATGCTTGCTGACCATTTCTCTGTCTTCCTCACTGGATAAAACTAAGGCTTCAGAGACACTGCCTCTCTTGTAAGCAGACCATTTGAGTTGCAAGAGTTTAGATAGTCTAGACTCAAGTCCATTACTAGATAATACGGTTTACATAAACTTTTCTCATTTTGTGGTTTGTCATTTCAATTTCTTGGTGGTGTCTTTTAAAGCATAAAAGTCATCAATGTTGATGAAATCCAACTTATTTTTCTTTTGGTTACTTGTGCACATTTGATGTTATATCCAAGAAACTAATGCTTACTCCAGTGTCTTGAGCTTAACTCTTGTGTTTTCTTCTTTGATTGTCCATTGCACATTTATGTCTTTATAGGTTTTGAATTAACATTTGTATATATCTTCTGTATTTTCAAGTGCTGTGATCTTGGCTACCATGCAAGTCTGAACAGAGCCCTAAGAACTTACCTCTCAGCGGAGTATAACCTTGAAACCTCCAGACATGAAGGCTTAGACATTATTGAGAATGCCGTTGACAATTTAGAGCCAAGGAGTGATAAACAGAGATTCATGGAGATGTACCCTGCTGCATTCTGTCCACCAATGAAATTTGAGTTTCAGTCTCACATGGGTGATGAGGTCAGTAATTGGTTATTTTTCAATTGATCAACTATCTCTTATGTCATTGATTATGTCACGGTATTCCTTTTTTCTTTCTTTCTTTTTTTTTTTTTTTTTGGTATTTTTGAGATAGGGTCTCTCTTTAGTCCCAGCTGGACTGGAGCTTGCTATGTAGACCAGACTGACCTTGAACTCACAGAGACCTGCCTGCCTCTGCCTCCCAAGTGCTGGGATTAAAGGTATGTACCACCACATCTGGCTCTTTTTTTTTTTAAGGCAGAATCATGTGTAGGTCAGGCTGGCCTTAAACTTACTATGTAGCTCTGGTTGGCCTTGAACTCCTGACCCTCCTATCTCCCAAGTGCTGGGATTATAGGTATGAGCCATTACATTCAACTGCCATGTATTTTTTTAAGATTTATTTTTAGGCGCTGGATAGATGGCTGAGTAGTTGAGCATACAGGCTGCTCTTACAGAGGACCCGGATTTGGTTTCTGGCACCCATATGGTAGCTAACAACTGTCCATAACTACAGTTCCGTGGGATCTGACACTTTCTTCTAGCCTCCATGGGCACTGCATGCATGTGATGCACTTATATATACATACAGGCAGAATGCTCATACACATAAATTTAAAAATTTTAAGATTTATTTTTAATTATGTGAGTATATGTTTGTGTGGGGGAATATGTATGTGAGTGTTGGTGCCAGAGGTGAGAAGAAGGAATCATATCCCCTGGAACTAGAGTGACAGGAGGTTGTGAACTGCCCTATGTCCATGCTGGGAACCAAGCTCAGTCCTCTGTAAGAGTAATATGTGCTCTTAACCACTATCTTAGCCATCTATCCAGCCCCTGTTATGTATTCTTTATATAAATTTAACTTTCTATCCTAATTTACAAAAGAAAAGAAAAACACTTTAACTGATTATGAATTATAGTTACTTATATTATCTATGAACAAAGGAAAACAGAAAAAAGCTCAACTACAATGCTAAGATGATAGGTTAGAAAGATAGTTTGGTAGACTTGTTGATTGGTAGATAGATAATAAATGATGGATAGATGGTATAGATATATTTATATCTATCTTACTGTGTTTCTAATAAAATTTTATTTTTACTTAATAGAATAAATTACTTGACAAGAAATGGTGCATCCAGATTCCTAATTTGAGGATCATTGATCCAAACATCTGAAATGGGACAGAGTCTGAGATATATACACCTGCTCAAAAGTTTCAAGTTTTCAATTTAGGATTTTCAGATTAAGGATGCTTAACTTGAAAAGGCTATGAAATAGCCTAAAATAACTAGAACTCTGAAATCTGAAGCATTTCTTCTCCCAAGAATTTCAAATAAAGTATAGTTTTTATACCAAAGTGAGATTTTTATTTATTTTTAAGACAGCTTCTTGATGTGTAGCCCAGCCTGCACATGGACCATCTTTTGCAACTCTGCCCTCTGCCAAGTAGTCATTGGGATTCCAAAAGTGAGACTTAGGCATCAGTGCTCCGCCTAGGGCCCTGCTTGCTCACAGAGCTACTGCCTTCCCTGCACATTCAGGCCAAGCAGCTGCATTCCATGCTTGCTGTTCATGTCCAAGATTGTTTAAAAGTGAAGCTTTGCTGTGGGTGTTAAAAGTGAAGATGTAGCCAGGTGTGGTGACATATATGTGTGATCCCAGTACTCAAGAAGCAGAGGCAGGAAGATTACAGTCTGAGGCCACCCTGGTCTCAATAAACAAACAAAAAGTAAAGTTCTAAAAGGAACAGTTAGAATGAAGAGACTTGGCATGACTCCTGTGTGTGGCATTTAAATAGGAGAGCTACTGGCTCAGTGATTAAAGATCCTCAGAAGCCACTGAAAGAGCCAGCATCACACTTCCAACCCCATCGCTGGGAAGAGGGGAAGACAGGGAGATCCCAGGGGCTTGCTAGCCAGCCAGTGTTGCTGAAACTGTGCTCTCTCTAGGTTCAGTGAGAAACCGTATCTCAAAAGAGAATAGTAGATGAAGACAACCAGTGAACATTGGGCCTCCACATTCTCACCCACACCAGCATAACTGTGCACATACATGTGCATATGCACACATGCAGTAAATAAATAAACATTTTAAAAGTGAACGAGTAAATAAAGATAAATGGAAGGCCCATACCTGTGAGGCTAGCAAGTGATGCCCTGCTATAACTGAGCTTTCTGCTTCTCCACCAGGTTTGTCAGGTGAGCGCCCAGCAGCCTGTCCAGGCGGAGCTCATGCTCAGATACCAACAGCTACAGTCTCGACTAGCCACACTCAAAATAGAGAACGAGGAGGTAAGCGTGGTTTCTGCCTCACCAGGACCCAAACTCACACCTTGGCTTGAAAACTTTCTCTGTGGTCTTGGCATTATAGTCATCTGAGTGCAGTCTCTTCACCATACCCTTCCAGGGTTCCTACACCTCTTTGTAGAGGCGAGTTGTAAAGATTGTGCATGCTTCCATAGAGGAGTGCATGCATCCATAGACGAGTGCCTGCTTCCATAGACGAGTGCCTGCTTCCATAGACGAGTGCCTGCTTCCATAGACGAGTGCCTGCTTCCATAGACGAGTGCCTGCTTCCATAGATGAGTACCTGCTTCCATAGATGAGTGCCTGCTTCCATAGACGAGTGCATGCTTCCATAGACAAGTGCCTGCTTCCATAGACAAGTGCATGCTTCCATAGAGGAGTGCATGCTTCCACAGACGAGTGCATGCTTCCATAGACGAGTGCCTGCATGCACATGTAATCATGGCTTGTCTTCTTAAATTATGATTCATATTGAGAATAGCTCTCTGAATTATCTAATTCAATATATATGTTCAAAAATATGGTCATACATAGAATGCAACTTTTGGTTGACAAGTTAATTTAATCCTAACTTCTAAAAATAGAACATGCCTTTTTTTTTCTTTGTGCAGTTTTATACCCTCTAAATTTTTGATAGTGTGGCAGTACTTATTGTGCAAAAAGCTCACATTTGAAATAGTATTTGAATTGGGACAGAAAACTGTTTATATAATAAGATATTTAAAAGTATAAAATAAAAATGTGATTTATAAATATGTATTGAAGCCAGAAAATTATTGTACAATTTAGATGCTTGTTTCTGAAATTAAGTTAATCAGATCCATGCTCTTCTAACATAAAATATGAAGCACAGATGTTTTTTTTTATTAGTCAAGACTCTCAGTTGTAATTTATAGGAACCCAAATCAAACTTACTTAAGTGAAAACTTAACATTTTGGTCAGTATTGTTTGTAACATCCTGGGTTTGCTTTATGGGTTCTGGTAGGGGTTTTGGTATAGATCCAGAACTCCATGGTCCCTTATAGCTTGTTACCTCCTCCCATGCCTGCATCTTTCTATGAAATAAGACTGACTCTTCATTGGCTGAGCTTAAGTTTAGACCAACCATTACATTTAGAAAATGAAACTCTCTAACTGGGTAGAGTAGATATTATACCGCTCATAGAGTCCTGAGGTTGCCAGCCTCGATAAAAATAATACAGAGACAGATAACTTCCAAGGTGATGGAATGTGGAACATAAGAAAGACAGACTCAGATCAGTAGAGCAGATAGGGGAGGGGTTGGAGAAAGCTTAGAGGTAGAGTGCTTGTACTGCATGTGTAAAGCCCTGGCTTCAATCCCCAGTACTAAAGAGAGGATGCACAGTGGCTCAAAACTATAATCCCAGAACTCACCCATAAAGGCAGAAGGATCAAGTTCGAGATCATCCTCAGGCTACATAGACAGTTTGAGTCCAGCCTGGGACACGTGAGACCCTACCTGAGGAGAAAAAAATAAATAAATAAAAAAGAATAAGGGCCAGAGAGATGACTGGGAAGCAGAGAGTGCTTGCCGCTCAGTCATGAGGATCGGAAGTCGGGTGCCAGCATCGCACAGGGCAGCTCACAGTCCAGCTCCGAGGAATCCAACACCCTCTTCTGCCCCCCCCCAGGCACCCAAACACACATGTGCACATACACTCACCAATAAATGAATAAATGATAGATTGATTGATTGATATATGATAATAACGAAAGTGGATTATCAAAATTCATTTAAGTAGCCTGCTTTCATTCCACTGTTTGAGCCACATGTATTTATTTCTATTAAGAAAGAATGACATGGGGCTGGAGAGATAGCTCAGCGGTTAAGAGCACTGACTGCTCTTGCAGAGGTCCTGGGTTCAATTCCCAGCACTCGTATGGTGGCTAAGAACCATCTTGAACTCCAGTTCCAGCGGAATCTGACCCTCTTCTGACCTGCAGCATTGGACAACACGGGTACACCTACCTACATGCAGACAGTACACTCATACACATAAAATAATAAAATTTTAAAAAAAGAAAGAAAGAATGACATGGATTGGAGAGGTAGCTGCAGAGGTCCTAGTTCAGCTCCTCTATCCACATGATGCAGCTCACAATCTCATATAACTCCAGCTCCTGGGGATCCAACACCCTCTTCTGGCCTCCATGGGTACCTGCACCCACACAGCATGTACACACATAGACACACGTATAACATACTTTTAAAAAGAATGATGTGTTTCTAGACCATAGTAATTTGATCAAACCCACTGTAGATATTTTCTTTAATAGAGGAACCGAGCTGGCCCTTGTTCAAGATGTGACTTGAGTTACCACTGTGTAAAGTCAGTCAACAAATATGCCTTTCCATAGGAAAACATTGATTTTCTTCAAGTGTTTTAGAGCTAGGGTTTTTGCTGGGTACCACAAAACACTCACCTAACGCAATTTCCTGCATCCTTTTAGTTCCAAGGTTTATAAGTCTAGTGACTTCTAATATTTTTTTTCATATCCTCCTGCTGTTTTATTTGGAAAATATTCTCTAAATTCTAGGAAAATGGAGTGTTGTACACAGGGTCAAAACTGGCTGTCCACAGACCTATTTAAATTTACTTTAAGGTTTTGGCCTGAAAAGAATTCAGAAACTCTGGCAGCAAGAGAAGAAGTAAGCTCTGCTGAACCATCATTATTCAACTCCCAGTTTTTGTACATTGGATGAGTCTGCCCCCTGTCTGGTCTCTGCAGGCCTTTGAGCTTGTGACTCTTAATGTATGCTGGTAGGCATAGTGTGGAGAAGTGCAGCATCATACTCTGCAAGAGCCAGGTGGTGTTTGTTCATTGTTAACCTTAAAAGATTAGCTGTCGAGGCAAATGAACTGGAAATGTCAGGACAGTCCTCCTGAGCATGACTGGTGGTTTGTGATTTGTTGTCGGGAGAACAACATTCACTGTAAGGAAATGAGATTCCCAAAAAAAGGATGATATAAATTAGTTTCTTGGCAATCAGTAGATTTTCACTGGTTCTGAGGGAAAAATTAGTTCAATGTGAACTAAGGTATCTTGAGAGAATACCCAAGTTCTCCCAGGGTATTACTTGATGGTGCTGCTGATGTCATACAAGAGGAGGTAAGGAGTTTGCTTTCCGTTTCTGATTATTTTCTGACTATTTGTTGTGCACCTCTGATAGTCCAGGTATTGTGCCAGGTATGGGAAATGGAGATAATTATGTCACAACAGGCTTCTGACCACCAGGACAGACAACTGTCAGCAAGTGTTTTGCTTGGGAATACCCTAGCTGTCCTTGCTGATTTGGAGTCCCTTTGTGGCTCCTTTTTCTACTGTAAATAAGGAATTTGCCTCTATCTTCCCCTGCTAAGAGAAGGGACAGAAAATTAGCACTGAAGTCCAAACTTCACGATCAAGGTTGAGGGATAATTTCATCCAGCTAGACAGTACCACTAAACAGAGGGTAGACCTCTTGTCATATTGTAGTCCTTTATCACTGCTGGGAACCATTTGAAACTTTAAGGGGTCCCCTTAGAAAAGAAGGTTTTTGTTTGTTTGCTTTAGTTCCTTGTATCCTCAACTGTCCTAGAACTCACTGTGTAGACCAGGCTGGCCTCCATCTTGTGGAAATCCACCTGTCCCTGCCTCCTGAGCGCTGGGATTAAAGGTGTGCCCACCATGTTCGGCAAAAAAGAGACAGACTTTTTAAGACTAAAGCCTAAAGACCATTTTTGGCTCATGAACAAATTTTCTTTGCTCTCCAGTGCTCCGTTTAAAAAGGTTAGTTGTTTTCATAAAAACTGGGCATCTTGTTGCACATGCTGGTGGCACACCTATAATTTGGTGCATAGACGGCTGTGGCAGGAGATTTACCATGACTTTGAAACCAGCCTGGAATATACATAGGAGACCCTGTCTTTAAAATATATATATATATTAGATATATTTTATATATGATATATATATCATATATATAAATATATCATATATATGATATATATCATATATATGATATATATATAAATATATATATATATATGATAGCAACTGGGAATTTTGCATACAATTATCAATATCCTGCTCCTAAAAACTTAGCAGACGTGATCTCAGTAGGCTTCCATTCCTGCAGGACTCTAGCGGGCAGAGCCTCCTGCTTCCCTCTACTTAATCTGGACTTTGTGTTTTCCGAGTCCTCCACTCAGTCCTCTTGCCTGGTTTTGTTGCTTGTTCCCTAAAGATACATGGCTTTGCAATATCCACCTTAAAGAGAAAGGAACAGTGGATGTTTGTAAAATGGCCTCAACTGAATGTAAAAATTTAGAAAGGGCTTGGTTAAACCTGTGTTTGAGGGACATGCAGAGGGTCTTGTGACATTCATTGTGACATAAACAGCTTCACTGTTTAACTGTTAAGCTTCTTTACATTCATTTCAGTTTGACTGGGCTGCAAATTTTCTTTCAAAGACCTCGGGCAAATTTTCATGGAAAGACCTGCATCTCCCAGTCGGTGTATTTACTTGTGCCCTCCTCATTCCCCCCCTCGAGAACGCAAACAGGGCCTACCACCACATGCCTTTACTTCCAATATTTTGCTTTCTCTTTATTTATTTTAGAGGATAACTTTTTATCAAAATTGGAAGATTCTTAAAGTCACGTTAAAAACAAACCAAGTCTAAATAATCATTGAGTCTTTCTTTCTACAAACAATTTCAAAACTCTTTCCAGTCCAAGGTTGCACCAGTTTACATCTTCTTCCTTTTAATTTCTGTCTTATGGCCTGGGGTCATCTTGTTGCTGCTGGCTGTGAAACTAGCCTCTGGCGTATTCCTCATGCACTATAGCTCTTTAGAGGTCTTTATTCCTCATACTGTACCCAGCCCAGGAGAAAGGGAAATGGTGGCTGGGGGGTATGGGTCTGTGAGTAAAGAACTTTCTGAACTAGTGTGAGGACCCTAGGTCAGATTCCCAGGGCCCATGTAGAGCCAGACCCTGTAGCAAGTGAGTAATCCCAGCACTCTCGTGCCAAGATGGGAGGCACACACACATGCACGCACACAAATAAAATTGAAGAAAGTGACTAGGCCCTTCGTATTCTTTTAATAGTGCTGGTTTTAAGTACTTTGTCCCATTTTCAGACTATTATATTTGGCCTAAAAAATGGAATTTTCGCTTCGTGTGCTGAGTCAGTCTTCCTAACAGATGTAGCAACTGGACCATCTCAGATTATGCAGATGAGTTTGCTACCCCAACGGGAACAGAGAAAAGTAGGCTGTGATTCCTCAGTCACTTCTCGGTAAGTTTACTGAGCCGATAGCCCCATGCAGGCTCCTTAGCCCCGTTTCAGAGCTTTCACCAGCAGCTTGCTAAAATATGCTCCTTAGGAAGATATTTTCAATGGTAATGACCAAGATTTTAGGCAAACTGAGGCTTCTGTGGAATGAGTAATAGGGGAAGTAAGAGATACTTCAGTTATAACTCCTTCAATAGAAAAAAAAACAAACACATAACTCCCTGCCAAAAAATATTCCCATAGTACCAGTAACTGTGGCAGAATTCCAAGTGTTATAAATCTGTGACTAAACCCTCCATGCAGGATCTTCAGATGCTGTTAAGACCTGGTGTGTGATGTGGAGCAGATAACGCCCTAATTATAATCACTGTATCAGATCTCCTCTGTTTTCCGTGTGGCCCTTGGTGCCCTCTTTATTCAAGTATCTCTGACTTGTCTGCAGTTTTCCACTGGTGAGATAACAGTGACAGCCTAGGTAAATGACAGATACCATCTAGCCCTTCAGTGACGCTGTCATCTCAGACAAAACAGAGAGACAGAGACAGAGAGATAGAGAGAGACAGAGATTCAGATAAGCTTTAACTAACAAAAGGGAGGACTATAATCCAGAAGATCCCCCCAGGGAAATGAGGAGGATTTCTTAAAAAGGAATATTACAGCCTGAGGAAGTGGTGGAGCTCAGGATGTCTAGGCAGAGTACCCACATGCCCTTGCTGGGTGCTAAGTATCCTTTGGTATCCCTGGGGCTGTGCGGAGGATGGCTTCAACTCCACCCACCTTCACTCAGCACAGCTTTTCTCATAATATGCTATGTTTCAGGAACTGTACTCATTACTAGAGACAGATGAGTAAATTGTTCCTCACCTCACATAGGTAGAGGCATAGACCTCTAAACACTGGAGCAGATGCTTCTGAGCAGTGGACTCGAGATCATTCTCCAGACCACAGTCAGAGCAAAGTCCATCCACAAGAGCCATTAACTCAGAGTCAGAGTGGGTAGGCTGCAGGAAAACAGGTTTTCCTAGACACCTCTAAACAGAGACTGTTCCCAGAGCCCCTGGGCAGTGACACTGTTCTTCAATTATGTCACTGCTGAGGATGAATTTTGTTTAAAAATCAAGAGATCCAGTATCCATAAATTTAACCCTAAATGTAGACAAAGAGATGATTGGTGTGAATCCTTGTACAGGGGTGATATAACCACCACTACTCCCCCACCACACAAAGCCACACAGCAGCAAGTCTGAGCTGTTTCCGCAGTATCCAGCTGAGATACAGAACAGAGAGAGAGGAAAGAGCAGACAAGATACTCTGCCTCTGCTCCAGCTGCCAGTGCCCTGCGTTGACAGCAAGTTTCCATATCCTAGGCTCTTTAACTAAAGTACAAATCCAGTGTGTGTGTGTGTGTGTGTGTGTGTGTGTGCATGGTTCCTTTCTGCTAAATTTTAATCCATCTGAAATGATACAGTGGTATAATTGAAATAAGGACAAGGTCAGTAATAACCGGAAAAGACAGGTCTGAGAGAAGACCACCTACACAGAGAGATGCAAAGGACCAGAAGGACGATGTCCACAGTAGAGGGGAGGCACCGTGCCATCAAGTAGTATAGGGAGTGTGCTGCCGTGAATCATGTTTCCACCAAGTTCCTATGTTGAAGTGTTAACATCCCGTGCAATAGCTCCAAATGTGACCTTCTGTAAATAAAAGATTTTTAAAGAGGTCATCAAATTAATGTGAGCTCATTGAGGTGGGCTCTAATCTGATATTATTGGTGTCCCTGTAAAAAGATGGAATTTGGGCCCAAAGACACAAAGAGATGGCTTTTTTTTTTTTTTTTTTTTTT
>VZQC01005133.1:387611-514436 GCA_009823505.1 Rhizomys pruinosus | reverse complement strand
TTTTTTGGTGTTTTTGAGACAGGGTCTCCCTTTAGTCCCAGCTGTCCTGGAGCTCACTATGTAGACTAGGCTGGCCTTGAACTCACAGAGATCCCCCTGCCTCTGAGTTCTGGGATTAAAGGCATGCGCCACCACACCCGGCAGCATATGCTTTAAATCCCAACATTTGGGAGGCAAAGGCAGGCAGATCTCTGTGAGATCAAGGCCAGCCTGGTCTATACGGTGAATTCCAAGCCAGCTGAGGTTAAAGGGAGACCCTGTCTCAAAAAGAGCAAAAAAATTCTGTTTAATCTCACAGAAGTCACCTCTCCCCTGTCACTCATTTTATCCACAGCCTTGAAGTCAGGCCACTGGGCAGCTACTCAGTGTAGTATGTTCTGTAGGTTCTCACGAGTACCTTGTCAATTCTTTAGCCTTTTCTTCTACCAGCCCCATCATCATTTCCTTCTGTTAGTGAGGAGTCCGTGCAAGCACTATGTTAGCGGTTTCATCGTTGTTTCACTAAATCCCCTCTGTGGCTCATTATCATGGCTTGTGTGCGTCAGAAGTTGGTATCACCCTTCACACAGAGTATCCCAAGGGGTGAGATGTAGTCACCGCCAGTGTCTGGTGGCTTCTGTCACACCTTTCGTGTTCCTGACAATTTCAAGTTTAACTGACACCACTGTTTCTAAGAAGCTTGTTGAAACCCAGAAGGAAAACATTGTTGATTTTAATTCTGGGAGAGAGAGAGAAAGAGAGAGAGAGAGAGAGAGAGAGAGAGAGAGAGAGAGAGAGAGAGAGAGAATTTTATTGGTATGCATTTGATAACACTGTTGCTTCTGGATATTGTACCCATAAGAAGATGGTTCTATTGGAATGTTTTTTGTAACCATCTGTCTTATGAACTCAATAAACATACTTTAATTACCAAATTCCAAGAAGTTGACAGGTCACTTAAGACAAACTGCAGGCACAGATTTTAATTTTTAGGCATGACAGTTTTGTGTGTTTGCTCAGTTATTTGGGGGGAGTTGATGGAGTTTTTGTTTGTTTGTTTTTGATTTCTGGTTTTCGAAACTTTCTCTTTTGTTGCTGTTTTAACATAATCGTCATTTTAATTAGAAACGTATGAAAGCTCCATATATAAACTTACTTTACCCTCCACTCTGCCAGTATCTTAAGAACATGATATACCTTTCAATCCTCTGTATACCTTTTGAAGTTGTTCTTTGCCTTACATAGCAATTTCTAATTTCTTTTCACTCAAGTGAGTTCCTTAAAAAGTAAACCCTCTGCTCCTGTCACAGGGTTGTTTTTCAGATGTGTCCCTGAGGTTTCATTCCAGGCTATACTTCCCAGATCAACAGTCATGACCTCTCAACTGAGCTGAGGTCTCCTGATTCACTTTCCTCCCTTTTGTTGTTCATCAGCTCAGAGATCCTTTAAAAATTCAAATCTGGGCTGGAGAGATGGCCTAGCAGTTAGGAGCACCAACTGCTCTTGCAGAGGACCCGGGTTCGATCCCCAGCACCCACATGGCGGCTAAGAACCGTCTGTAACTCCAATTCCAGGAGAACTCCAGTTCCAGAGGAATCCGAGACCCTCTTCTGACTTCCGCAGCATTGCACGACACGGGTGCACAAACCTACATGCAGACAGTACATTCATACACATACAGAAATAAATAAAATTTAAAAAAATTTAAAAATAAATAAATAAATACATAAATAAAAATTCAAATCTGAGCTCTCACTCCATGGCTCCCTGTTGCTCCTCAGTTCAGTATATAGGGGACTTTATTGGCATGTCATTCTGCATCTGAGTTCTCTTACTATTCATATAATGCTACTTGTGGCCCTAAGTGAACATCCTCCACCATTAACACATGGCTGAGAACTCACCTTCTCAGTGCCTTCCCTGACTCCTTAGACCAGATAGCAGATATTCTCAAACATTGGTAAATATCAGGAGTTTCAGTAAATAAAGAAGTGATGCTGTTTCTTTAATAGTATTTCAGGGCAAGTAAAAGGCTGTCAGGAGCTATAAAAGTAGTCATATATACCCTTAATAATGACTGATTTGATTGTACATAAATATTTAACCTCATATGAGAAAGGATTTTACTTTGGAAATGTGATTTCTTTCTCATCTTCATAGTTTTGTATAGTCCTCATAGTTTCTGCTGTTGGTTTGTCATCATCAGAGCTGGGTTATGAGTCATCAAGCTCATTCTTCCATACCTATTTATGAGACAGTACTTCTAAAGTTTGTACATAATACAGCCACTAGAAACGTTTCCACAAATTGGAGCTGAAGAGATGGCTCAGCATTTAAGAACATTGGCTGCTCTTGCAGAGGAGCTGGGTTCCACTCTCAGCACCCTCAGGGTGACTAATAGCCATCCTTAGCTCCAGTTCCAGGGGATCCAGTGGCCCTCTTCTGACCTCCACAGGCATTGCACCCAGGTGGTGCACATACATACATGTAGGCAAACACTCATACACATAAATAAAAAAAAGATTTTTAAGGACTTTTTTTTTCAAAGCCAATTTTCATTGAAGCTTTGTGTAGTTCATACAAAATTTCCCAATCAGATCTAGACCCATGCCCCCTTCCTTGCCCCCTACCCCCACCCCACCAGAGCTCATGCATTCTGTCAAACATGTTTTTCATCTTTTTCTCAGTCTCTTTTAAAATTTTCAATGCAGAAGTTTACTGTTTCAGGCAGAAGGTCACCATTTCAGTCAGTTCTTTGACCCAGTCTTTTTTGTTGTTGTTGTTGTTGTTGTTGTCATTGTTGTTGTTTCTTCCAATTTGCATCACTCCAAAATATGCATATACGCATTCTATGCATATGTCAAGATTATAATGTCATAGATTTTAGCATCTTCAGCTTATGATTTGTTTTTTTTTCTTTATTAGGCTGAAAGATGTCATGTTTTCCTTAAGGAATTGTTTGAAGTCTCCTCTTTAGCAAGCCCAAACAACCATCAGTCCTGCCCTTGTGCTCCACACTGGGATCTTCCCTTCCCCTGGTCACCAAATGAGGTCTAGTAAGCACTGCATCCTCCTTTGATCTTCCTGTACTGGTCTCCATGATACAACCTGGGTAGTCCAACAATGGCAGTCTATATTCTGAAGAAGCTAAAACCCCAGTAGTCTGGCATTGAAGGTTTGGAGGATTCTTGGAGAGATATGAGTCTTCAGTCCATATTGGAAGGTCGAAAAGCTGTGTCTCATGTTTTGAAGGATGGCAAAAGCAGTGGCAGCCACAGGGTAGCTGCACTTGCCAGTAAGAACTGAAGATAGGCAAAACAACAGAACTTTTTTTTTTTTTTTGACTTTTTGTCTTTTTACTAAGATCTCAAGTTTTATACCTGAAGTACAATTTCTCAGTCCTTACTAATTATTTATTTCTGGTTATATTTTCCTTTTAGATGTTTAAGGCCATGCAGTTAGCCCAGATTAACCAAGGTTTTTGTTTTCTCAAGGTCACTTGAGGATCTGGCCCTCAGGGGTCACTCAGGTTTTTGGGGGGAAGAGAGCCCCTGGCTCCTTTTGGCTTTTCAGTTCCATTCACTCAAGGACAAAATGAGGTCTTGCTAGACCAGGCTTCCCTTTTTGAAGCACAAGCAGACTTTCCTCTTTATAGACTGGACACTGGCTGAAGTCCCATTAGTGGATCTCCAAGTCCTCCCTGCACAGGAAGACTGGTGACCCACATTTGCAGGACATTTCAAGAGATGCCCCCAAGCATAGTCCCTTGGGACTTAGTTGACATCTGAGGGCAAAGAACAAAGTTATCCCTTAAAACCCTTGGCCAAATTGCTAAGGGCATTAAGTATGGTTGTTAAGCATACAAGAAGGCTAATTTGTACCACCCTGATACTTTTTTTTCTGGTTATACTTTCCTTTTGGATGTTTAAGGCCACACAGTAAGCCCAGATTAACCAAAGTTATTTTATTTTTATTTTATTTATTTATTTATTTATTTATTTATTTATTTATATGAATGTACTGTCTGCATGTAGGTTTGTGCACCCGTGTCGTGCAATGCCGCGGAGGTCAGAAGAGGGTCTTGGATTCCCCTGGAACTGGAGTTCAAGATGGTTCTTAGCTACCATGCAGGTGCTGGGGATCTAACCCGGGTCCTCTGCAAGAGCAGTTGGAGCTCTTAACCACTAGGCTATCTCTCCAGCCCCCAAACCAAAGTTGTTGTTTTTTATTATTCTAGGTCAGTTGACTTTTTTTAAGTTAACACAAATCATAAGAACTCATTTAACTAGTATAAGACAGTGAGTTTTCTAATTCAGCCTGTACTTATGTAATCATCACTTTCTTGAAGTTGCTGCTTGTAATAATTTTTAACCGATGTTTTAATGTGCATTTTTACAGCAATATCTTTTCTTGCATTGTGCATACCCCAGAAATAATGAAACATATCGCATCTTTGTCTCTTTTTAAGTAAATCCATTATCTGCTCTTTTTATTGAAGTTTTGTGTATTTCATACAACATTTCTTAATCAAATTTAGACCTACTCCCTTCCTGTCCCCTCACTGACAGAGCTCATGCATGTCTTTCTTCTTTTTCTCAATCTTTTTTAAAAAATTTTTTGATGCTGAAGTTTACCGTTTTGGGCTTAAGTTTACTGTTTCAGTCAGATCTTTGACCAGTCTTTTTTGTTGTTGTTGTTCCTTCTCATTTATATTGTTCCAAAATATGCCTACATGGACACCACAGAGATACCAAAATTATGACATCTGAAAATAAACTCCAGGTTAATTCCAAAACACGCTTAGGGTTTCCCATTTTGACAGTAGGATTGTATGGAGATAAAGAAACAGTGTTACTTTACTTTCCTACATTACAAAGCAAATTGATGAGTAACATCAGGTATTATATTTACCAAGAAACAAAGAAACGAAAAGGAATTATTCTGTTTGTCTTCTAAAGAGAGAATTGCTTCTAAAGAGAGAATCCACAAATGAGGGATACCATATGTAGTTTGTTTTGGGGGAACTGTGTTACTTCACTTAGCATAATGCTTCTAGCTCCATCCATTTACCTGCAAAGTTCATGATGTCATCTTTCTTTACCACTGTATCAAACTCCATTGTGTAGATGTACCACATTTTCTTTATCCACTCATTGGTTAAGAGACACTTGGGTTGCTTTCAACTCTTCACTATTGTGACTAGAGCTGCAATAAACATAGATGTGCATGTATCTCTGTTATAGGATGAGTCTTGTGGCTATATACCCAAGAGTGGTATAACTGGGTCAGGTGGAAGGCTCAATTTCAGTTTCTTAAGAGTTCTCCATACTGCTTTCCATAGGGGTTGCACAAGTTTGCATTCCCACCAGCAGAGGATGAGTGTTCCCCTTTCCCCACAACCTCTCCAGCACTTGGTATCCTTTCTTTTCTTGATCGTAGCCAGTCTTACTAGAGTAAGATAAAATCTTAAGGTAGTTTTAATTTGCATTTCCTTAATTATTAGCAACATTGAACAGTATTTAAGATGTTTCTCAGGCATCTTCTTCACTTGTGAAGTCTCTGTTCAGCTCTTGACTCCATCTTTTGAGCGGGTCATTTGTTTTCTTCCTCCTTTGTTTTTTGAGTAGTTTATATATTTTGGGTGTTAATGCTATTGGATATATCACTGGTGAAGGTTTCCTCCCACTCTGGGTTTTCTCTTCACTTCTTTGGTTGTTTCTTTCACTGTACAAAAGCTCTTGAGTTTAATAAGGTCCCATTTGTCAATTGTTGACCTTATTTTTTGCACATCTGCTGTCTGATTTAGAAAGTCTTTTCCTACTCCTATGTCTTATAGGTTACTACCAATGTTTTCTTCTATCATTTTCAGAGGTTCGGGTTTCACATTGAGGTCTTTGATCCATTTGGAGTTGATTTTTGTACATGGTGAGAGGTATGGGTTTAGTTTTATTCTTCTACAAGTGGGTAAGCATCCAAACTAGTATTGATTGCTAGCTATTATTTCCTAACTAAACAATATGATCCTGCTTTTCATTATTTCACATTTAGACTGGGGGGGGGGCGAGTGTGTCTGTGTGTGTGTCTGTGTGTGTGTCTGTGTGCGTGTGTGCACATGCCATGATGCACATGTGGTGGTCAGAGGGCAGCTTGCAGTTGGTGATCCTCCCCTACCATGAGGGTTCTAGGAACCAAACTCAGGTCGTCAGGCCTGGTGACAAGTGCCTTCACCCGCTGAGCCATCTCATTTGCCCCTGATTTTTTTTTTTTAAGTAATTTACCAGCTTTCTACTTCTTGTATTGGAAGAGTCACACAGCTGACTCTGTTCACATTTCATTGTCTATGATAAGTGCACAACAAAGTCTAAAGACCATGACATAAGAGCCATATCTTCCCAAAGGAAGAATATTTTTTAATAAAAAAAAATGCAATCATTCTGAGGTACTAGGACCCCTAATACCATGGGGAAATAAACATTCTTTGGGAGATGGATAAGCTTACTCAATGAACTGTGTAAAACTTCTTAGTAAGGAAGAGCCAACAAGATGTCTCAGCAGTTAGGGGTGCTTGCCACTGACCTTGGCCACCTGAGACTCACAGTAGATTGCCCTCCACATGCTCACACAACACATATGCTGCCCCACACAGACACAGTAAATAAATAAGGGAATGTAATGAAATTAAAATGAAAACATTCTGAAAATGGCTTCAGTTTTGTTTTTGGTTTGGGGAGGGGGGGTTTGTTTTTAGATAGGGTCTCCCTATAGCCCCAGCTGGCCTGGAACTCACTTTGTAGACCAGGTTGGCCTTGAATTCACAGAGATCTGCCTGCCTATGCCTCCCGAGTGCTAGGATTAAAGGTGTGTGCCACCACGCCGGGCTTAAAGACGGTTCTTAGCCACCATGTAGGTTCTGGGAATCAAACCCAGGTCCTCTGCAGGATCAGTCAGTGCTCTCAACTGCTGAGCCATCGCTCTAGCCCCGGCTTCAGTTTTTTTAATGTCTAACAAAGATGATTAGAAATCATTGAAAAAAAAAGTAAATAGCCAGTAAAATAATACACAATCGATATAGACTCACAAAAGCTACAAATAGTGGAATTATCAGAAGCATACTGCAAAAGAATTGCCTGTGGAATTCAAAGTATTGATAAAAGATAAAAAACAAGCTTTGATTTCAACTGAGAACAATAAGCAGTGAAATAAAAGATTTGCAAATTACCACATAGGAATTTGGTAACTAAGAAATACAAATAACCAAAGTTAGTTAAGAAATGGATGGTTTCAACATCAGATTAAACACAGATAAAGAGAGAATTGCCAGAGTAGTATGCATGGGGGTGCTCATCAAAATGCTACATAGAAGAACAAAAGGACGGGGCAGGTGTGATGATACAGGCCTTTAATCCAGACAGATCTCTGTGAGTTCAAGGCCAATCTGGTCTATATATCGAGTCCCAGGCTAGCTTGGGCTACAGGGAGACCCTGTCTCAAAAAAGCCCCCGCCCCAAAATACAGAAGAAAAGAATAAGAGACATAGAGAACACAGTGTACACAATGTATAGTAACTGAACTCTCAGAAAGAAAAATGATGGAAACAGATTCAAAAGTCAAAATCCCAGTATACTCAGGAGGCAGAGGCAGATGTTTCTCTGTGAGTTCGAAGCCAGCCTGATCTATGTAGCAAGTTCCAGTCCAGCCAGGGGCTATATAGTGAGACCCTGACTCATAAATGAATAGGTTAATTTAAAGAAAAAGAGAAAAGCCATGATTTTAAAATAAAACATCACTCAGATTCAAAAACCCTGAAAATAAATCCCAGGCAGAATTAATCTTTAAAATCCATGCCTGCTTGCTACCAAACGTATCATCCTGATTTTGATCCCCAGAATTCGTATGGAGAAAGGAGAGAATGGACCTTGCCATGTCCTCTGAACTCACCCTATTACTCTAGCACAAATGCACACACACTAAAAATAAATTAAAAAATTATCTTGGGAGGCAGAGGCAGGCAGATCTTCGTGAGTTCAAGGCCAGCCTGGTCTACAGAGTGAGTTCCAGAACAGCTGGGGCTACAGGGAGACCCTGTCTCAAAAAGACCAAAAAAAAAAAAAAAAAAATTAAATCCATGCCTAGACATACCATAGTGAAGTAATAGAAACCAAAGATGAATAGAAAGCTTTAAAAGATCTTGGAGGAAAAAAAAAAGATTTCATTCAAAGTAGTGACAGACTAATGGTAACTTTTTTACTCACAGGAACGTAGAAGCCACAAGAAAGTGCATTGATGTGTTCACTATATTAAAGAAACTTACTACCAAACAGGAAAGATAGCTCTCATTAATGAAGGTGAGGTAAAGATTCTCAAGTGTTTAAAAATAGACTCATGCTGAAAAGAATTTCCAATAGATATCTTTAAACTATAAGGAATAGATATCAAAGAATCTAATAACTGTATGAAGAGATCAAACTTAATATCAAATATATAAAGTAACTAATACTGCCTTAGTTAAATATGTATAAATAGTTACCTAATTCCCCATTACAATACATTATAAAATAGTACATAAATTAGGATAAGAAAATAAAACTGAAATATTCTGGACTTTTTATATTATGTGAGAAAAAGAAAAACCCAATCGCTTTTGTTAGACTTTGATAAACAAAGAGTGAATGTAGCCTTTGATGATAAAAAATAAATATTAAGGTGACACTAGAATATAAATTTAAAAACTCCTAAATGCCAACATGGAACATCTTTGAGATGATGAGATAGGAAAATATTTCTTAAATAGGACACAGAAAGCACTAATCATGGAGAAAATAACTGATAAATTTGTTATGTTAAAAGTGGAGCCTAGAGCCCCCACACCTTTAATCCCAGCCCTCGGGAGGCAGAAGCAGGCAGATCTCTGTGAGTTCAAGGCCAGCCTGGTTTACATACTGAGTTCTAGGCCAGCTGGGACTATAGGGAGACCCTGTATCAAAAAGACACTCCCCCCCCCAAAAAAAAGTAGAGGCTGGGTCCTGCAAGATGGCTCAGAGGGGAGGGACACTTGCTGCTCAAGCCTAGCGACCTGAGTTCTATCTCTAGAGTCCAAATAAAGTTGGAAGGAGAGAGGGGACCCCACAAAGTTGTCTTCTGACCTCCAAAACACATGCTATGGCATATACATGCACAATAATAAAATTTCAAAAATAAACATTAATAAAACAATGAAAAGCTTCAGGCCCCAGTGGGAAAAGAAATTGTGTAACATGTGTAACTAACAAAGGACTCATATCCAGGTCTACAAATCAGCAAAGAAAAAGACTCCCAACCTAGTAGAAAATTGAATGAGAGGTTTCAACAAAGCACTCCCAAGGGAAGAGATCCAAACTGCCATAAATACATGATACAGGACTCAGTCTCTAACATCATGGAAATGCTTACTGAAGCCAGTGAGCTGCTGCTGCATACCAGCACAGTGGCTTAAAGGACTGACAGTACCAACTGTTGATGAGAATGTCGAGTGAAAGGAATTCTCCTACATGCTGGTAGGAATATAAATAGCAATCATTTTGGAGAACAGTCTGGCATTCCCCATATCCAGTGATTCTGTTCATGTATGTGTGCCCAGCAAAATTGTGTAAAGGTAGGTCAGTCTGACAGTCAAGGAATAAATTATGACTTATCTTTACAGTAAATTTTCAGCTTTGAAATGCTGCCCCCAGAAGAAGTGAATTTCACTAACACTTAGCAAAGGAAACAAGATAAGAAAATGTAGACTCTGTAAGATTCCATTTATGTAAAATACCAATAAATGACAAAACTAATATAATGCTATAAGTCAGGGTAGTAGAGAGCCGGATGTGTACCTTAATAGTACAGTGCTTGCCTAGAATGTACGAGCCCCTGACTTTGATTCCCAATAACAAAGGAAGGGAAAGGGGAAAGGAAGACAGGAGGGAAGGAGAGAGAAGAGGAAAGGGAAGGGAGAGGGAAGAAAAGGGTAATAAATACCTTTGAAAGGAAGAAAACTGTATAGATGATTTGGAGAGCATATGAGTATATACATAGATATATTGGTTTGAGATTATTCATCAAGCTATATCCTTATGGTCTGTATGTTTCTCTGTGTATAGTTTTGCTTCATTTAAAAGGTGATATTGGGGCTAGACGAGGTGACTCAGCATTTAAAAGCACTTGCTGCTCTTGCAGAGAACCTAAGTTTGATTCCCAGTACCCACATGGCAGATGACAATCATCTATAACTCCAGTTCCAGGGGATCTTTTACCTTCTTCTGACCTCCATGGGCATTGTACAACATGGGTGCACTTACATAGATGCAGGCAATACACTCATACACATAAAATAAAAATAATATATATTTATTAAACAAAATAAAATAAAAGGTTACATCAAACAAAAATGAAATTGAGAGTCCCCTGTTGTCTCTGAGATTTATAAGGACATAGATGAGTGATCTGATCCCTCTCTCTTCCGCCAATAGGCTCTAGACTAATCTCTGCCTAACAGGCTGACTCTCACTTGAGTATGTATGGGATTCATGGCATAATATACTAATGAGAGAAATGTATTCACCTTCCCAGGTCAAGAAAACGACTGAAGCCACCCTGCAGACGATACAAGATATGGTCACCATTGAGGACTATGATGTGTCTGAGTGCTTCCAGCACAGCCGTTCCACTGAGTCTGTGAAGTCCACTGTGTCTGAAACCTACTTGAGTAAGCCCAGCATCGCCAAGAGAAGAGCAAACCAACAGGAAACCGAGCAGTTCTACTTCATGGTGCGCCTGCTCATTGCGTCCCAGACACTCTTGACAGAGCTCAGGCCCAGGTCTTCCCAGAGCTGCTTTTCTAAGGGCTCCAGAGTCTGGGTAGAGGTTCAGAGTCAGGAGTGTCCTAAAATGGGCTTCGTGGGAGTGGGCTGTGGGAAGCTCTCCAGCGGTTGGGGAAGCTCATCAGTTTGACTGGAAAGGTCTTCCTCAATTACTCCTCTACCTTATTTTTTGAGACAGGGTCTCTCACTGAACCAGGACTCAGACTGTCTGGCCATTGCGTCCTTGGGATCGGCCTAGTCTAGTCCCTCTGTTCTCCAACTCCCCACCCCCAGAGCTAGGGTTACTATAACACATGCACCACACCAGGCTTTTTCATAGATGGTAGAGATCTGAACTCAGGTCCTCAGGCTTGCACGACAAGCACTTTGCTCCCAACCCAAGTTGGGCTTTTTAACTTTCACATTACGTGTAAGTCACCAGGAGAGCTTGCTAAAATGCAGGCTGTTTCAGTAGGTCCGGGGAGGAAGAGGCCTGAGTCTGCATCTAGAATAGGCTCTTCAGAGACGGCTGATGCTGCTAGACTGGAGACCACACTCTGAGTAGCAAAATTCAGATGAGGCAGCTGGGCTTTCAGTCTCCTGTGGGAAGTTCCTTGACACTGAATACCTTGCCTTTTGCAGAAACTCAGAGAGTTTTTAGAAGGCAGTAATCTCATCACAAAACTTCAAGCCAAACATGACTTGCTGCAGAGGACTCTTGGAGAAGGTCAGTCACTTGGAATAGATGGAAAAGTTATTTGAATTGTGTGTTAGGTCATAAGTATATAGAATAAGAATGTGAGTTGAGTATATGTGATTTAAGAAACACAATGCCACACTGGGCATGGTGGCACACGCCTTTAATCCTAGCACTTGGGAGGCAGAGGCAAGCGGATCTTTGTGAGTTCAAGGCCAGCCTGGTCTACGGAGTGAGTTCCAGGACAGCTGGGGCTACAGGGAGACCCTGTCTCAAAAGACCAAAAAAAAAAAAAATACAATGCCCTCCATTTAGGTTTGGGTTTCTCTGTTTCTCTGGAACTATTTGAAGCTTGGAGGTAAACTTGAGGAAGTGTAACTCTGGGAGGATGTGCCTCTGGAGAAGAACTCCCACCTGCTGGCCACTAGTCCTAGCTTCCTTCCCTCCAGCTCCACCCCTGTTTGTTTTAATGGGCTGGTATTTGTTGTCCTATCTGTTGCCTTTGGGGATTTTCTAAACCAGTTCAGCTAGTCTGGGTGATTTTCTTTTTCTTTCTTTAGGCATTGTTGGTAGTTGGGAAATAATCTGATGGTAGTTATAGATTGCTATGTCTAATACCAGTACAAGCACTAATGCTTACCACGATGACTCAGAACCAGCCATTGTTCTGAGCTATATTCTTAACTGGGTACTATTAATTTCATCATTGTTACAAACAAGGAAACCGAGGAGGAAATGGACTACAGGCAAAGGAGACTGTGTGAACATTATTGGGTCTCTTTTTCTTTTCATGAAATTTCATAAGAAAAATAAGTAGAAGATACAAGCAAAGTCCGGTCCTAAGTGTGTCAGAGTCTGCAACTTCGGTTTATCTTTTATTCACACTAGGTGCTAACGGGCATTATAAAATGCGAAGCAGCTATAGTGGAGAGGGAAATGAGAGGAGGAAGACATGGTGTGAATGGCTGAGTCCCAAAAGAGATTTCCGTCTTAGACCTGAACTCTCGCTGTCTACCATTCCTTGCCCATAAAGCATGTTTCTATCTCCTTACCTTATAGTCTGTACTGAAGAACCCATCTTTCCCAGGGAATGGTCACAAGGCAAAAGGTTGTCATGTATAACCTCAGGCCCCAAGGATCACACAATTAAGATGCCAGGCTCCCAGAGGAAAAGCAGTCATACTAAGAAGGAAAAACATTTTAACTATTAAAAAACATCCAAAAAATAAATTAATCAAATGCAGTGTGTCAACTGTTAAAGTCTAAATTACAAAGTGGAAGTCATAAAGGATATTTTAACCGTAGTAGGAAAATGAACATCAGCCATATAGTAACTGACTTAATTTTTCTATGATAATGATACTGTGATTTATAAAGAAGGTTCTTATTCTAAAAATAAATAAATAAATAAATAAATAAATAAATAAAATAATAAAATAACGTAGCTGGGCATGATGGCCCTTCCAAGCCAGCCAAGGTCTACACAGTGAGACTATCTTTAAAAAAAAGGGGGGGGGGGATTTTTATCTTTGAGTAGTTTTCTTGAATAATCATGACCTAGTTTTTTTCTTTTTCTCCTATAGTAAATTTGATTTTTCTTCCATTCTAAATTCCTGATATTTCAAACAATGTCCTCAAGGTCCATTGCTGCCCCCAGAGCATAACTTCTCAGTATAGAGAAGTGCTTTGGATGCTTTCAGACACAAAGCCCTTCCCTACAAGCCCGGGTGCCACTGTAGAAGTGGTCAGTCTGAGGGAATTCAGTCGTGGGTGCATTCATTCTTGGCACTAGATACAGGCAGACAAGTGTTAATGTGGCTTGGAGCCACATTCTGAAACTTTTATGGTAGTCATTCAGCAAAAACTCTCCTGTCTCCTAGAGAGGGAAGTCTCAGCTGGTTAATGTTATTCTCCAAATCCTTCTTGGTTCAGGCCACATTTTGGCCAGCAGGCTGAGTCCATGTATCAGACAGAGGTTGTCCTTAGACTCACTGTGCAGAGCTGTCATCCCTTGGGAACTCTAAGCCAGGATTCCTTTATCTTGGAATTTCTTTCAGTGGCTCCAGTGTCCCCACAACACAGCTGTTATAGGACCTGGATGATTTTCACCTGGGGCAGCAGACACTAGCTGGGTTCAGAGCTCTGTCTCTAGCCTAGCAACTCTGCCAGCTTGACAGTACATCAGCCACCCACCATTGCTGCTGGGTCTGACACTCTGAAAAAAGCTAAGCTACACATACCCCCTTTTAATTCAATCATGGTGAGCCTTCTGGCTTTCCATACAAGCCCTGTTCTTGTTAATAGGCTTACACCAAAGGAGACTAGGAGAGTTAATGGCGCCTGTCCCATAGTTAAACAGTCCAACGGTAAGTCCTTGGGAAGGAATCCAAGTCCCTTCTGGTTAAATAAGGTTAGTAGTGCAGGATTAAGTGGTGTGCTTGGAGACAGGCTCGACTTTTCCTATAGAAGTCACTTCTGAATTATACTGGACTTGCTGCTGCAAAAACTGCCTTCATAGTAAAACAAATAGAGCCTAGCCCAGGGATCTAGCAGTTGATCATCCACAGCTGACACTGTAACTACAGACATGTGTTTGGCCTGCTTCGCCGCTCACTTTTGGCAGGCTACCAGTGGCCCAGTCAGTTCTTTGATTTACAGCACAGTGAAGCAACTAGACCGGGCTCTTAAAACAGCACTGTCAAAACTCCAAGTTCCAGGTCTTTGAAAAGCACTGAAATAGAAAGAAACACAGTGAGCTACGAGAGCTCGTCTGTCAGCTACACTCCTGGATCTTTGGGGCATAACATTTTTTTAAATGGGAGTTAAATTGACCAAAGTAAATGAGATCTTATATATCTATAAAACTGGGACAGTGATTTTTTTTTTCCCAGTAATGAGCCTTCGTGTTCACATTGGCTTCTTCGTGCACAGTTTGGAACTAAGAAGGTAGAAGTATCTGTGCAATTTTGCTAAACAGAAAATCTGACAGAGGGAACTGATCTCTGTACCACGTTGTTTCTTGTCTTGGGCATATGTTTCTGACAAAGGAAGTAAAGAGGTTATCTTCACATAATCCATTGTCTGTCTTTGAGTAGGAGTACAAATATACTTTCAAAAGAGAAGCAGATTGTGAATAATTAGTTTTACAAAAGCACCCCAGTAGTTGGTATTATAAAGGAAGGTAAAAGGCTGGAAGCCATCGCCAGAGGTGTCTTCAGCAGTCCTTGTCAGGAAGTGAATCAAAGGTGTTTCTGTCCCATTCCAGCTATGCATATTTCAATATTTTTCTCTGGCTTTTTGTATCTCAAATTGCTACCAGCCTATATTTTGGAGATAAAAATGCATTAAAGTATGAAAAACCATTTACTTCAGAATTCTAAATAAAACGTAGGAGGAGTCAAAGTCAGTTACTGTAATCCTAAAATTTGAGAGGCAGAAGCAGGAGGATGGAGAGTTCAAGCCTGGGCTACAGAGCAGGACGGGATCTCAGTAACAAGAGCAAAAAAAAGACAAAGAAAAAAATAGTCCAAGGAGGTGTTTACCAAAAAGATATTAATTCCAGGTCATTTATTTCTTTCATCTGAGTGGCTTTATATGGAGAGAGAAAGAAACAGCTCCTGTAGTTTTCAATAATTAAATAAGCTTCCAAAGAAAGGGATTGAAATCTAATCCTCAGACCACTAGAAGCTTTCACATTTCTCTATGAAGGAGAGTCTTCCGTGTTTGTGTGTTATTGATCTATTAATGATGATGCTGATTAAGAAAATAAAACCTCAGGCTGGAGAGATGGCCTAGCAGTTAAGAGCACTGACTACTCTTGCAGAGGACCCAGGTTCCATCCCCAGCACCCACATGGCGGCTGAGAACTGTCCGTAAATCCAATTCCAGGAGAACTCCAGTTCCAGGGGAATCCAACACCCTCTTTTGACCTCCGTGGCATTACACGACACGGGTGCACAAACCTACATGCAGACAGTACGTTCAAACACATAAAACAAATAAAATTAATTAATTAAAAAATAAAATAAAAAAAAAAACCTCATTCATCAATTGAAACACACTCAGGATTGTGCTGAAAAAGTGCTGGATGTGGAGGTGAAGTCACACAGTGAATGATCATTCTTGTGATGCTTGCTCTCAGCTCATTATTCAAAATGTACCCTTTAATTTTTTATCTCATACCATTAACCATCAATGGATAAGAGCAAAATAATTTAAGCCATTTTATCTTTCATCTTTTCCTAAATCTAGGAAATAATTGGTTGGGATATTTGAACAAAAATAGCAACATTTCGTTTAAGTAATTACCACCATCACTACCACTGCACCACTTGTAAGTGATTAGACTGTGTTACTCCATTTAAATATACAGATATTTGCTAATTTTTGTTTTGCATATTTATGAGATTTAAATTTTATTGAATTTTTCATCATTTTGTATTTTATTTTAGTCATATGGGACAGCAGAAGTATAAGCCTGGAGCCCTTCTCTTATCCTAGGATTGTTCAGAGTATTTTCCAAGAAAAGAAAAAACAGATGGGGAGGGCATGGGTTATGTCATTGTTCATGTGGGTATGTGCACATGTGTGTGCATGCAGATGCACATGTATGTGTATGCACAAGGTCGTGGAGGCCAGAGGGGGGTATCAGGTAGCTTTCTTGTTCACGCTCCACCTTGTTCTTTGAGGCAGGGTCTCTCACTGAATCTGGAGCTCACCAGTTGGCAAGGTGCTGGCTAGTAGCCTCTAGTGAGCCACCTCCCCCACCCCACTCCCCTCCCATGCTGGGGTTACTGACATTTGCCACCATCACCAATTTTTACCTTGCATGGCAGGCACGTTACCAATTAAGCAGTTGTCCTAGTCCTAAACTTACCTTTTTGTTTGTGTATATGTTTGTTTTTGTGATATTAGAGACTGAACGCAGGGCATCATGCATGTTTGGCAAGTGCTCTGCCAATGAGTTATACCTCCAACCCAAATCCTACATGTTTCAAGGTAGCATAATGCAGTGCTTGGGATTTTCATTCTAGAATGAAAACAACCCTCAACCCTAGTCCCAGATCCACACCATACTAATATGGCCTGGGATGAGTCATGTCCATATGTGCTCAGTCTCTTTCCTAAAATTAAAAAAAAAAAAAAGTTAAAACTACTTCATAGTTATTATGAAGACTTACCACATTTAATATAAAATTTTTGGCCAGTTGTGGTACTGTACATAGTGCTCTAGGGGTTGAAGCGGGAAGATCATGAGTTCAAGGCCAGCCTGAATACCAGGGTTATATAGTGATACCCTGTCCCCAAATAAGTAAATACATAGTGCTTAGAACACTTTGCAACACTTGTTGCTTACTTAGTGCTTAGGATATTTATCAAGTAATGCCTCTTTTTCTATTTTTACTGTTGCTATTAATATATAGATATCATGCTTTTATGCCATGTAGAATATGCAACTTGATATATAATACAGCACAAGCCAGATTGTTTCTCAACTCTCCACTCTTTGCTCATTCTGCTGATCCTCATTGAGTGATCTCAGCCAGCTCTTTTAGCCTCGAGGCAGCCAAAAAGATAGGGACTCCCAGCCCTATCTTCCCTCTGTGCCCAACCCAGTCTAAGCAGCTTCCCACTGTACATTTCCATTAGGATAGCCATATGCACCTCATACCACCCTCAGCTCACTGCCTGCTCCTCTGCTGTCCAGTAGATATTTGCTTTCATTCATGACAAGCTATAGAGTTAGGTCTGCAGAGATAGCTCAGAGGTTAAGAAGAGCCTGGCTGTTCTTGCAGAAGACCCAGGTTCAAATTCCAGCACCTACATGGCAGCTAACAACTATCTGGGGGATCCAATGCCCTTTCCTCTCCTCCACGGGCACTGCACAACGCAGGTGCACTTATATACATGCAGGCACAACACTCATACATATAAAAAAGAGAAAAGCTATAGAGTTTTCTGTACATCTTTCCTTTGTTCTCCAAAGTTGCAAAAAGCCACCAAGAGGAAGGGACTTGTCATTAGATGATAAGTAGAACTGGGTAGAAGATGGGGCAGCCAGACTCTGACCCTTTTCTGTCATCCTCCAAGAGTGGCCAAGAACTGAGTCTGCCAACACTCGCAGTAGCTCAGGTCTTATGTTGAGAAAAATATTCTCTTGATAATATCTGTTGTCCCCTGTTTAATCAATATCAAATATTTCATGTTACTTGTTATTCAAGGGCAGATAATAGAACTACGGGTTGTGTTGTATTGTGGGTGTGTTCATTCACCATTCACACCAGCGAGTTCCATTGCCCTTCCTCTGAGTCTGAATCACTGTGTTATGTGATGGGCGGGACTCACCTGTTTGTGCTGCAGCAGGGCAAACTGCTCAGTCACTAGATCATCATTTTGTAAACAAGCCCAGCTGAGTGATTCCACTTTCCCACACCTCTTCCCACTGTTCCATCCCCAATGTAAGACAGAGCAGTCAGCAACCATGGCCACGTGCAAGCTTGAAATTATACAGATTGTGAACATGCTAGAACCACTCTGCCCTGTTATTTAAAATAAGTCAAGAAGTGCAGGTGTATAAGAGGCAGCTGATAGTTTAGAGGACAGAACTCTGAGAAAGGTTCTTAGTTTACAAGTTGGTGATGTGTAGTGTAATTTAATGTCCATGTATGTTATTATCTATAAGTGTCATTTCAGATTAGAGAACACAACTGCTTTCCCAGTCCCCTGATTTCATATTACAGAAAGAATACCAATTTAATCTAAGGGAAATTGAGTTCTCCCAACCTGATTCGACTTCCTCTTCCTCCCCTACAAGTGTCAATCAAAACAGAGCAAATAACTACCATGGGAATTTTAGATGCCCTTTTATTGTGTTTTGTGTTTGAAATCAGTTATGGTCAAGCAGCTATTTCTTCTTTTATTTCAAAAGAAAACCTGCCTCAAATTGCCAAAGGAAACATGTTTCCCTAATCTACAGAATTTATTAAATTTTGGATTCAGACTTTATAAAATATTGACTTTGAATTATTTGTTACCGTGTGGTATTCACACCTTTTCTACCACAAGACAGATGATGAAATTATTAAGCTCAGCATCTTAAGATAAGGGACAGATGATACAAAAGCTTACCAAATCCATTCCACTGATTTCATCCAATTTACTCGTTTTAATTTGCTTGTTTACAGGTCACAGAGCTGAATATATGACTACAAGGTAGGAAGATATTTTATCATAATCTGTAGTATATCGACTTTCTTTCCTCTTTAACCAAAACAGCCATTTATATGCCACCAAAGTTGTATATTCTGTTAATGAACATGAAACATAGTCTGGGCATGACAAAGCCCGGCACCAGGAAATGCTGGGGGTTCTCACCAGATGATGTGTGCTCCCACGTAGCAAAGGCGTTTGCCCATGGGAGGATAATGCTCCTTCATAAGCAAAATCAGTAACAAAACCCTTAGCTGAACAGGCTTCATTTATCTGAACCAAAACACATTATGCTTTAGATAAACTCTCAACACTTTTGACTTGATAATTTAGTGAACAAACTGCTTTAGCCAGTAGAAACAATTAGTTCTATCTCTTACTTTGTTTTATGTTGTCTAAAAATTGGAGCTATATTGAATATTCTCTTGTAATTTTAGCTCTCTGTCTGCTTTGGGATTTGCTTTAAAATTTTAACTTAGCATATAACGCCTTATTGCAGATTCTTCTTCCCCTTGCCCGTTTGTGAAGGATTTTGAAGCTACTGCTTGGACAAAAAAGCCACTTGGGAAGCAGATTCAGATTGGATTGAGGGAAAGTTTGTGGCTACTTTTGTTTTTCTGTGACACCATTTGTACTACAGCCAGAAATCATGCTAGTTGACGTAGTAAGACCTGGGATGTTTGAGGCTGAGTTCTGTTTGAGTTAAGAAGCATGCAGAACATTGGTGAGCCTGGCAAGTTGACTTTCAGAGTTTCATGCTATTGCTTTAGGATAATTTACTCATAGGAAGGCCTCTTCTTAGAGAGCCTACTAGAAAGAGATAGCAACTGACTTGTCAAAACTCATCAAAAGAAAACACTACTGAGGTTTGTCTTCACTTTGTCAGGGATGAAGGGGAATATTACCTCTTCCTAGCAACATTCTGCCCAGGGGCTATTTCATATGTAGAATCTCTTTGTTCTAAAAATTATTTTACCTATTCTTTCTAGGTTATAGTTAATGTAAGGTACTTAAATATTTGATGAAAAGAGGGATTTAGACATTGATTTGTAGTGAGAACTTTAATTGCCAAACAGACTAACTAGATAGTTACATCAACTTAACAAGAACTTCCCGTCATGTGGACATCGTATATAGGAAACCATGCTACCCAAAATTTGTGTTGAGGACAGACCAGGAGCGTCATCCACTCAGAGTGTTAGGTGGCTTGGGTGGCTCTGTCCACTGGGTGTGGGCCTAGTAGGGCCACAGCCATGGGCACACCAGTTACCTCTGCCATGGAAATGGTTTGATCAACACTCAGGTAGTTCATGTCCATCTCAAGTCCCTCTCACAACTTTTGCTTGCTTACATTTCCTCATACCTTAGAACCTTGGACACAGGCGGTTTGCAAGCCTTTGGTAGAAGTCTCAAAAGACATTCTCCTCTCTAGCCCAGCCAAAGGCTGTCCTTGTCTCCCAGTCAAGCACGGATTACCCAATACCATTGGAGGCTTTGGCTCCAACCCACCCTGTGAATCAGTGACCATACAGATTTGTTTCCTGTAGCTTTGTCCACTGCTGTGGCTCTCACCAAACCAGAAGCTCTAGCAGATCCTGTAACAATCACTTCTAGTTTTTGTATCTGGTACCTTGATTCTTAAACTCAAGGCCTAGACACCCCAGCGCCAGGTACCAAACAACTTGGAACAACCCGAATGTGTAGAAGCCATCAAAATTATTCAAATTATACAATTTATACAATTATGCAATTCTGTGCTTGCTTTCCCTGCTTTTTCCATTCTTTCCATGAAATCCACAATGAAGAGAGGCTTATGCCCACATTTTCTGTCTTCCTCCTTCTTGACCAACCCTTGAGTACCCAGTCCATGGCAGAATGCCAGCACGTGCCTGGCCTCTGGGTGCTGTAACACTGTCTTTTCATGGAAAGTTACCTCCTGATCTGCTGGCCTCGCTGTGCCTGAGTAGAAATAAAATCCGCATTTGAAAACACTGATAAAATAATGAAAACTGAGGAGATCAAGGAGGTGTGATTGAAGTCTTCGGTAGTCAAATGTTCTGGGTTTTCACACCTATCTTATCCCTTCCACGGCTGCCACAGAATTTAGTGTATGCAAAATTTCAGAAGTGTCAGCTATGGCAGGGCACATAGCTATTATATGCTGCCTGGGAGAACTTTCCATATACTTCTGTTATTTTCAAAAGCTCCTTCTAAGTTCCCAAGCACCATGGGGCTTCAGTGCTGGTTGTATACCCCCATTAGTCACAGGAATCTTCTTGCTGGGAGGCTTTATCAGCAGGTTTGTTCCTTAACACACACATGTTGATTGCTATGCTACTCTCTTATTCAGCCCTTTGGGGTTCCACATAAATGCATGCAATTTTGTTTCTAAACTGGACTTTCTGAACTTGAACAAAATGAATGTAAAAGGTTGTTATTCCAGAGAGTCTACCTTTCCAAAGGACTTTACACAGTCTGCAGGTATGACGAGCTTTTTCCTGTCTGCTTTGCAGCTAAGGAGGTTAAATGGGAGCATCTGCAAACAGGTCTGCCGGTTCTCCGTCCACTAGCACAGATGTAGTGGAAAGTGAGTCCAGGAATCTTGCTCCTCTTTTGTCTGCCTCTCTCCAGTTACAGTGCAAGATGATTGATGTAGGGTTTCCCAAAATAGCATTCAGCACAGTAGATATGCATTTGTCAGAAGGATTGGCATACCCACCAAAGCAAACAGACAGGAGAGTCTGTAACAGCACAAATGAGTGTAATCTTCTGCCCTACCAATATGTGGGCAGCGGCATTGTACATTCTATAAAATAATAACTCACGTGAGTGTGGGCCCAACCATCTGAAACCACATTGAAACCAGCCCCTAATTTTTTTATGTGTGACCCATTAATAATCACTTTGGCATGAAATAAAATCCCGTTAACACCTGAGAAGTATTGCACAGATATGATGTGGCCTGCAATGAAGAATTATGTTCTAACTAAAAATGTTATGTTTAATTTCTCATTTGGAGATCTTTCAAAGCCCTTTTACAATTATGTCTTAGTGTGTGACTCGAAAACCAAATAACACGAACCTGGTTTTATAGCATTTGGCTAGACAGCACATGATTCCATTTGGTAATAATTATCCTTTTTAAAATAAGCTACAAAATGAATACCAGATCTAGCACCTAAGAAAACAGTCGTCTACATGAATAGCCCCTAGGGTTTTTGAACCATAAATAAGAGTGAAGCAATGAGAAGAGACAGAGGTGTTTTCCCTCGGGGCCGAGGTGGGCAAGGGGCTCAGGATCCCCTGGTTTTGTCTTTTTGATATGACCTGTGGGTGTTTCATTTATTGTCTGATTTCTCTCATGCTCAGTAATTATATTCCCTTCCCTTAGGCCTCCAAATGTTCCCCCTAAGCCCCAGAAACACAGGAAATCCAGACCCCGCTCCCAGTATAATGCTAAATTGTTTAATGGGGATTTGGAGACCTTCGTCAAGGTACTGCACCAGCCACCCGGGTGGCTGACCATGCTTCTCACTGTAATGGCCCCAGCCTCCTGCAAACGGAGGCAGGTCATTATGTCCGAGTCTGTCCTGGGCTCTTTGCTTTCCCAGAAAATCAATATAATATTTCCTGAAGTCAAAGAGGAAAGAATATTTGGGTTGAGTGCCTTCAGGGAATAACTGTGTCTGAAAACAACTGTGCTCTTATATTGTGAATCCCTTAAAAAATAAATAAATAAAAATTTTTAAAAAAGGAAATAACTGTGGATGTTATCATGTGGGCAAAAGAAAAAGCCCTCTTTTATTTTTCAAAGCCAAAATTTATATGAAAGGGAAAAGAAATATGATGAAATGTTTTATTTTATGCAAATGAAATGGCACAATGTATATATTTTAAATCTGTGATAGGCACGCTGTAAAATACAGCAAGATTCTGGCTTCTTATGACTTAAGGAATTCATTATATTGGACCGGTTTTGTATGGCACTGAGGTCTGTATCTTATATCTCTGCTGTGTTTACTCTCTGTCTTCTTTTTCATCCTGTATTTCTGGTAACGCTTCTAGCCGGGGACGGAGGAACTCGCACACGAGACATCAGGTATCCTGAGGGGGTGAGGGCACAGCCTCTGTCGCCCTGTTGCCATTTGCAAGACATACTCATGCTTGGCTTTAATTAGATGGTTTAAGGTCTTTAAAAGAAAAATGTTTGCAGTTAGAAATCAGACAGTTTATAAATAGGCTTTACTTAAGAACTGTAAGAAACAGACACTAATTTAAGATGAATAGTCTTCGCCAATAAAAATGGATAGATTAAACCCAGTTTTTTGTTTTGTTTTGTTTTTCGTCTTTTCAAGACAGGGTCTCCCTGTAGCCCAAGCTGTCCTGGAACTCACTCTGTAGACCAGGCTGGCCTTGAACTCACAAAGATCCGCCTGCCTCTGCCTCCCAAGTGCTAGGATTAAAGGCGTGCGCCACCACGCCCGGCTAAACCCAGTTTTTACCTCATGTGTTTGGCAAATGTATCAAATTTGAGTTAGTGACATTTATTAAGGAAAACTTAATCTTGGGCTATGGGTTCTGATGTAAATTATACAAAAAAAGCTTTCTTTCTCATGTATAAATAACATTTCATGACATGAGCTATAGTGTTTTTTAAGACTAACTCCATGAGGAAAAAATGTATTTTAAATATTATTATTATTATTATGTCCCATAATTGGTATGTTATAGACATATTATGTTCTTATTCTTAATATTTTTTGAGACAGGGTCTCCCTATAGCACCAGCTGGCCTAGAACTCACTATGTAGACCAGGATGGCCTTAAACTCGAAGAGATCTGCCTGCCTCTGCCTCCCAAGCACTGGGATTAAAGGCATGTGCTACCACACCTGGCAGGTTCTTTAAAGACAGACCTGTTTATTAAATTTGTGCACTAAAGACTAGAAAGCTTGTGTAAATGTGTGCTCGTGCCACATGTATGACACACATATACATGTGGGTTCGCATGTATAGGGAGAGAGATTAGAGAGCTCCAGCAGCCTTAAAAGTGAGCCCTGACCTTGGAATTAAGTGAAAGGCTGCTGAGCAACCTACACAGCAATCACAAATCCATTGCCTAGAGCCTTAAGCCCTTATTGTCTCTAATTTAATATAAAATGATTGTCAAATTTGATTTGATTATCTAGTTTCCCAGCCCATGGCTAATAAACAGCGGCAAATTAGATTGAGAGAGGGAAACGATCAAAGGAAGCGATGGGATGTGCAGCCGATGGCCAGGCAGGGAGAGGGAAGACAGGAAAGCTGGCAGAGGCAGGTGTGTGGTCCTGTCTGATTTGCTGGTCCAGCCTCAGAACACTGCTTCAGATAAAGCACATGTTGGAGTTTTCTCAAAAACTGCTCATTAAGAATTAAAGGAAACCAAATCGAGGTACTGAAGAAGAAATGAAACAGTTATGGTGGAAAACCCACTGTGTGTCCTCTGTGCCTGCCCAGGTGGAGCCTTTGGTACACCAAGAACCCGGAGGCACAGAAGTCTCTGCCAGCACTTCTGGACAGTGTATCTGAGCTCTCTCCAATACCACCATAAGATTACAAGAGCAAAATTATTTTCTTATAGGCAAACCAAGGCACAAAAAGATGTGACAAATCAAAGATGTGTTGAAACGGCTGTAGCTAGAAGGCAGCCCACAATTTCACTCTTTGTAAAATATTTTCTATTCAAGCATCTGGCATTCATGAAATTCAATTAAAATACTCATTGCTTTTTTACTACAAAATTCACTATACCTGACTCTCATACTAATCATTGCTAAAAGATTAGCAATTATGTGAGTGGGTGTGTAAAGACAAAACATTTCATATATACTCTGAAAATGTAAGACTTTTATGCATAACTTTCCTGGTGCAAACATTTTTCTTTTAATAATCTTCTATTCTTTGTTTTTAGTACTAAGTTCACCAGCAATGTAAACTAATGTTTTCCTTTCATTACTTACATTTAATTGTTTGTTGCTCTATTAAATTACAGTGTTACATGAATTGTTCATAAAATATTACTTCCACTAAACTGTGTTTGTGTTTTAGAGAGAAAAAAAGTCCATTCATCTATTCAGTAAATTTTTATGTGATTACACGGCTGTTCACGAGCCAGCTAATCTACACTAAAATGTGTTTTATTAAGGCTTTTCTTTAAGGGATTAATATAACTTCTAAAACAAGCTAACTAATTAGAGAAACCTAATATGGGCTCCAGAAGTAAATGAAACATTAACTGGTTTATACACCGATTCAGTTGTCTTAAAACTTAAAAAATAAAACTGTTTCTTCCAAAGTGCTTTGCTCACTCTGGAGAAAGGAAAAATGGATGTAAGCCATAATGCTGCATTATTCCCTTTGTTTACTACTGAATTGGAAGTTAGTGGATTCTGAATTGTTCTAGTATGTAAAGACCAAGTTTGTTATCAGAATAGAATTCTTCATGAATGTATACCTGATGTCAGCTAATTGTCAAATATCATGTTTCCTTGAAAGATCTAGTTCCTGAAAGATCAGTCTTAAAAGCACGTGATAAACAGCCCATCCTCAGCAGCTGTCTTTAATCCATGGAGCGCATGGCATTGACACACATTTAACTGGCCTCGGCCCCTTCAACTCATTTGTCATCCTACGTGCGTTATTTTTAAAGCATTTCCAGCATTTTCTTAGCTGAAGGTGGTGATCATTTTACAAGATGTAGACAGAGAAGGCCAATGCAGTCTTCTTTCCCAAGAAAGAAATCAAATTGAATGTACATTTGTGCCATTTTTGTCTTTATCTTTAAAATTTGCCAAATCTATAAGGATGAGTAAGTTCTGCTGCAAACGAAGTAAATACATGACACATTTCCATTTATCTATGAGACAGTTTGTGGCTGCATCACCCAAGTGAGTAGTCCCAGGAATGTGAGGAGTGAGTCCTGAAAATCCTGACAGGTTCTCAGGTGACCAGGACAGCTCATCAAACAGAAGATGCTACCCTCTTCTTAGCTGTGTTAACCACTGATCCCTTTTAATAATGACCTTTCAAAAATGAATTATTCATTCCGGCTTGTAAGCTTAAATGTAAGTAAAAGAAATGTCAGCTTTTCTGTTTTGTTGTGGCTTCTTTGAGATGGGGGCTCACCATATATCTGTTCTAGCCTCAAACTCTGGATCCTCCTGCCTCAGCCTCCAGGCTGTGGGGATCACAGCCACCACTCCCAGCATGGATTGCATTTTGGCATCTGTAGGCATAGCAAGACAAGTTGAAACCATGGTCCTTCTTGTGTTTAAAGTATTTAATTTAGTTTGCTCCAGAACTGAAATACCCTTTTGTTTGACTATAAATTATTTCACTCTTTTTGTCATTTTTTTTACTATTTTGTGGAAGATTTTTTAGAGGGATAGATTTGGAAAAGATCACCTAACAAAGCAAAACCACTAACTACTGTTGAGTGCGAGCTTTGTTTCTCTGTGTGACTTGGGCCTCTCCTCTAATGTTACCTGGTTTCCATCTTTTTCCCCAGGACTCAGGACAGGTTATCCCTCTTATTGTGGAGAGCTGTATCCGGTTCATTAATCTCTATGGTAAGAATTAACTGTAAGGTTTTTATCTACAAAGAAGCAGTAGGGCCGCATCAGTGAGCCTGTCTTTTTGCTGATATTTTATTCTTGGAGAAAAGAGACCCAAAGGATGCGATGTTGTTTCTCACACTCTCTTCTTTTGCCGTTAGGTCTGCAGCATCAAGGGATCTTCAGAGTGTCTGGTTCCCAGGTGGAAGTCAACGATATTAAAAATTCATTCGAGAGAGGTAACTATATGCAAAACATGTTCAAAAGTCGTCATCTTCTATGTAGTGCAGGGGCGCGCTCATTTTGTATAGCCTCAAAAACCTTTCTCTTTCATTTACTTCACTGGGCTACTAGGAAATGAGCCTTTGTTGTAAACAGTAGAAAAGCATATGAGCTTTGTCCCCTGGCTTAGGACTGACATCACTTATTCACTTTGTGTGTATCGAGGTGATGCCTTAACAGGGTTCTAGAAGAGAGAAAGCAGAGCTGGCCTAGACAGCAACGGGACAGGCCGATGCGGCAGCTTCTGCGCTCTGTCCATCACACACCATAATCTAACAGCGACTCTCTCCTTCCTCATATTCCCACCCTGTGCCCCCTCCCTATGACCCAAGTTGGTGCCTTACTCATGTTCATAATTGACTGATATGTAAGTTCTACTAAACTGTTAATTAGGACAGTATAATTAGCAAAACCATGCACTCTACTATCAGGAATACCTAGAATCAAATCTGAGCCTTTTTTTATTGATGGCAGAATTTGGGTTAAGTCTTAATGTGGCCTCTGTCTGAAAAACTGCAGGGTTATTAAGAGGTTTAGATGTGATCTGTGAAAAGGCCTAACCCATTAAATGATGTGATTGGTTCTGAACGCTCTCCAGTTACAGTTCACATTGCATCTACTTCTGGCTGCACCTGTGCCTTTCCTCTGCTTTGAGGTCAGGGAAAAGGCAGAGTGATGGTGTTGTGAAGAAGCTCTGTCCACTTTTCCCTGGCCAAGACTTGCTGTAGAGCCCTTTGAAGCTTGAAGCCTTGGTTGAGGAGGAAAACTTGGCACCATATAGTTTTTCAAGTGCCAGATTCTCTGCCCAGTATGATGTGTGGAGCAGAGCAGTCTCCCACCAGCAGCTAAGCAGGCCATTTCCCCTACATTGACAATGTTCAGGTCAGGTAGAAGGGTGGTGACACACAAGGCTCCTTGCCACCCACCACAGACCAATGAATGCTTTGTTATTTTTCCTTGGAAATTCCTCCAGTCTGTTACTTGCTTTTGAATGTTTGCGTAAGGTCTTCTCACAATGGGAAAAACAATAATACAAATAATTCTGGTGAGTTCATGTTCAGTGATTTCCTGCCATAGAAGATACAGAAGAGAGAATAAAAAGTCCCTGAAAATAAATTGCCAAAAGACAAAAGATATGTTACACTTTAAAAAAAAAAAAACACTTTTGTGAAATTGAGAGAGAATGGCCAGTCCTGTGAACATAGAATGGAGCTGGATGTAAGGCTCTATGTCTTGTTGAGTTTCAGAAGGATTCTATCCCATATTAATTCCCAAGAAGGTAGAACAGGCAGCCCAGTTAACTAATACCCTAAAACCACTTGCCCTGAAGGAAACTGTAATTTGTTGTGATTTTAATTTGTTTTGTTTGAGATAGGTTCTCCCTGAAGTCCCAACAGACTTGAAACTCGATATGTAGACCAGGCTGGCCTTGAGCTCACAGAGACCCACCTGCCTCTGCCTCTGCCTCTGCCTCTGCCTCTGCCTCTGCCTCTGCCTCTGCCTCTGCCTCTGTACTGAGATTAAAGGTGTGTGCCACCACACCTGGCTATGTGTGATGTCTCTTTTAATTACTTACTTCATACAAACTCCTGGCTATAAGAGTACATTTTCTAGTTCCTTCTCCTGATTTCAGAGGCTGTGGCTGTTCAAGACAACTTTCAAATCCATTGTGAACCCCCACGCCACCCCAAGAAGTACCTGGTTATTTAACTGCAGGTGTTCACCATTAGTATTTGATATTTCTGATAAATTTTGCTGACCCATGCAGCATAACCAGACCAACCTCTACTATATCTTTTTCTTAGTAGGATAAGAAACACAAAATGTAGTGGATTTTTTAGTTCATGTCAAGCTAAGATTACTGATTTTAGCTTTAAGGATATGCTGGGTAAAATTATAAACCCCACAGTGTTTTATTTTAAGAGTTAGGCAAGTTGTAAGAGTATTTGGTAGCATAATTTTTTTAAGTTTTATTTTAGTCAACTATTTTAGGTTAATCATGGGGTGCTATATCTAAACCAATTATTTTAATTTTAGTACCATATAATCTTTCATAGAGCATAATTAAAAGACGTGTGTGTGTGTGTGTGTGTGTGTGTGTGTGTGTGTGTGTGTATGGGTGCGCACTCATGCACATGAATGTTCTTGTTGAAACAAAAAAGAGAAGTCCTGTGCATGTAACAAATTTTCTTTTTTAGGTGAAAATCCCTTGGCAGACGACCAGAGCAACCACGACATTAACTCTGTGGCTGGTGTGCTGAAGCTCTATTTCCGTGGGCTGGAAAACCCTCTCTTTCCTAAGGAAAGATTTAATGATCTGATTTCTTGTATCAGTAAGTTCTCATTCTCTCTCTCTCTCTCTCTCTCTCTCTCTCTCTCTCTCTCTCTCCCCTCCACAGAATTATTTTACTAATGAACTTCCTTGAAAGGCAACCGACTTCATCCACCCACCTCCTATGACTACATCACCACCAAAATCTGAGGCCACTTGTTTACATTCTAGGTTCAATGTGAGTCACCCTCCCAGCTGTGGCCACGCCCTTAGCTGAGTGGGCTTTGCTTCCGAACACCCTCAAATCCTGGAGCTGAGCAGTTAGACTCTGTTGGAAAAGCAGGTGTCAGTCGCCTGAAAGAGAAGATAAATGTAACCTTTTCACTGTTCATTTCCTCACTCAGTTTAGAAGTTGAATGATTTGCTCATCTTTGAATATTCCGTCATGAAATAAGATGAAAGATCATTTTTACAGCACAAGAACACCATGTAGTAATTATCTGTCAATGGGCATCCCAAAGCCGTATGACAGGCGGTGGTGTATGATATATCATGAAACTGGTCATCATTAGCAAAGCATCGCTATTTTCTTCAGTGAGGGCTTTTGATATTACATAAAGGAAAATGAAATTCATGACAGCATCAGGTTCCATCCATCTAAACAGAAATGCAGTGTCTTTCTACATCTGAGTCTGGAGCTGATTTCAGCCAAAGCAGCTTTCATCAGAATCAAATTTCACTCTTTTTCTTTTTTTGGTATTTTTGAGACAGGGTCTCCCTTTAGTCCCAGCTGGCCTGGAGCTTGCTTTGTAGACCAGGCTGGCCTTGAACTCACAGAGATCTGTCTGCCTCTGCCTCCCGAGTGCTGGGAGGAAACCTAACCTGCCACTACCGCTCAACTTCGGACTCACCCACCATCACCTGATTGAAGTCCTGCGGTTCGGCCTCTGTTCTCATCCTGCTTCCCCATCCCTTGGCTTCACTTGTTTCTCCTAAACGGGCTCAGTGCTTCTCGGTTTGGTGCTCCCTCCCCATCCCTGCATCCTTCTGTGCGTTGCAGCTAGTTTCAAACAGGGAAATCTCTCTCCTTTGCTAAAAACCCCATTTCAGCATTTCCTGCATAGAAACATACTCCTTGACAGCAGATGCTTGAAATCTGATTGATTACTTGCAGGTGATCCCTTCCTACTGCACAGTTGGCCACTGTTGACATATGCAGGGTGGCACAGCACACTGCACACATGCCGGGCCCCTTCCTGCCCACATGCTTTTGCCTAGGCCGTCTCCTCTGCTGGCCTCAGTGGCCATCGCCATGCAGTGAAGGCTCTGCTAAGCTGTTCCCACGCGTCCAAGAATGCTGTCCCCTGCCTCCTACGTGGACTCGGTCACTTCCCTTTACTGATACTCTACTGTGTACATCTGTGTTCTTTTCCCTATTGCCCCACATTGTACTGTTTTACATTGCCTTTCACAAGACAAGCAGTTTAGGGTAGAAGCCAAGCATGCAGGCTCTGCACTTGACAGCCACTCACTTTCCATCCGTGGCACAGTAGGCAAATTTCTTAAGCTTGCTGCACCTTAGCGTCCTCATCTGTAAATTGAGCAGAACGTTCATCAGTACCCCATGGAGTGGTGAGAAGTAAATGCACTGATGCAGGTCAGGTGCCAAGGAGCATGCCCATCACAGAGTACTCGGCGCAATGCCTGCGATTAGCTCTACCGCCAGGGAGGTGGGGTGGATTGCTCAGTGTTGTAGCCTACACTTGACTACAGTTAATTCCATGTATAGTTAGTGTTCAGTTCATCATGGTTGGGAAAGTTTAGATGAAGAGTCGAAATTGTACCAAAAGTTCTTTGGCTGGCATCTGTGCCTAAATTCCAGGCTCTAGCTGTGTGTCAGTTCCTCAGTTGTCATCCTCCCCGCCCCCCCAGGCAGATATTTGTGTGAATGATGTATTCATTCTAAGGTTCGTTCATAGGCTGAATCATTGCAGTGGACTGCTGACCCAGCTGGAAAGAACTGAACGGAGGTGTCTGGCTTCTGGAATTCTTTGGCCATGTCCACACATTCCCCTGTATCTCTGCCAGAAATGTTAAGTCTGGAAACCTAAGTCCTTCCACCAGGGTTATTGGTTTCCTGGGGACGTACATCACATCAACTGTGATGCACCAGTTGGATAAAGAGCATGCGGCTGCATTTCCTGATAGCATTATTGAATCATTCCACATTTCTAAGGATGAGAAATAGTATTTCACTGCTGGTATTAATAACTGAGGTTCCTGGGTCAGGAAGATTTAGGTTTAAATCCTAGCTTGACCAGCTTTGTAGAGATTAATATTTGATCTTTTTAAATACCTGTTTCTTCAACTTCATAGGGTATATGTGAAAAATAAATCTGTATAAAGGGTTTACCATTGTATTTGGACATGGTCACTCTCTGTCAATGTCACTAGCTGTCCTCATTACTACTGTAACAGCTTCTCCTACTGAAAACTCAGGTTACACATGCCAATACCTAGCTCAGTAGTTACTTCCTCATCTATCTGTTCTGCCAAATATAATTTTTGACATAATTGCTTCAGATGCATTTTGAAATGAAGCTGTATTCAAGATGTTCCATTGGTTCCAACATGACTTTTCTGTTTTTCTATTATTATTTATTTATTTATTTATGTGTTTGGGTGTTTTGTCCACGTCTCTAAGTGCACCACGTGCATGCAGTACCTGTGGAGACCAGAAGGTGTCTCATCCCCGGGAACTGGAGTTACTAGTCCTTAGTATGTGGGTGCTGGGAAGCAAACCCAGGCCCTCTGCAAGAGCACCCAGTGCTGATAACCTCCAATCCATCTGCCAGCTCCACAGCATGACTTTTCTGCCACCATCAGTCTACATCAGTCTAGATTTTTCACTTTAAAGTCAAGCTTAGCAAAATATGTAAACTGTAAAAGAAAAAAAAAAAAAACATAGAAATCTCTCTTCTCTGTGTGTGTGTGTGTGTGTGTGTGTGTGTGTGCGCGCGCGCGCGCGCACGCGCACGTAGGGGACCACACACGCCATAATATGCATGTGGAGGTCCGAGGACAACCTTCAGGAGTCAGTCTGCTCCTTTCACAGTAGAGTTTAGGGATGGAATTCAGGTCATCAGGTTTGCATCTCTACCCATCTCCCTACCCTAGACTTTTAATTTTTTTTAATGAAAATGTTGCCAGAGAGCTTAATGCAAACGAAAGAACATTTCCCAATCTGTCAAAATAATAGATTTATGACATTAGTGGATTATTAAATTTTAAATTAATTTTGGTGAAAATAACATATCTCCTCCAAGACCCACGTCTTGGTGGTGGTTTTTTTCCAGTACTGGGGATCAAACCTGGGGCTTTGCACATGTTTGGCAAGCACTCTACCACTGAACTACATCCCCATTCCTAGACCCACATCTTGAAAGATGACTCAGGAGATTGAAGGCTGCAGAAGATGCTGAGTTCATACCCAGGCTGACATTTAGCTGCGCTGGTATTGCTAACAGGAAGTGAGTGTTTGCCTTAATACTCCAGCTCAGCGGTCTGCCTCAACTTTATTTTCCCAGTAAGTCTGGTTATTTTTAGTGGACAGTTTTTCCGAATGGGAGGATTTTCAAGAATACATGTTAGAACTAACCATTTCTTTCTAGTAGGAGTCTTTTTTCCCAGTATCTCACCTCTTTGAAAAGCAATTCTTGGCTGGTATTGAATGATCCCAAGACCAGTTGTTGTTCTTACCAACATGACTGTAGGATGTCTGCTTTTCCCCTAACCTTTCGGCAGACTCTTGGGGAATGCCATATGCCAGTCATTCTTCTATCTTTCACTGATATTGTAAACTTTTTTATTATGAGAGAGAGAGAGAGAGAGAGAGAGAGAGAGAGAGAGAGAGAGAGAGAGAAGAGACAGGCAGAGGCACAGCACATGCATGGAGAAGAACTTTCAGGTGTTGGTCCTCGGCTCTCTCCCACTCTGCTGACATAGGATCCTCTTAAGACAGGATCTTTCTTGTTTCTTGGCTCGATACTTCATGTTTGATGGGCTGCAAAGCTCTGGATGATTCTCCAGCCCTGGCCTTCCATCTCCTGTTAAAGAGTGCTAGAGTTACAGCTGCTCACCATCACATCCAGCCTTTCGCCTTTTTACTGGGTTCCAGGGATTGAACTCCAGTCTTCTGGCTTACATGCTTTTACCAACTGAGCCATCTCACCAGTCCTGACACTATAAACTTTTGATGATTTGGATTCAGTTAATGAATTGTCTGCAATGTGCAAAACCTTTCTGGTGATTCGAAGACTTGATTTTTGCATTAAGGAAAGTTAAAATCTATCAGGAAAAAGGATAACTATGAATAAATGCAGTATAAATTAATATATGCTAGGAACACTAAGACCTAAAAGTTTTAGGGGAGAGAAATCCAAGAATAATATATCTTTTTTACCTGTGTCATCTTACGGCAATGCCATAATTGTGTCTGATTTCCCTAGTAAGGTAATTTTGTATGAAAGTTAGTTCATGTAGAAAGGTCTGCCCTTGAAGGATTTCTAAGAAGTTATGAAAGTTCCACTACTTTTTGCTAACCTATTTTTGGATTGTTTGAGGGGAAAGAAACCTGTGTGTGTGTGTAATGGATTACTATCTTGCCTTTGTGCCTTTGAATAGCCTCTTTCTTTGGAAGCTTAGAAGTATATGTCATAAAAAGGAATTTATAGCAGCATTCTCTTGTTTTAATGTGTGCTATCCATTCCCCAATTCACTGGGGATTTCTTTTAAAATATGTTACCTGGATGAAATGATGAAATAGAGTTGAATATAAGTTGGAAATGACAGGCTTCATCGTTTCTCAGCTACTCACCCAAGCATCATTTGGGTTTTTGCTTTTTCAACTTTCCACTTTCTGAATGGCTTTGTGAGTGTCCAGGTCATGCTGCAGTCTGGGCAGCTTCCAGCATGTATCATAGCTCTGGATTCCCTGGGGCACACGGCCAAGTAATTACTCAAGTAAGCCGTGGCTTTTCCTGCCTCCTTAGAGTCATGAGCCCTGATGAGACATTTGCACTTCATTTTTCATCATGTGTTGTTACTTAGGTGACTACTTGGACATGAGAAAACATTTTATTTTTTTTTTAATTTAGTTTTTATTGATGCTTTGTGCATTTCATACATTTTTTCCAATTCAGTTCATAGTAGGATGTATTTTTCCTCTCACAGAACCAACATGTAGTCACTGTAGAATACCTTGAAAATGTACAAAAAGCATATAGCACAAAATACTGTCCCCCATAAAGTCACCACCCAAACAGAAATGGTGGCGTGTTTGCATTTGCTGCTGTCCCTCTGGGCCTCTGTACATTTGTATACATACAGAAAATGTCAAACATCTCTAGGGGACAATAACCCAGTGACCTCCCACATAACTTCCCACATAACTAATCGACCAGCTTTAAGAACTTCCACTGCTCCTCTGGTCCCCTCGAGTCTTCCTCATGATATAATATCCTACATCTGTGTGCATCTCTGGGGTGGAGGTAGGGATTCTTCCTTTTTTCTTTTCTCTATCAAATTTCTTTTTCTTTCTTCTTTTTTTTTTTTTTTTTTTTTTTTGGTCTTTTTGGGACAGGGTCTCCCTGTAACCCCAGCTGGCCTGGAACTTACTATGTAGACCAGGCTATCCTTGAACTCACAGATATCCACCTGCCCCTGCCTCCTGAGTGCTGGGATTAAAGGCGCGCACCACCATGCCTGGCCTCTATCAAATTTCTTATTGCACAAAAATCAGTAATTATTTCAGAGTGTTTGAAAATGCCCAGACGCACATGGAACAAAGTATAGCCTCATAGTCTCGCTGCCCAGAGCACAAAGATAGTGTGTATGCCACTGAGAAAAAGTTTGTGTACAGTAAGCAGTATTATGTTGTATGTTAACTTACAAGACAATCGACATAATACTACTAGACCTTAAAGTAAGCAGTTCCTCAAAACAATCAAATAGACATTCAGTGCTTTTTACTTGTTAATAATGCAACTAATCTGTGACCTCTGTTAAAAATTATAAAATAAACTATAATCATGCCTCAGTCCTCTATTCAGAGATAATATACACATTTTCAGTACCTCTCCAGCATTTTTATGTAAAACCTACATACTTTTAAAAGGTGCTTTGTTGAGATGGAATTCACATACCGTACAGTCCATCCATTAAAGAACACAGGGCAGAGGGTTTCAGTCTGTTCACGGGATTACACAACCATTATCATAATCAATTGTAGAACATTTTCATTATCCCAGAAGAAACCCCAATTATCCAACCCTAGCCATCACTTTCCATTTAGCTATGACCACCCACCCTGAGCCCTGGGCAACCACTAATCTATGTCTCTATAGATTTAGCTATGACCACCCACCCTGAGCCCTGGGCAACCGCTAATCTATGTCTTTATAGATTTGCCTTTCTGGCCACTTCATATAAAAGGACTCAGACAACCTGTGATCTTCGTGACAGTGGTCACAACTGTAGTCTAAGTGGTTCACTCCCTTCCCTTAGGGTTTTAGTGCACATCAATACCCAACGTAAGCATGCATTAGGAGTTCATTCCATCCTATCAACAAATGATGTTCCAGTCGATGGCTGTGCCATTCCTAAGTACTTTCAGTAAAAATCATACCATGCCATGTAACTGCTAATTGATATGAAGTTTCTTTTGGAAATGATAAGAATATCCTAAAATTGATTGAGGCAACATTGTGTAATTCTGGGTACATTAAGTTCATTAAATTTCTATGACATATAGATTATAGCTTAATAAAGCTATTGTAGGTTCAGTTATCTCATGCCATTCTGACTTCTGACAAGCTGCTTTTTAAACTTAATATTATTAACATTTTCTCATATCAGTTTTTTTTCTGTGTGACCCCATTTAGTGCCAGCAGCCTACAGGCAGAGGCCAGGAAAAGTTTATTTTTTAATATAGCTTTTACTGGTCATATGATGATTTATATTTTGCATGACATATTCCTACTTTTGTACACAGAGAGTTAGCAACCAACAACAAACACTGATCTTGGTAAGGATATCTATTGCCCACTTCCAGTTATTTCATGAAAAAATGTGGTATTTTGGGCACTGTGTCTTGTTTTTTAAAATTCTGCTTGCTTTTTCTATCTGGCAGTTTTCTGTCTGAATTTTACCTATTTGGTGTCATGAAATTATGTTCTTGGAATTTCCTTGATCCCTGAAAACATTTAATAGGCTAAGTGAACACGTAGAACAAGACCAAGGTCTTGTTCTCTGCTACCTCAATATGGTAATTCAGCAGGACAAGAATTGTTATTCATGTGTTTATTTCTCCAGTGCTGTTGTTTAGAGAATGAAGCAGTAGTTTTACTCACAGGATTCAGTCTGTTAGTAGTTGGTTACTGGGGTTTGCAAGTATTTCTCTTACCTGGGAAAGCAAGTACGTACGAACTCAAATCAAAATGAGGCTAAGGTCCCTCCATGTTTGTCAGTACTTACCTGGTCACACCTGCAATTGACACCACTTTGTTGGTGGAATGAACCTAAGCATGCCCTGGGTGGGTAAATTCACCTCAAATGTTGATGGTTGGGCTCTGGAACTCAGAAGCATGTGTGTCTCTGCTCTTAAAGTTCCTGCATGTGGCCACCAAAGACTTTCTTTTCTTTGTATTCACACCTGAGGATAAATTTGTGTTCTGTGATTTATTATTTGTTTTCTGGTCAATGAATACTTCAGTAAAGAGTATTGTGGATGAACCAGTTTGTGACGTGATGGCCACTTGGGCTTGTTCCCATTTCCTGAAGTAGCCCATGTTTGTGGGGTCGTCCACGTATTCATGGGATTTTCACACATGTTCATTCATTAATTAGCCTCAGGAATTTGTACTCGTGACCAAGATTAGATAATGCCCCTTTTAGCTCATTACACAAGATCCTCTATTGTGGGAACAAAGGCCAGCTTAGAAGAAATCAAAGTACAGGACTGAGTTTCCTGATGAGTCCTGTGAGGGAGAACAAAAGATCCATTTCTGCATCCAGCATGAAGTCGAAGGACCACAAATCTCCAGTTAGGAGTGCACATTTGCTGGAGTGTGGTAGCAACCCTAAATCCATAGCTGAGCCCCAGAGGCTGCACACACACACACACACACACACACACACACCTGCTGCATAGCTTACCAGGTGACATCTGAGTTTGCAGCAACTCCAGGAAGACCAGCACTGATGCTCCCTCCCTCTGGTGCGTGTGCCGTAGTTGAGGGGAACACGCGCCTGCCTCAAGTGCTTCCTTTTTTGAACCTCTATGTCCCCATAGCTTTTCACTCCTAAATCCTTCATTTGCATCCCCCGGGCTCCCCAGTTATTCTTTTTTTATGTGTATGAATGTATTTCCTGCGTGCGTGTAAATGCACCCATGTCGTGCCATGCCATAGGTCAGAAGAGGGCATCAGACCCCCTGGAACTGGAGCTATGGATGGTGGGTGCTGGGAATTGAACCTGAGTCTTCTGCAAGAACACTGAGTCATCTCTCCAGCCCCAAGTTATTATTATTATTTTACAGCAAGATATACACTGAAAAAGTTAATATCGGTGACCTTAAGTGCATTTACTCTATTGTGCACCCACCATTATTTCTAGAACTGTATCTTCTTTCCCCCCCAAATACTTGGTATCCATCAAATAATAACTGTTTATTTTCCTCTTCTCTTGTCCCAGACCCTTACAATTCTGTTCTACTTTCTTTATGAATTTGCCTAATTTAGGTGCTATACATAAATGGTATTGTATAATTACTTATCCCTTTGTGCCTGACTTGTTTTACTTAGCATAGTGGTTTCTGCCCATCCATAGAATGACCTTCCTCTTTTTGACCGTATAGTATTCCATTGCATGTCTTACGCCACATTGCGTTTATCCATAAATTCCTCCATCGACATCTGAGTTGTTCCCATTTTTTGGCTGTTATGAAATATGCTTGCGCTGCTTAGTTTTTGTCACCTTGACACAAACAAGAGTCACCTAGGAAAGAGGGAACCTTGGTTGAGGAATTCCCCCAGCAGATTGGCTTGTGGGCATGCTAGGGCATTTTCTTGACTGCTAATTGGTGTAGGTGGGCCCAGCCCACTTTGGGTGGTGCCATCCTTGGGCAGGTGGGCCTGGGCTGTATGAGAAATGTAGCTGAGCAACGCAGGGGAAACAAGCCAGTAAGCAGCATTCTGTGGCCTCCGCTTCAGCTTCTGCCTCTAGATTCCCGCCCTGAGTTCCTGCCTGGCTTCCCTCAGTGATGTTCTGTCACTTTGCAGTGTAAGATGCAATAAACCCTCTCCTCTCCAAGTTGTTCTGGGTCAGAGTGTTTTATCACAGTAAAAGAAAGCAAACTAGGGAAATGTGACTGTGACTTTCACTACATTTTGAAACTGCCTTCAGGAAGAGACTAAGGTTAGAACTGAGAGATTAAAGACAGGTTGTAAGCTTCAGACTAAAGCTCTAAAAGCTGTGCTCTCACTTGGCTCCACTCCGCAGTGCCCCCCCCCCATGTGGGGTTTGATTTGCGAGATACTGAAGAGCAATGATGTAGTAACCTTAGTGCCATTGATACTGCTCCTTTTTCACATTTGTTTTCAGGTCTAAGATCCCAAAACTTGCTTTAAGCTGATAAATGCCTGTTCCTTATAGTCAACCTTAACTTCAAAGTCTTTCTACTTTTTAATGTAAGACAGAAGCAACCATATACTTTGGTAAAGTCAGAAACTTCAGATAATAAGCCTTTAACCAGTTAATTTCTGATATAAAATAATACTCCAAGCCGGGCATGGTGGCGCATGCCTTTAATCCTAGCATTCAGGAGGCAAACGCAGGCAGATCTTTGTGAGTTCAAGGCCAGCCTGGTCTACAGAGTGAGTTCCAGGACAGCTGGGGCTATAGGGAGACCCTGTCTCGAAAAGACCAAAAAATAATAATAATAATCCTCCAGTGTCTGTATAGTGTTACAGATATGTAGTTCCTGGGGCTGGAGAGAAGGCCTAGCGGTTAAGAGCGCCAACTGCTCTTACAGAGGACCCAGGTTTGATCCCTAGTACCTACATGGCGGCTGAGAACTGTCTGAAATTCCAATTCTGAGAGAACTCCAGTCCCAGGGGAATCCGACACCCTCTTCTGACCTCCTCAGCATTGCACAAACCTGCATGCAGATAGTACATTCATACATATACAGAAATAAATTAAAAAAAAATTTAAAAAAAGATGTAGTTCCCTTAAAATCTCAGTGACTTGAAGATCACTTCCTCTGTAGGATCTTACTTCTCTGTTAAGGGTGGTTCACATGATGAACCACATGACCTATCATGTGAGGTGGTCATGGGAAGTAAACAGCGTACAGTGAGGCTGTGCTTTGGTCCTGTTGGGACCGTGACTGAATTGAGTGGCAATACAGATAACTTCATCATTACATTCTAGTGTCCTGAATTTTTATATCTGCTGAACACTTTTTTGAAAAATATGTTACTCTTTCTTTTTTAGGAAATAATTGAGACTACTGTAAACAAAGTAGTTATATTTAGTAATGGGATCCTCACCCACTTCGTTCATAGTTTTTCCCTCATTTTGAAATACTTTACAAATAGAAAATGAAATATAGTGTATCTAGTTCATGATTACTGTAGTTGTACTGTTGGTTACAGGTTTAGGTTAAAAGAATAAAATGTTGTAGGAATATTAATCTTCACATGATAATGCTTTCACATCCTGAGTACAGGGTTTCTGAACTCCTGTGCTCTGAAGGAGACCCAGGCTGCAGTTCTGAGGCATACTTAATAGTGGAATAGTTCAAGACCAGCCTGGTCTACAGAGTGAGTTCCAGGACAGCTGGGACTACAGGGAGACCCTGTCTCGAAAAGACCAAAAAAAAAAAAAAATAGTGGAATAGATGTATTCATTCCACTTTACCCCAATAATATTTGCTGTTGCACACTCATTTGTGTTTAAGCAAAAATATTCCTAAAACATTTCTCAGGCCTTTGCAGCTACACAAAGGGAAAAATGAAATGCCCAGTTTGATAATAACTGGGAAGCAGCTGGAGTCGGGACTCGGATTCCAGGAGGATGAGCCTGGCATATGTAATTACTGTAATAATTTTCAACCTTGGCTGCGTGAAAGAGTCCCAGGCATCAGCATTGTTTAAACTCTATCCCTCTGAACCCAAGTCAAGGTTGAGCAGCAGTAGATATCTAGAAAGGGAAACTGAGTTCAAACAGTATCATGGTCACCCAAGTGAGAAGTAGGAAGACTTTAGCAAGGAAACTAGCAGCGAGATGAGCAGAGCTAGAACTGAAGCACCGTTCCCCCACAAGAGGGGAGAATACGGGCGAGGGCCATGTTAGAAGTGATGCTCAGAACCCGGGACTGGGTGAGGCTGTCATTAGCAAGAGCAGGAAGAAACCTTGAGGACGTCTGCTGGCATGGTGTCAGAAGCTCAGGACGGAGAACTGTCCAACGGACACCTAACAAACAATAAGATGAAATCATTTGGAAACTGCTTGTTGAGATCTTCACTCAAATATCCTATTTGATAAATTACAATTCACAGGATGCCAGTGCTTTCATTGATTTCAAAGAGGGTACAAATTGTGTCCATGATGTGTTCCTATACTCTTCTAAATATGCTTTATTTTTTTGGTAATTTTGAGACAGGGTCTCCCTGTAGCCCCAGCTGGCCTGGAACTCACTTCATAGACCAGGCTGGCCTTGAACTCCCAGAGATCCGCCTGCCTTTGCCTCCTGAGTGCTGGGATTAAAGATGTGTGCCACCACACCCAGCATAATATAAGATATAAAGTCATATAAATAAAATCCTATAGTAGTTTTGAGGAAGGAGAGATTAAAGCCTCGGAACACTCCCTAGATCAGACTAATATACAAATAAATACACAATAAATTAATGAGTGGTGGTCAGGGACGGGATACGAGGTCCCTGAAAGCTCCATAGTAGTGTGCTTGCCCTGCATGAGTGAGGCCCTGGGTCCAGTCTCCAACACCACAAAAAAGAACTGTGGCACTTGTGCCTTATAAAGTTGCTTTGAGAGCCAAGAACAATAACTAGACATTTGAGACAGAGCCAGGGCAAGCCACTTTGCTGCTGTGAAGGAAAGAGATGGAGACTGTGCCCTGCCATCATTTCCATTAGGTTGGCTAACTCACAAACCTTGTAAAATATATGCAATTAAGCAAATAATGGGCTAGTAGTAATAACCTTTTTGCTGCTGTTCACAAACACTGTAAGATATTGGGGCATTTATAGGCCTGGAAAAATGGAAAATAATACTGAAGTCCCAGGACTCCTCTCTTCAAAGAGCTTGTCACCACCACACAGGGAAGACAAGATAAAGAAATGACTCCCTTTGGATGTGGAGCTTCTAGATGACAAATCATGTCCATGAAGTGTTCCTATGCTCTTCTAAATATGCTTTTGAAAGTTGATGAAATAACATAAGATATAAAGTCATGTAAAAAAGATGTTATAGTAGTTTTGAGGAAGGAGAGATTAGAGCCTCGGAACACTCCCTAGATCAGACTAATATACAAATAAATACACAATAAATGAGTGATGGTCAGGGGAGGGATACCAGGTCCCAAAAAACTACTTAGCCTTAGTTACATGTAGCAGAAAAGATTAGAACTGGCAACAAGGGAAGGAAATGACTCTGCTCAAGGCCAAGACCATGCAAGTCACCAAAAATAAACTAGTATGGTGTATGTCTGTGATCACAACATTTGTGATGCAGGGGATTTTGAGTTTGATGTCATTTGGGATTTTGAGTTTGATGTCATCAGGGCTATGTAGTGAGACTCTGCCTCAAAAAAACAGAGAGAGGGGAGAAAGAAAGGGAGGAGGAGAGAAAAAGAGAATGCAAGCAAACTCAAAACAGTGATAGGTCAGAGAGCGTCACACACTGTGACTGCCTACAGTGTTGACTACCATCACATTTTCCCAGGGGCAAGGTCTTGCTAGTGTTCAGGTGTGTGGCTATAAGGTATGATGCAGTGATCTGCTCCGTGACCTTACAAGACTCTGACTGTGTCACCTTCTGTCTCCAGGAATAGATAATCTCTATGAGAGGGCACTTCACATCCGAAAGCTCCTCCTGACCTTGCCCAGGTCGGTCCTCATAGTCATGAGGTACCTCTTTGCCTTCCTCAATCAGTAAGTACCCTAACGAACTGCCAAAATCTCTGTCTGTATTCTGTGTTCCTGAATCCTAGAAAATGTTCCTTGAGTTCCATTTATCAGCTAGAAATTGATTGCATGTAGACTGAAGGAATGTTTTCTGCAGATCAAGATCTTATGACATGAAAACTACCCCAGATGGAAAACTGTGGCTGGCCATAAGAATAAAAACATCCAGCCAAATGCTATAAATACCGCCTTGTGGAGAAATAGTCTCCAAATCCTGTCCTGAGTTAATGTTATAAATGTTTTGTCAAAATGTTATGAACTACCTTCTCATAGAAGAAAATTTCTGTGATTGTTTTTAATGCTGTAGTCTGGGATGGAGAGAAATTTTACATGATTTATATACCAATCCAAAAAAAAAAGAATTTTAGGTGCAAATTTCCTGTCATGAGTCTTTGTCAAGGTGAAAATATTGGTCTCACATTCTGTAATACAATGTAACAGTATTCTTTTTTTTTTTTTTTACTGACACATTACAGTGTAATGTAACAGTATTCTTAAAAGCCACTACATTCTTTTCAAAGAAGCTTTACCCTTTTAACTTAGGCAATTTTATTTTCATTCATGTTGCTTCCAATATATGGGCTCTATTGTAAGAACATCTTTCCCAGGTCCTATCTAAAAGTCTTCTTGCTATGCAACATTTCATTTAAGCAGCTAGTTCAATATCCCAGAGAAAGTCAGCTATTGAATGAGTTTGCAGACTCATTTGCCATTCTGGTATGGATCCTTCCTTCCTCAAATTAGGATATTTTCTCATATCTGCTTCACTGGAGTTTTGCATTCTCAGATGCCACAGAGACCAGAGCGCTGCTGACCAGCCCTAAAATCAGATGCCCTGAGGTAGACCACAGCAGCCAAGGGTCATACACTGGGGACTTGCTTGCAGGGAATCCAACAAAATGGGGCTCTACTGCTCGATGCAGGATACCTAAAGCACCCTGAATGGCGGTAGGAACCCAATTGAGAAATCATCCAACAGAAATGCTATCTGAAAATGTGGGTGTGAAGTATATCTAGTTTAAATAGACACTGTCCGTTTGTACCTTTACATACTTAGCCACCCAGGTCGTTGTCAGAATCCAGATGCCCATGAGTCAGACAGTGGGTCCGGCCTCCAGGGGCCCTGCCCAAAGATGCTTGCGCCCCCCTTCACAGGAGGAGAGGGCCCTGCCTCTAGCCAGGACATGTGAAACGGAGATTTTGAAAAGAGAGATTAGCTGTTCTTTCCTGTTGTGATATCAAAACTTGGAGATCACATTTTTTTCAATCAAATTTTTGTTCTTTGAGCCAGAACAAAAATAAAGACCTAAAAGATTAAGCATGATTCTTCCCCTGAGCTCAAGTATGACTTTGGAAAATGGGCCCATTCTTACTCTGAATTTTGCTTTTCCTCCTGATCCCTGTTTCAAGGTGATCTGTGAACCTTTTTTTTTTTTTTCAAAGATTGCATATTTGAGAAATGGCAGGAGGGAAGGACATATGGTAGCTGTGGAGATTATACTATTGCACTTTCTACTTCTTAGTCTCATCTCCATTAATGGCTAAAGAACTGTGTCAGGTGGTATCCGGGGCTTTGTGTCTGTCGCCAGCTCATCAAGGTAGTTGCGTCTCCTTTTTCTCCGTCCACTTGTCGTCTGTTCACCTGGATTTCACATTTCCTTTCCAGACCGACATTCTATACACTGAGAGATAATACCTCAGAACTCTCCCCAGAACAGCAAGCTGCCTGTGTGTTAGAGCCTTTCAGTAAAGAGCTGTCCCAGCTTGAGTCACATGTATTTCATAAATGCCTATAAGACTGAGTTTAGAAATTAGTACTAGACAGCCAAAAATCACCCCCAAAATTTTCCTGCCATAAATGGAGTAAAAGAATGAGGGATTTTTCAAAGCAAAGCTGCAAGGCAAAAAATAAAATAAAATAAAATAACGAGGGATTTCACCCTTGTCTTGTCCTTTCAGTATCTGTCCTAGCATGGGTTGTCACCTAGTGGTGCCACACACACGCAAGCAGATCGGAATCCTTCCTCACCCTACTTAGAAAGAAAAGATGCTTTGTTTTTGTCTAGATTTATCCAGGATTTATGGAGGGGGTGAAATTGAAGACATCTATTAATTGTAGGACAAATTTAATGTTCATAAAACTTTATGGAAATTGCACTATCTGGCCATTTTATGGGCCTCACTGTAGTATTTACAAATGAACTTTGTCTACTTGATCCTGATCTCTGTTGAGGCTGATGTTATATTAAACTCACTAATTTGGGAAACGCCTCTTATACAAAGAGGACTTGTGCCCCCCCCCCATTTCCTACCCAGTTGGTCATAGTCACTTGGCTTTGCTTGAAATTTGTTGAGTCAGCTTTAAGTGGGATAGAATACCATTTTTTCTAATGATTAAAAAAAAATAGTTTAATCCAAGTTTTCAAATTATGAACTATCAGGGCTGGAGAGATGGCTCAGAAGTTAAGACTGTGCTTCCAGGGGCCTGAGTTCAGTTCCCAGAACCCTCGTCAGGTGGTTTACAGCTACCTGGAACTCCAGCTCCAGCAGATCCAACACCCTCTCCTGGCCTCTGAGGACTCCTGCAGTTGTCAGGTTCACATACCACACACAGACATATGGTTTTAAAAAGCTAGTTCAGAATATGAAGTATCTTACAAGCCGCTTTCTTTTCTCCCTCCGTTTCTTCCTTTACAATGTCTCTGTTGCTTTCCTCCCAGTCTTTCACAGTACAGCGATGAGAACATGATGGACCCTTATAACTTGGCCATTTGCTTCGGCCCCACATTGATGCCTGTCCCAGAAATACAGGATCAAGTGTCTTGCCAGGCTCACGTGAATGAAATTGTGAAGACCATCATCATCCACCATGAGACTATTTTCCCAGATGCTAAAGAACTGGATGGCCCTATTTATGAGAAGTGTATGGCTGGGGATGACTACTGGTAAGTCCAAGAACTGTATTCCTCCCCGTACCAGGAAAATTTAGGAATGCGTAGATGGCAACTGAATCACAGAAAGGAATTGCCTATGACTGGGGAGGTAGCTCAGTATGCAATGCGCTTGCTGCTTAAAGAGGAGGACCTGAGTTCAGGTCCCAACACACACATAAAGGCCAGATCCGCCAGGCATGGTGGTGCACGCCTTTAATCCTAACACTTGGGAGGCAGAGGCAGGCGGATCTTTGTGAGTTCAAGGCCAGCCTGGTCTACAGAGTGAATTCCAGGACACCTGGGGCTACAGGGAGACCCTGTCTCAAAAAGAGACCAAAAAAAAAAGGCCAGATCCAACGTGAGTGTTTGTAACTTCAGCACTAGTGAGCAGACAGGAAATTCCAGATGGGGCGGGGGCGGGGCTCAGAGCAGCCAGCCTAGCCAGACACTGAGGAAATTCCAGATGAGGTGGGGGGCTCAGACCAGCCAGCCTAGCCAGACACTGAGGAAATTCCAGATGGGGTGGGGGTCAGAGCAGCCAGCCTAGCCAGACACTGAGGAAATTCCAGATGAGGTGGGGGGCTCAGACCAGCCAGCCTAGCCAGACACTGAGGAAATTCCAGATGAGGTGGGGGGCTCAGACCAGCCAGCCTAGCCAGACACAGGAAATTCCAGATGGGGTGGGGGCTCAGACCAGCCAGCCTAGCCAGACACAGGAAATTCCAGATGGGGTGGGGGCTCAGACAGCCACCTAGCCAGACACTGAGCTCCAAGTTCACATAGAGAAATCCTGTTCAGGGGCTGGAGAGATGGCCTAGTGGTTAAGAGCGCCGACCGCTCTTACAGAGGACCGGGTTCAATCCCCAGCACCCACATGGCAGCCGAGAACCGTCTGAAACTCCAATTCCAGGAGAACTCCAGTTCCAGGGGAATCCGACACCCTCTTCTGACCTCCGCGGCATTGCACGACATGGGTGCACAGACCTACATGCAGACAGTACATTCATACACATTAAAAAAAAAAAAAGAGAGAGAAATCCTGTTCAGAAACGAAGTTGGAAAGCAAGAGAGGAAGGAAGACACCAATGTCAGCCTCTAGCTTTCACATGCATACATATGGGCAAGCCTATCTGTACACACATGCACACATATGCATACATCACACACACACACACACACACACACAAATAATGAATTCCCCATAAGTACCAATGCTTCTAAGGGTTTTTGTTTCTTTGTTTGTTTTGGTTTGGTTTGGTTTTTGAGGGGTTTTTTTGAGACAAGGTCTCCCTATAGCCCCAGCTGGCCTGGAACTCACTCTATAGACCAGACTGGACTGGCCTTGAACTCAGAGATCCGCCTGCTTCTGCCTCCCAAGTGCTAGTATTTAAAGACGTGCATGACCATGCAGGGCTTAAAGATGGTTCTTAGCCACCACGTTTGTGCTAGAAATTGAACCTGGGTCCTCTTCAAGAGCAGTTGGAGCTCCTAACCGCTGAGCCATCTCTCCAGCCCCAAATGCTTCTGAGTATTAAAAAGGAAAAAAAAAAAAGAGAAAACACAGCATCAGTAGCATTTGTTAGAATAGTGAGATCTGTGGCAACACTGACCTCTTTTTGCTTTCTTGTTTTGTTTTGGGTTTTTTTTTTTTGAGACAGAGTATCACTGTGTAGCCCCAGCTGCCCTGAAACTTGCTGTGTGTAGACCAGGCTAGACTAGAACTCACAGAGATCCACCTGCCTCTGCCTCCAGAGTGCTAGGATTAAAGGTATATAGCACCATGCCTGGCCCCACACTTTTATTGTGGAAGTTCATCTTTAGCCTTTTCTTTTCTTAGTTCTAGTTTATCTGAATTCTCGTAGAGATTAAAAATATCATAAAGAGCTACACCGGGCGTGGTGGCCACGCCTCTAATCCTAGCACTCGGGAGGCAGAGGCAGGCGGATCTTTGTCAGTTCCAGGCCAGCCTGGTCTACAGAGCGAGTTCCGGGACAGCTGGGGCTACAGGGAGACCCTGTCTCGAAAAAGACAAAAAAAAAAAAAAAAGAGCTATATTAATTTTTGTTGCTGAATTAACAGGCTTCATTTTCATTCTTAATTAGACAGGTTTTATTTGGGGTTTTGTTTTTCAGTGCTACAGGTCAAATCAAGATCTTACATGTTTGGTGAACACTTAATCTGTGTCCCTAGCCTAATCAGATAGCATTGATTCCATGTCAAGTATTTTAATTCTCTTTTTACAGAAGCCCTGTCAATAAAATCCATTATTAGTCTTACTTATTTTCACTCTTACAGCTACATATTATTCTAATTATCAATTATCATATTAAGGGTCATTATTAGCAAATATATATTAGTATTTTTGAGGAAAAAAAATTTTAACATAGTATTACTTCCCAACCAAGAACACAAATGGAACACGGCTGGGGAAACTAGTCAATTGAATAATTCCAAAAGGCAGAAATCTTAGAATGTTTGTGCTCACTATTTGATATGGGAGTAGTGGCTATTCTAGAAAATCATATACGGGCTGGAGAGATGGCCTAGCTAGCGGTTAAGAACACCGACTGCTCTTGCAGAGGACCTGGGTTCGATCCCCAGAACCCACATGGCGGGTGAGAACCGTCTGAAACTCCAGTTCCAGGAGAACTCCAGTTCCAGGGGAATCCGACACCCTCTTGTGACCTCCGCAGCATTGCACGACACGGGTGCACAAACCTCCATGCAGACAGTACATTCATATGCATAAATAAAATTTTTAAAAAGAAAATTATATACAACAAAGGAAGTGCCAAGTCCTTGAGCCTCTCTAATCTGACAACTAGTCAGTGCACATGATTTATTTATAAGGAACAGTGTACCAAATAAGTTAAGAGACACCAATAAGCTAACCAACAATTAGTATTTAATATTAGTATTAGTATTTAGTAGTAATTGAAAGCAGCCCAGGTATCTTAGTCCATTTTCTGTGGCTATGACAGAATGCTACAGACTGAGTAATTAAAAAAAAAAATAGAAAGAAGAGAAATTTGCTTCTCACAGTGCTGGGAACTGGAAGATCTCATATCAAGGCTTCTGGTGAGGGCCTCCTGCTCCCTAACAAGGGGGAGGACATCAAATGGTGGGTGCAAAGAGTCTGCTCAGATCTTGTTTTATTCTTATAAAGTCACTAACCCATCATGTCATTCATGAGCTTGGCTCATTCTAATTACCTCACATCAACTCATGAATTTGGGGATTTGGTTTCCAATATGTAAAACTTTGGGGGACCCAGCAGAACCATAACACCAGATCCATCTGATTCCAAAACAGAGGAGTCTTCCCAGTCAAAGCCTTCCTGTCTACCTAGTAACTTATTTCCGGGGCAGCTAGCGGGAAGAAGACATCCCTACAGCCCTTACTCTGCACCCCACTCAGAATGCTGCATAGTCCCGTTTCCTTACAGTGGAAACATACCTAGAAGATAAAAAATAATGGAAAATATTTTTTCACTTGAGTCATACATACTATGACAGTTAAGAAAACCAAGTGTTGACTATCTCCAGAAGTGCTGCTTTCAAAATTAAGAATAAAGCATTCTAGAGTTCTGTAGTATATCCAGCAGCTTTCTTTACATGGAATTCTATTCAGAAATATTTACTTGAATGCAAGATATCGACTCGGGTTTTCTTCTGGGAAGGTGAGTAAACTCAGCTCTTCTGGGGAACATAACTTCATTTTCATGGTCTCATTTGCTTTAAGGCCAGTGTCAGAGGCATGGTCAGGACCCCCAGGACTAGGGCTGCATCAGTAAGCTCTACTGTCTTATTTACTGTATGAAAGACAAAGTATGTGGCTATCTGAGTGTTATTTGCTGTGTTGTATTCAAGGACACTGTGTGGCTGCTACTTTTACCAAACAGGGAATAGCCTTGCAGCCAGTTACATGAACTTAAGCATATTTTTCTGCTTATAGTGTTTCTATAGAAACCATTTGGGGGAGGGAGGCTTGTGGTATAGTGGGATGTGTATGTGTGTGTGTGTGTGTGTGTGTGTGTGTGTTGGTATATGCACATGTGCAAGAAAGATGTCAGGTTTCCTGCTATATACCACTTTCTGCTTTATTCCTCTGATACAGGTCTCTCACTCACCCTGGAGCCCAGCTGGCAGCTGGCAAGCCCCAGCTATCCTCGTGTCTCTGCCCCCCTGATACTAAGGTTGCAAGTGTGCACAGCCATGCCCAGCTTGTTACATGAGGGCTGGGGATTCAAACTGAGGTCCTCATGCTTGCGAAGCAATTGTCTATTTTAAAATAATTTCCCCGCTTTGGTTTCATGGGCATTTTCATTTCCACTCCTCAGCGACAGCCCATACAGTGAGCACGGTACACTGGAGGAGGTAGACCAGGATGCTGGTACGGAGCCCCACACCAGTGAAGATGGTATGTCCTATGCCACGCTGCCGTAAAACGGGTTGTTCTTAGCAAATAAGTTTCTAGTCTCTTTGGTAGTTCAGCTTAATTTTAGTGTGGTTGTTTTTATGTGCAAATTGGGCATATATTTTGAAAATACCTCCTACTGCTCTGAAGTTTTATCTTTTCATGTGCTATGAAAATCAGCTTCCCCCTGGCCCTCCCCTCCCCTCCACTCCCCTCCCCTGCCCTCCCTCTTTCCTTTCCTTAACACTTAACAGATCTACTCTCTTCCATCAGTTTTCAAGTGCACCACACATTTTATGACCATCGTCCAGGGCTGCAGACCAGAGCTCTAGAACTTGTTCACCTTACCTGACTAAAACTTTACTACTATGGATTGGTAACTCCTTTTTTCCCTTCCTCCCGGTCCCTGGAAACCCCCATATCACCCTTTGGGTCTATGAAATGGACTGTTTTAGACACTTCATGTAAGTGGGCCCAGGCAATAGCTTATTTTACTTACAAACTGTTCTCCAGGTTTCTCCATGTGGGAGAACTGCTTCTTTTTAAGATCTAGGCAGGCATGGTGATGCATGTCTTTAATCCCAAAGTGGGGAAGGATCTCTGTGAGTTCAAGGCCAGCCTGGTCTATATAGGGAGCTCCAGGCCAGCCGAGACTAAAGGGAGACCCTGTCACAAAAAGATCAAAAAGACCAAAAAATTAAAATAAAATCTAAACAGCGTCTCACTGTGTGTTTCACATTCTCTCCTTGTCCTCTGCCTCTGGAAATTTGCATTGTTTCCACCTCTTCCCCCTTGTGAAGAGTGCTGCAGGGAACTTCCACTGGAGTATGATATGTCTTTGTGATTCTATGTCAGTTTCTGGATGAGTAGCAGAACTGCTGGATCATATACAGTTCTTTTTCATCTTTTAGCAAGCCCCATACCCTTTTCCATTATGCCTGCATGTACCATTTGCATGGTATGGTATGCAAAGGTTTTCCATTATGCCTGTATGTACTATTTGCATGGTATGGTATGCAAGTGTTTTCCATTACGCCTGTATGCACCATTTGCATGGTATGGTATGCAAGGGTTTCAGTTTCTCCCTGTCCTGGACATTTGTTGTCTTTGTCCTTGTGATTCTCATTTGCATATCCCTAGTGGCTACTGATCTTGGCTATTTGTATGTCTGCTGTGGCCCTGTATCCTCTTTTAAACTCTTTGAAGTTTGGTTTTTCACACCATTCTTGTTCTTTATTGGGGTTATGGTGTGAGGTAGGGGTCATCCGCTCCTCCTCCACATGGATGCGTAACTGCAGGATTGTCCCAGCATCAACTGTCCTTTCTCCACTGCTCCACGTTTTGTTACAAACCAAGTGTCTCCTATGTATAAAGTCTCCTCATACGTCCCACTCTTTCCACTGTCCTATCTATTCTTAAATCACTGACATAATATAATATTTTAAAATTTTTGACTAAGTAGCAAAGCAGACCTCTGGCTTTGAACCTCTTAACAGCTCTTGACCCTTTGTAATTCCACTTAAATTTTAGAGTCAGGTTTTCAGCTACTTAGGAAAACAATTAAAAAAAAAAAACTTTTAAAACCCTGTTTGGATTTGAATTGCGATTTATGCAGACTTTACTATGTTAAAATGGAGAAAATGGGCCACAGCAGACATACAAATAGCCAAGATCAGTAGCCACTAGGGATATGCAATGAGAATCACAACAAATGTCCAGGACAGGGAGAAACTGAAACCCTTGCATACCATACCATGCAAATGATACATTTATATCTATGTTATATCTATTTATATCTATATTATACTCCAAATGAGCTTTGATATTTCTATTAAGAGATCTTTTTTGTAAGTTTTAAAGTTTAATGCTTAGCATTAATTTTTTAGCACTTTTTTTGTGGTGCCAGGGACTGGATGCAGTGCCTGTGTTAGACAAGTGCTAATTACTCTGCTATGTTCCCAGCGCCTGGTTTTTTTTGAGACAGGGTCTTGCTTTGTGGTACAAGCTGGCTATAAACTCACAGTCCCCTTCCTCTGCCCGGAGTTGTTGGTATACTGTACATGCCCAGCAACTTTTTCTTTTTTAACATGTACTAATAATGTTCTCATTAGCTCTATGCAGATTCTTTTGTTCTCTCATCTATTGAATTTTTAATTTTTTTATTCCCATACATTCTTATTTGGTGTACTTTGCTATTTGCTGCTTGGCCCTTTTTTTGCAGTTTCTTGATCATTACTCATAATATCAGTCCTTTCCACTGTTTCAAATTGCGTGTCTGGGGCTGGAGAAATGGCTCAGTGGTTAAGAGCACCAATTGCTCTTGCAGAGGACCCAGGTTCAATTCCCTGCACCCGCATAGCGGCTAAGAACCATCTTTGATTCCAGTTCCAGGGGAATCCGACACCCTCTTCTGACCTCTGTGGCATTGTACAACATGGGTGCACCAACCTACATGCAGGCAATACATTCATACACATAAAAATAATATTTTTTTTTAAATTGTGTGTCTGATCATTCGAATGCACGTCTGGCTCTCACTCATTGAATGTTATTTTCCAGTGTGCTTATAAATTTTTTCACATGAAGATAGGTTCCTCTAAAAAGTCTTTTCCCTGAGCACAAAAGCCTAGGACACCATTCAGGTTTTAGCTTGAATATGGACTTTCCATATGGACTGGTCTTAGAAATTTAAAGTACAAACTCTCAACTCACAGCAGCCTGGGGACAGGAGAGCACGCGGGATTCTTAGAGATAATGCGCTCCAAAGTGAGACACAGATCATTTCCTTCAGAAGAAAGGACAGATCTGTAGAGTGTGAGAGATAGTTACAATCTATGAAAAGACATGGAAGGTGAGGGGTGGTTCTAGAATACAGAAGTGTTCTAGAAACTTCTAGAATGTTATGCTGAAGTTCACTGGGTCATAAGGTGTGCAACTCTTCTGGTAGGGGGCATATATGCTTAGATTACCCATGCCAAGCAGGCCCTAGACTTGGTTGCTGTGTGTGTTGCGGGTCAGCTGAGCAAAGCCAAGTCTGACTCTTGTCCCAGTGCTCCACTGCCACTTTACTTCCCACTTAGTTTTGGTCTTTAGCTCTTCTTCCTATCTCAATAGCTTATTAATGGTTGTTTTTGTTTTTGTTTTTGTTTGTCTTTTTGGGACAGGGTCTCCCTGAGGCCCCAGCTGGCCTGGAACTCATAGAAATCTGCCTACCTCTGCCTCCTGAGTGCTAGTATTAAAGGTTTGTGCCACCACACCCAGTTCTAAATTTTGTATTTTAATAATCTACCACTTTTAGCTGCTTTTAGGAGAGGTACTCAGGTGCTTGGTGTCTGCCATCTGCTAAAAATGTCCTTGTATAAGTAAGGTGAATTGACATTTTCTAGACTTCGAATAGAAGGCATTATTGAAAGTGAGAGCCTACGTTGCTGTGATGTTTTTGAACATCTCGGACCCCTGTCTCTGTCTTCGTCCTTTTCTTTGTCCTGGTTTATCTAGTTCATTCTCTGATTATCTGGATCATTCCTTTCTCTCCACGGTCTTCTCTGTGTTCCATTTGTTCTCCTCAGTGGAGGAAGAGCCCGGGTAGACCGCTGGCTATCTCTCTCCCAAAGTATCAGTCTCATCCTCACAACATCTATCCAGTGTCTACCTCTTGACTGTAAGAGAAAAGCTTTGTCAGTGTTCTATAGTAGATCTCATTTTGATCGTAGTCACCTGATTTTTCTGGAAAGAAAAACACTGCTCACAAAGGACATATTCTTGCCCACAGCCAATTTCCAAAGTTCTATAACTAAATTAATTGTAATATTGATTGACTTTTTGATTGCCAGATACCATATTTTCTCTATCATGGTATCACTAGAGAAACCAACTTCTCTCTAGCATCATATGTAAGGGTAGTAAATGACATATCCAGAAAGAAAAGTCTCAGGAATAATAAAGCCCCCAAGAGAAAGCATAGCATTATTATATCATAGTAAAATTACAGGGATGGGAACATAAGATTTGATAGCAGCGGGAGGCAGGGTAGCAGCTCCACTGAACTGCTATTACAGCCCAGCAGGAGCACTAAGGGATGGTGTTACACCCTTTCTAGTATCACCCTTTCTAGTATTGTTATTGATGTCAGCATTCTATGACGTCTTTGCTGGACCCAAAGGACCATAAGGCTCTCTGTATGAAAGGACCATGTTGCTCCATGCCCTAAGATCAATTTGCCATGCAATGCCTAGGCTAAGATGTGTGTAAATAGCTTATTGATTGTCACTTGCCTGTGAGATGACTCCCAGGGGAGTACAAAGAGTCAAAATAATGAAATTGCTCAGAATTACTCGTTGATATACTGGGGTTACCAATAAAATGTCCTTCTGATTCATGTGGTCATTCTTGCATAATCTGCCCACGTTTCAGTAAAATTCCGTTAATTCTATTGCTTGTTGTTTGAAAACACTGATAAGAGGTGGTGATCACAGGTCATAGTTATGAAATTATAAAATACTGTTGCTTTAGATAACCTTTAACAAGCATTAACAGTGTAACACTGATGTACTAGAGAGTACTCAGGATTCTTTGTTCCTCCTTGACCCAGCGTATATAGATTACACACCATGCCCTCTGGTTAATTTTTTTTTAGTAAAAACAATAAATATATGGGTGTATTCACACAGAGATTTGCAAATTCTGTGTCATGAAGTTATTTTGATAAACTAACATGGTTTCAGTCCATGCACGTTTTTTTCTGTCCTCCAGGGAGACCTGGAATATAAAATTTGGTATCTTGTCATCACAAATCAACCACGAGTCTTTTATCTGGTAATTCAGAACAAACAAAATATTTCAGTTTAAATGTAAAGTTATATCCTGTCTCGTGTAAAGCAGACCTATAAATTAATAGAACTGTCACTTACATTGTTTTAATAAAATGTGATTTTTTTAGGTGGTGTATTGACAGAATAACTGACAGAAGCAATTTTAAAGAAAGAAGAGGTTTATTTTGATTCACAGTTAGGGGGTACAGCCCATCACAGTGGAGAAGACATGGCGGTCACGGCTGGGCAGCAGGAATGACAGGTGGCAGGTTATTGGTTACACACTGATAGTCAAGAAGCAGAGAATCTGGACTGGAACCTGGTCTAGCTGTAACTCTCGAGCCCCGCCCGTTATAGCTCCACATCTGCCAGCTATACCCCTTGTCCTAAAGGGTCCATAATGCCCCAAAACAGCACCACCAACTGAGGACCAACCATCTGTGAGCCTGTGGGAGACACTTCACATTCAAACCAGACACTAATACGTGATCCAAAAGTTTTATTTTATTGCTAAAATTCTTAAACTGTTGTTTTGGAAAATGCTCTTCCACTTTTTAATTGCAGGTTCTAGAATCATGGTAATGCAGCATGAAATAATACTTACCTCAGACATTACCCACTAGCAAAAAGATGATGCTTTTTTTCTTTATCTCTAAAATGTTTTGATGAAATTTACACAAGCCCTTCATTTAAAGTTTTTCAATATGTGTATTGATTTTTTATGCTTTTACTTTATAAACCCCAGAGAATTTTGAATTTATCAAGTGAGAACTAAATTTACCTTTCTTTATCCAAAATTTTCTCAGGCTATTATTACACATAAATACAGTGGTTACTGCAGTAAACCTTAGGAAGAATTCCTAAGTGAATCCCCTTAGGTTCATAGATTTTTTTTTTTCTTTTTAGTAATTTTGCAAATGTTTGTTTCAAGACGAGGTTTAATCGGTACCTTGATATTTCGCCCCAGCTAGCTCCGTGCACATGAGGCGAAGAAAAAAGGATAACAGGGATGAAAAAAGTCAATAAAAAAACGACAACAAAAAACACGCAGGAACAGGGCCTTGAACTCACAAAGATCCACCTGCCCTCGCCTCCCGAAGTGCGGGATTAAAGGCATGCCGCCACCACACCTGGCATTAATAGATTTTTTTTTTTTTGTTTTGTTTTTTTTCTTTTTTGGTCTTTTTCGAGACAGGGTCTTCAGCTGTCGCGGAACGCACTCTGTAGACAGGCTGGGCCATTTTTTTTTTTTTTTTTTTTTTTTTTTTTTTTTTTTTTTTTTTTTTTTTTTTTTGGAAGGGATTTTTTTTTTGTTTTTTGACCTCACAAAGAGCCCCTGCCTCTGCCTCCCGAGTGCTGGGATTAAAGGCCGTGGGCCACCATACCCACCAATAGAATTGTTTTTACCAAGAGAAAAATAAAGCATTTTCCTAAGAACTGTTAGAGGTTTGGCAGCTTCTTGATTCTTACATATTCTGTTGACTGTGTAGGCGTGTACTGTTGACTGTGTAGGCGTGTACTGTGGGCTGTGTAGGCATGTACTGTGGACTGTGTAGGCGTGTACCGTTGATTGTATAGGCGTGTACTGTGGACTGTGTAGGTGTGTACTGTGGACTGTGTAGGGGTGTACTGTTGACTGTGTAGGCGTGTACTGTTGACTGTCTAGGCGTGTACTGTGGACTGTGTAGGCGTGTACTGTTGACTGTGTAGGCGTGTACTGTGGTCTGTGTAGGCGTGTGCTGTAGACTGTGTAGGCGTGTGCTGTGGACTGTGTAGGCGTGTGCTGTGGACTGTGTAGGCGTGTACTGTGGACTGTGTAGGCGTGTACTGTGGACTGTGTCGGCGTGTACTGTGGACTGTGTAGGCGTGTACTGTTGACTGTGTAGGCGTGTACTGTGGACTGTGTAGGTGTGTACTGTGGACTGTGTAGGCGTGTACTGTGGACTGTGTAGACGTGTACTGTTGACTGTAGGCGTGTACTGTGGACTGTGTAGACGTGTACTGTGGACTGTGTAGGCGTGTACTGTGGACTGTGTAGGCGTGTAATGTGGACTGTGTAGACGTGTACTGTTGACTGCCTAGGCGTGTACTGTTGACTGCGTAGGTGTGTACTGTTGACTGCGTAGGCGTGTACTGTTGACTGCGTAGACGTGTACTGTGGACTGCGTAGGCGTGTACTGTGGACTGCGTAGGCGTGTACTGTTGACTGCGTAGGCGTGTACTGTTGACTGCGTAGGCGTGTACTGTTGACTGCGTAGGCGTGTACTGTTGACTGCGTAGGCGTGTACTGTTGACTGCGTAGGCGTGTACTGTTGACTGCGTAGGCGTGTACTGTTGACTGCGTAGGCGTGTACTGTTGACTGCGTAGGCGTGTACTGTTGACTGCGTAGGCGTGTACTGTTGACTGCGTAGGCGTGTACTGTGGACTGCGTAGGCGTGTACTGTTGACTGCGTAGGCGTGTACTGTTGACTGCGTAGGCGTGTACTGTTGACTGCGTAGGCGTGTACTGTTGACTGCGTAGGCGTGTATTGTTGATTGTGTAGGTGTGTACTGTTGACTGTGTAGGTGTGTACTGTTGATTGTGTAGGTGTGTAATGTGGACTGTGTAGACGTGTACTGTTGACTGTGTAGGCGTGTACTGTTGACTGCGTAGGTGTGTACTGTTGATTGTGTAGGTGTGTAATGTGGACTGTGTAGACGTGTACTATTGACTGCATAGGCGTGTAAAGTGGACTGTGTAGACGTGTACTGTTGACTGCGTAGGTGTGTACTGTTGACTGCGTAGGCGTGTACTGTTGACTGTGTAGGCGTGTACTGTGGACTGCGTAGGTGTGTACTGTGGACTGCGTAGGCGTGTACTGTGGACTGTGTAGACGTGTACTGTTGACTGTGTAGGCGTGTACTGTTGACTGTAGGCGTGTACTGTTGACTGTGTAGGCATGTACTGTTGACTGCGTAGGCGTGTACTGTTGACTGTGTAGGCATGTACTGTTGACTGCGTAGGTGTGTACTGTTGATTGTGTAGGTGTGTAATGTGGACTGTGTAGACATGTACTGTTGACTGCGTAGGCGTGTACTGTTGACTGTGTAGACGTGTACTGTTGACTGTGTAGGTGTGTACTGTGACTGTGTAGGCGTGTACTGTGGACTGCGTAGGCGTGTACTGTGACTGTGTAGGTGTGTACTGTGGACTGCGTAGGCGTGTACTGTGGACTGCATAGGCGTGTACTGTGGACTGCGTAGGCGTGTACTGTTGACTGCATAGGCGTGTACTGTTGACTGCGTAGACGTGTACTGTTGACTGCGTAGGCGTGTACTGTGGACTGCGTAGGCGTGTACTGTTGACTGTGTAGGTGTGTACTGTTGACTGTGTAGGCGGAGTTCTGCAAGTGTACAGCCATTGCACTTTTTCTTCCTGTTAATTGTTCATCAGCTTTGTGGAATAGCAGGGATGAGAATGAGGGCTGGTGAAGGAGGGGAGGGAAGTTCAATAGAGACCATTTCTCCAGTGGGCTAAATCACGGAAGCCCTTCTAGTGGCTTCGTTTCGTTTAGCTTGCCCTCTTACTTCCCTTCTATACTTGATCACAATGAAATCAGAGCAGAATTTTTATTCTAGATCCAGAGTTTAATCTCTCCCAATCAATCTCCTCCACCCCCTCTCTCTCTCCTTAGTTTTCTGTCAAGATCATTGTAGATTTGTATCCAGTTACAGGACACAATACAGAGGTCCTGCATACCCTTCTCACAATTCCCTCAGTGATGATAGCTTACATAACTGTAATACACTGACACAGCCAGGAAACTGGTGTTGATACATTCCACTTCCATATTCACATTTCACCAGTGTACATGTGTGGTTTATTGAGTTCTGTACAGATTTATCACATGCAAGGTGTGGAGTTCCATAACAAGGATCCCTGTGCTACCCTAGTCAGCCACAGGCACTTCCTCCATCACCTCACCCACCACAACCCCTGGCCACTGATCTATTCCCCCATCTCTATAATTACGTTGTTTCAACAATGCTATATGCAGGGGTTGTGCAATGTGCAGCCGTTTGAGATCTGACCTCTCTTTACTCACTCACGCACTCGCTCAGCTTGGTGTCCCATCAATATCTCTTGGTCCTTAAAAAAATATAGTTTTTTAATATGATCTTTTAAATTGAGTATTGGATGTTCTAAGGTATGCATGTTTCATATTTAAATCTAAACTATTTACTGAAGTGAGAGAAAAAGCTCTTACTAGTTTTGATGTTAATTTGAAGATTTAATAATACCCAAAAAAGCCAGTGAGGAAAGTATAGGAATTCAAATAATATTTAGTGTGGTGATTTTATGTGACTTTTTGAAAACTAGCATGTTTTCTGGAATAGTGATTTTCTTGTTATAAATGTTATTAACATGATGCAAGAATACTCCATCAATGTCAAAATAATATTGGAGCAACTGGAGAGGATATTTCAACCCACAGAGAGATTTTATACATTATATTGCAAAATTAGAATATTTGTATTAGAGTGTCATAGAATCTCTAAGAAGAGATTGAGGACATTAATATCTAATGTTCCATTTTCTTTGCCTAGAAAACTGATGATAGCCAGAGGATGCTTTTCTGTCTTTCCTTAAATGCCTCCTGTTTCCTCCTGCTTTGATGGTTTGTTTATTGCTTTGTACAGCCTGTCTATTCAGGCTTCATGTAGACCTTCAGAGACTGCATTGTACCTTCCTGACATCCCTATCCCTCTGTGTTTTTTGCAGAATGTGAACCAATCGAAGCAATAGCCAAGTTTGACTATGTCGGGCGGTCGGCTAGAGAGCTCTCCTTCAAGAAGGGGGCCTCGCTGCTGCTGTACCACCGCGCCTCTGAGGACTGGTGGGAGGGCCGACACAACGGGATTGATGGGCTTGTGCCTCACCAGTACATAGTGGTGCAGGATATGTGAGTAGTCCCAGCTGCTCAACTGCCTGAGGAGTCCAGTTATGGAAGGGTTGGGGGTTCTTGTGGGACAGGGAGGGGTAGGGGTTTGTTTTGTACTGCTAGAAATTGAATCTAGGGCCTTGTACATGGGGCAAATGCTCAGCCCCTGAGCTACAGCCCTAGCCCCTAGCTATTCTTCTTAAATTGACTTCATCAATATAAAGAGCAGAAGGGGTTACAGACATGAAACTGAGCTGGGCACCGTTTCCCACTTTCCTAGTGGCTTTAATGGTAAATAAATCATTTATATGTTGTATATAATACATTTCTCTTTTCCTTGAATATCTACTCTTAAATTAGTAATGCCTTATACATATTGTACTTAAAAAGTCAGGATGGGACTGGGGGTATAGCTCAGTTGGCCTAGACTGCTTGCCTAGCATGCACAAAGCCCTGGACTGCTGTACAGCACTGCATAAATCAGGAGTGACAATACACACTATAATCCCAGCACCCTAGAGGTAGAGGCAGGAGGCTCAGTAGTTCAAGGCCATCCTTGGCTACATAGCAAATTCAAGACGAGCTTACTGACAGTTCGGAAACAGCAAGTACTCATTTCCCAAACTGGGTCAAGAGAGTTGGAGCAATAGCTAGTGGGAGTCAGGAGTCGTCTTCTGCAGCTTTCTCTGAAAGATAAGCTCTACAGAGAGTGTCTGTGAAGGTTAGAGTTACTGTGGTAATTCCAAAAATAGCCAGTTCCTCCTTGATGTCTGGCTATTTCAATTCTTGGTTCTCAAGAGGGAGAATGCTAACTCATAGTTGAAAGGAATAGCCCCTAGGGTCTTGTTGCTGCTGTGTCCATTTTGCTGAAGAGAAAGAGCTAAAAATTTTAAAACATTTAAGAACATGTAAAAAAAATGGTCTTACTAAGTGAAAGAACAGGTCACAAAATAATATATCCAGTACAGTTCCTGTTTTCTGAATATACTATTTTACTATTCATTGCCAACTTCAGAGCAACTTTCCAGGGAAAAGAGAAATATGTTACTTACAGTGAATATAAATATTTATTGATGCAGCATATTTTTTTTGGTCTTTTTGAGACAAGGTCTCCCTTTAGTCACAGCTGGCCTGGACCTTGCTTTATAGACCAGGCTGGCCTTGAACTCACAGAGATCCACCTGCCTCTGCCTCCTGAGTGCTGGGACTAAACGTGTGTACCACCACACCCGGCCAGTGCAGCATAATTTTAGAAATAATCAAATGTATATATGAGACTCTTAGAAAGATTAAGTTTATATATAGACATGAGCCATGTATATCTAAACTACATAAACATACAGATTCATTGTCCATACTATAAAACTGAACATGTACATACAAAGCTTCATAGATGTGTACTAGACACAGGAGAGAAGCAGTGAAAGATGTTTCCTACAATTCTAGCCATAGTTGCTTCTGGGTACTATATTATTATTTCATTTACTTTACAGATATAAAATTTCCAATTTACCTGTAACAAAATTACATTGTTTATAATGAAAATCTATATTAATAAAAGACCTTCATAAATGTCATCCCTTAGTTCTCATTCCGTTCATCTGGCCAAGACCCTCACTCTTCCTTCTCCTTGCTCCAGGGATGATACATTTTCAGACACTCTGAGCCAAAAAGCTGACAGTGAGGCCAGTAGTGGGCCAGTCACTGAAGACAAGTCTTCATCCAAGGACATGAACTCTCCAACTGACCGTCATTCTGACAGCTATTTAGCCAGGTCAGTGACATCTGTCCCCGGGTCCTAGCCCGCCCTTCTCCAGGGACTGTGCAGAGTCTTCATGCGCACACCCTCACAGTGTTACACAGTGTGATAAGCGCCTCTATTTTCTCTCTCTTCTTTTCTCTCTAGACAAAGAAAAAGAGGAGAGCCACCCCCTCCAGGGAGACGTCCTGGCAGGACCAGTGACGGCCACTGTCCCCTCCATCCTCCACATGCTCTTTCCAACTCCTCAGTTGATCTGGGGTCCCCAAACCTAGCCAGTCACCCCCGGGGCCTACTGCAGAACCGTGGCCTCAACAATGACAGTCCTGAGAGGAGGCGCCGGCCAGGCCATGGCAGCCTGACCAACATCAGCCGGCATGATTCCCTCAAGAAGATTGACAGCCCTCCCATCAGGAGGTCCACATCATCAGGGCAGTACTCGGGCTTCAATGACCACAAGCCACTGGACCCAGAAACAATTGCTCAGGTATAATGATTTTAACGAAGTGTTGCCTTTTAAATATCTGGGTACTATGAAGGATTTATATTTCCATATTATTATAAATCCATAAATATTTCCATATTTACAATCTGTAACTATGCTTCCAGATAGAAATAAAGATAGATTAAAAAAAAGAGAGAAAAAAAGAAATAAAGATAGAAATAGCTAAAGAAAACAAAGGAAATTCATTCTCTGATTTAAAGGTTGGCTATGAATCTCTTCTGAACATTCATTTGTTACTGGAAGAGGCCAAGTGTATTAGGTTCATATTGATTTAAACGGAGATGTGGCAGAAATGGAGGAGCCAGGACTTTCGAACCCATCATTGGCAAGGAGCCAGGAAAGAAGCAGTAACAGATCCTCAGCACATTCTAAAGCTAACAATGCAGACAGATATCTTAGAACAGGGAAAACCCAGAAAAGGAAAAAAGATACTGTCAAACAAATGTGACACTTTAACTTGGGAAATGATGGATTAGTCAGATAATGTGATCAATAATGATTAGGCGTCTGAAGAACAGTAATGCCGGTTTCCCGTGCACCTCTCAAACACCATGTCTCCTCCTCCCAACACTGACTACTGGGAGGGGCTCTGTAGTTTGTCTCTAATGATCAGAACTGACAAAGCAGAGAACAGTGTTAATGAATTTGTCCATTATTCTACCATTTGGCCCTCTGGTTCTTTTTATAGCATAGCATAGCATGTCAGAAAGTGTGTTTATAGCTAGCAACAGAGGAGGTAAATAGACTTAGTGCTGGACACACGAGGGATCTAAAGCAAATGCCTGCTATCTCTGAATCTTTAAAATGACCTAAACATCAAAAACAGAATGAGTGAGAGATGAATGAAACAAACACGAGAAATTAAAGATGGATTATTGTCCATAAAAAGCACCCTGGAAACCTGCCTTCAGATGACAGATTCCCAGACTATTTTGATTGTCTTAATGATAAAGAATTTTGGATCACAAATTAGATCATATGAGTAGTTTAATACATTTTAAAACAATTAAATGCATTTTAAAGTGTATAGCAATTTCTCAGCAAAAAAAAAATCAAAAAGGCTTTTGACCTTTTGGGCTTTGCTATTTAGAGCATGATGCAGGGCCCTTTGAGACCTATTTAGAATCAGTTACATTTGATTATAGCTGAATTTAATGATTTGAGAAACCTCTAACATCATTGCTGTAATAAGCCAGTGAAATGTGATTTAGGTTAGAGACAGAGATTTAGGAGCTTGAGGGGAAAAGGACAAAGTCTGTTTAACACTTCTGCTCCCAGAGCCAGGAAATTGTTTTCTTGTAAATCATAAAAACAAGAGTCAACAGATAAACCAGTCTCCACACTTCTATCCAGGGCAAATACTTTAAAAGTCCACATTTTTAACAGTAAAGGAAATCACATATGAAAGTAATTATTGAAAAAATGATGTCACCCTAGAAAAATGGCTTCCCTCTCCCATCTTCAGAGTTTCCCAGGAGGATAAGTGAGCATGCCATTGTGGTGTTCATACAAAAACATGCAAGTTCTTTTATTCACAAACCAGTGGAAGCTCAAAAGGAGATTTCAAGATTCAGCATCCATAAGTGATCATGACATTTGGTTTATTCGTTATTGCAGACCATAACATCATGTCTTGGCTATTAATTTAGCAAACCCTTATTGAACATTGACTGGATCCAAGAACCTGGGATAGACTTTCTAGATGAAAAGGTTGAACAACAGCCACTTTTTCAAAGTGCTAGGAACCAATATGGGAAAAGGACATAGAAGGTAGCCAAGGGTAGCTGGCTGGGGGAGGTGTGAGGGTGATACGAAGGGAGGGATTGTGGTCCAGGTGCATGAAAAGAGGTCCTGGGGATCCCCAGGTGTGGTGGCACACACCTTTCATTCCAGCACTCTGGAAGCAGAGGTAGAGGCAGGCAGGTCTCTATGAGTTCAAGGCCAGCCTGGTCTACATAGCAAGCTCCAGGCCAGCTGGGACTAAAGGGAGACCCTGTCTCAAAAAGAGACACACACACACAAAAAAAGAAGTCTTGGGGAAGTGAAGAAGAGGCATTTCAGTCAGAACAGGGTGCCCCTTCTCAACAATACCTTTTTAAAATTTCTGGCTGAAAAAAAAATCATAAATTTTGCTAGCTTAACCTTTCTTTCTTTTTTTTTTTTTTTTTTTTTTTTGTCTTTTGAGACAGAGTCTCCTTGTAGCCTCAGCTGTCCTGGAACTCACTATGTAGACCAACCTGGCCTTGACTTGAATTCACAAAGATCCACCCGTCTTGCCTCCCAAGTGCTGGGATTAAAGGTGCACGCCACCACGCTCAGTCCATTTTTAAAATATACATAATTCAGTAAGAATATTCACATTCTTGTGACATAGCTTTCTAGAACTTCACAAAAGTGACACTCTACTCTTTAAATAATTCCCAGTTTTTCCTTCCCATCTCCCCTGGCAACTACAGCCCTTCTTTCTCCTTCCATGAATTTGCCTTCTTCACATCCCTCGTATACATGAAATTATACAGTAGTTACATTTTTGCGATGTCTTGTTCCACATAGCATGATGTCCTCAAGGTGCATACACACTGCAGCATGTAACAAGATTCCTTTTCTTTTAAATTCTGAGTTATATTCCATTTTCTATAATATACATGTATATACATGTTCCACATGCTTTTTATCCATTCTTCAGTTCTTTGTCCTTTGAAATAAATTTTTGTAGACCTCCCTTCCCCATCAGAAATAGACTAATGATATATCTAATTTGAAAACATAAAGCTTTTTAACAAAGGATAAATAAAAATAAATCAGTATTTAAATAATTAAATATATTTCCATCTGTAATCCATTTTTCTTTCTATTTACATAACAGCTTTAGGATGCACTGTATAATAATCAAGCCAGTGTTAAACAGTGATCAGCATTACAGCTTCCTTAGACATTTGCCATTTCTCTGTGTTTGCTTCCTTTAGTTCCCTCTTCTAGTTCTTTCTAAAATATATAATAAAATATTATAAACTTGTTACTGTGCTGTAGAATACTAGCACTTGTTCTTTATATAAATATTAATTATTAACTATACAGAAGACAAGCAGTAAAATGTTTTCACCTCTGTGTAGAATTTCCATCAATTCATTAGTTTAAAATGCACATGGGAGTGTTGATTTAATTTGGTTAATTTACATACTCCATGAAAGACATTCCTACTACAAATGTGATTTTTTTTTTCAAAAGAATGGTCACTGTTCCAATCAAAGCAAAGAATGATTCGTATGATAGTTGCTGTCCTACAGAATGTGACACTGTGCAGAGTTTCATGTTTATATGTTGTCGATCTATATGACAGTCGAGAGACAGTCTTCAGAAACTAATGGTGTTTATTTAGGAATGGTAGCACACTGCTCAGGAATATGTATGATGTAGTAAACTGGAAGCATATTCAAAGAAGTCAAGGCAGAGAGGCATTGTGAAGGTGAACTGGGGAGGGTTGCATTATTTTGAAAGAGTAATCCTTGGCTACAAGGACTAATAAAATATAAGGCCGGCACCCATTCAGGGTTGAACAGACAGTTGCTAGGACAATGTCGTTACAGAAACATGTTTTGCATAAGGTTGCAGTGGACTTTGTTCAAGGTTGTAGATCTTTTATCAGGCACATATACGTGAGGTCCCCTCCTTTACAGCCTTCCATTTTATTTATTTAAGCATGATGAACATGACTCCATTTTGTTTCTCACAATTTTCACAATATCAAAAAAGAATCAAAAATGATATGAGAAAGAAGACAAAATACCTGCTGCAAAAAAAAAAAAGGACCACAATAAAGAATGAACAAGTGTAATCCATCCAACTGGTGGGACTAAGGAAGCTTAGTGAAGCACTCTTCAGGGAAGAGGCCTGATTCCTGCAGACACAAAAAGCCAAGACAGCAGCACAGACAGGAAAGTGGGGCTCCCTGCCTCCCCCACCAACTCCCACTCCCCAGAATGGATTCAGGGCAAAATGGACTTCCCATGGGAGAATAAGCTGAAGACCCCCCAGAAGTCCTCATCCTATGCAGACATCTGCACAGGGGACCCCCACGGTCCTCATAGGCCCAAGGCAGTGTGGAGAATTGCCCAGAGTCCACAGAGCAGGATTCCATTCTGTACTGCCTGCTCTCCATGATCTGGGCTGCTGTGACATAGCACCATCTTACAACCAGATACACTGTTAAAGGGTTCGTTCCCCTAGGGGCTGGGAACCACGAAGTACCTCCCCTTTCGGCGACTCTGATGTCATCTTCCTTGCTCATGTGAGTGGCCACAGCACTAAACCTGGGTGCTTAAAGCTTAGGCCCAGCAGAAAGGCCAAGATCTCAACTTCCAAACTCACGCTGAGCTTTAACACATACACAACAAGTAGGATTGCACAGAGGGGCAGCGAACACACAGCTGGCAGAGCAGATATGCTTACACTTCACCCAGTAACCATCCAGGCAGTGGGCCTCAGGCCTCAGAGTCTGCCACACACATGGGCTATAACACCTACACATATCCTGCACTAGCCCAGCCAACAATCCAGGCACAGGCCCAATTCCTTGGAGAGTCCATTGCACTTAGGCAGCCTGCAGTGCTTGAACCTGTGAGAGCCCAGCACAAGAGCCAGGAGGCATCCCTGCCTACCCGAAAGCCTGCCCTACTGCTATAGCCCCCCCACCCCCGTGCCCTCGGAAAAACTGTGTCACACCACTGCAGTCACAGACATCTGCAGCCTAGACCAATGATGCAATCATGGACATCACTGATAAAGATTATAACTGGGAGCAAGCCAGCAAGCAGCACTCAACCTAAGTCCCAGGTGTCCAGCCTTGAGCTACTTGCTGGACTTAGGTTTTGTTTGAGTGTGCCCAATTCTTTCCTTTGAAATAAGACAGTACTTGTTTTGGATTTTACAGCAGCCCAGTTAAGAAACTTTTAACAGACGTGAACTTTTAAGTGTTTGGACATTTTAAGGACTGTGGGGCTTTTAAGGTTGTACTTGTCTTAGGTTGTGATTAATGTTAACATCATACTTTGGGGATAAGAACTAGAAAGGTGGTGGTTTAATAGTGATGTGTTTTGTGTGTCAAGTTGACAAGGGGTCAATTGTGCTGGATAGCTTTAGTGTCAACTTGACACACCTGGGTTGAGGGAGCCTCGACTGGGGAATTGGCTCCATTGGACTGGCCTGTGGCCACGTCTGTGGAGAATTGTCTTGATTGTTGAGCAATGTGGGAGGGCCCAGCCCACTATGGGTGGTGCCACCCGGAGCAGGTTGTTGTGTACCGGATAAGAGGGCGGGCTGGGCATGAGCCAGGGGACTGAGCCAGTAAGCAGCATTCCTCCATGGCCTGTGCTTCAGCTCCTGCTTCCAGGTTCCTGCCCTGAGTTCCTATGGTGGGTTCCCTAAGTGATGAACTGTGACCCAGGAGATGTGAGCTGAATAAACCCTTTCCTCCCCAAAGGAAAAAAAAGATTATAACTGAAGCTAGCACAGCAGACCATGTATCTAATATATGATCTACCCACCCAGCCAAAACCCTAACAGGCAAAGCCTCTCTGAATAAAAAAATAATCATTAAAAAATAATAATAATCCTTAAATTTTTAAAAGGCAGAGCTGGAGGGATGGTCCAGTGGTTAAGACCCGGTTTCGTTCCTCACACCCACATGGTGGCTAACAACTATCTGTAACTCCAGTTCCAGGAGAGATGGAGAGGGAGAGAGAGAGAGAGAGAGAGAGAATATATACATATACATAAAAATAAGTAAAAATAATTTTTTTTTTTTTATTTTTTTTTAATCCTAGCACTCAGGAGACGGAGACAGACAGATCTCTAAAAAGCAAACAACCAGGGAATATAAATATGGCTCAATGGTTAAGAGCACTGGCTGCTCTTCCAGGAGACCTGGTTCGTCGCATCAACCTACATGGTATTAATAACTGTCCATAACTCCAGTTCCAGGGGATCTGATGCCCTCTTCTGACCTCCTTGGGTATTGCATGACACAGTTACACTTACATGTATGCAAGCAATACATTCATACACTAAAATAAAATAATAAAAAAAGAGGGCTGGAGAGATAGCCGACGATTAAGGCACCGACGCTTTGCAGAGGACCCGGGTTCGATCCCAGCACCCCACATGGCGGCTAAGAACCGTCGTAACTCCAATTCAGAACTCAAGTTCCAGGAGAACTCCAGTTCCAGGGGAATCCGAGCCCGCTTTCTGACCTCCGCGGCATTGCACGACACGGGTGCACAGACCTGCATGCAGACAATACATTCATACACATACAAAAATAAATAATAAAAAAAAAATTAAAAAAAAAAGTTATTTAAAAAAAAAAATAATAATAATAAAATACAAATAACCTATGGGAAATTTGAAAAGGTGACTCTTGCAAATATTAACATGGGAACCAGTAATTAGGGGAAGAATAGGAACACTGTGCCCTTTAATAGCAGATCCCAACGTGAAGGAAATTTACAGAATGCCTGAGAACAAATTCACAATAACTATCACAATCATGCTAAGTGAGATCCAGGAGGATACAAACAATTCAGAGAAATCATGGAGACCACTCATGATCTGAATGATAGAATCAACAAAGATAGAAATCATGAAAAAGAGCCAAATGAAATTCTTCCAGCTGAATAACTTACTGAAGAACTCAGTACATAGAATTTAAAAATAATATAATTGAGAGTCACAGCACAGGACTAAATGAACTAAAGAATGAATTCCAGGAGTTAAAGAGGGATCTTTTAAAATTAACCCAAAGTAGAAGAATAAAACAGTAAGTAAAGGGTGGGAAGAACCATTGAATGGATAAATAATTCGCATTTTGGGAAATTTTAAAAAGAAAAATCATAAAGTACACTTGATGAAATAATAGATGAAAAATTCCAGAGTTTTGTGAGAAGTGCCGAAGTCCAAATCCATGAAGTTCAAAGACCTCCAACTAAATTCAGTCCAAGGAGGTCTTCCCTAAAGCACATTATAGTCAAGGGCTCAAAAATCAAACACAAAGAAAATTCTAAAAGCAATGAGAGAAGAAAAATCAAGTCACAGATGAAGGAATCATGAGACTAAAGTAGATTTCTTAGCAGAACCTTGTAAGCCTGGAGAAGCTCAATTCTATATTTAATTTTTTATATCCTATTGATTATTTTTGTGTATATGATTGTATTGCCTGCAGTATGTAAGCACACCTGTGCCGTGCAGTATCCACAGAGGTCAGAAGAGGGCATCGGATTCCATGGAACTGGAGTTACAATGGTTGTTAGCCACCATGTGGGTGTTGGGAATTGAACCCAGGTTCTCTGTAAGAGCAGACAGTGCTCTTAACCACTGAGCCATCTCTCCAGCTTATGTGGATGAGTGTTTTGCCTACATGTATTTAAGTGCACCCATGCCATGCAATGCTCATGAAGGTCAGAAGAGGGTGTCAGATCCCCTGGAACTGGTGTTATGGACAATTGTTAGCTGCCATGTGGGTACTAGGAACAAGACCTGGGTCCTCTATGAGAGCAGCCAATACTCTTAACCACTGAGCTATCTCTGAAGCCCCTAGAAATTTTTTTAATGCTGATAGAAAAAAACTTCCAGACAGACAAAGCTAAATGAAGGAAAACTAAATAATCTTTTGAAGACAAGCATAAACAGAATCATTCCTAGCCCTGCCATGTAAGAAATGCATAAGAGGGTGCCTACATCTAGGTGTGAAAGGGAAATAACTCATTATGAGAACACGTGAAAGTATAAAATTCATAATTGGCATAAAGGCTAGGAAGCGTCATGGTGGGGAGGTTGCAGAGAGGAGAGTTAGGAGGTATGGGTATGCAGTTGGATTGAGGAATAACTTACAGTGTTCTATAGCTCCATAGAATAACTTCAGTATCTAAATATATATTTAAATAGCTATTAGAAAATAATTTACCCAGCACCCAGGAGGCAGAGGCAAGTGGATCTCTGTGAGTTTAAGACCAGCCTGGTCTACATAGTGAGTTCCAGGACAGCTGGGGCTATAGGGAGAACCTCTCTCAAAAACACCAAAAAAAGAATTTAAATGTTCCCCAACACAAAGTGATAAGTACATGTTCTCAAGTGCATATTTCAAAACCTAATATGATCATATATATGTATATATAATATCACAGAACCCTATAAATATGTATAATTACCAGGTTTTTATATTTTTAAGAGTTATATTGTGGTTATTATAAATAATTTTCAGGTATGGGTTTTGTTCTGATGGTGATGGTGATTGTTTAGTATTTTGTAGAACAGCCTTGCCTGGAACTCACTATGTAGATCAAGCTGGACTCAGTCTCACAGAGATCCACCTGCCTCTGCCTCCCAAATGCTGGGGTTGAAGGTGTGCACCACCACACGTGGCCAGGTTTTCACTTTTATAAATGTCTGGAGAGGGACTGGAGAGACGGCTCAGTTGATATAGTGCTTTCTGCATATGTTTGAGGACCTGAGTTCCATTCCTGGAACTCACTTTAAAACTCTGGTTGTGGTGACATGCACGTGTAAGCCCAGTGCCAGGAGGTGGACGACTGGCACCTCCTGGGGCTGGCAGACCAGCCAGACTAGCTGCATCATTGAGTTCCAAGCAAGCGATAGACTGACTCAAAACACAAAGTGGACAGCGCCTGATGAATGACACCCTGTGTTGACCTCTTGCCTCTGTGTGTACATGCACACAAGGACACACTTGTGCATGTGCGCACACACACACAAAATAGAATTCTGTACCACACAAAATAGAGACCTCCAGAAGGCTACCTGGTACCTCAGAATTACAAGTGTTTAATCCCTGGCTCCCTGTACCAGTGCTTCTTGGTCTTCTGATCATTTACACTCAGACTCTAAATGCATACAGTGACATGCTCATATACTCTAAATGCATACGGTGACATGCTCATACACTCTAAATGCATATGGTGACATGCTCATATACTCTAAATGCATACGGTGACATGCTCATACACTCTAAATGCATACAGTGACATGCTCATATACTCTAAATGCATACGGTGACATGCTCATATACTCTAAATGCATACAGTGACATGCTCATACACTCTAAATGCATACGGTGACATGCTCATATACTCTAAATGCATACAGTGACATGCTCATACACTCTGCATACGGTGACATGCTCATACACTCTAAATGCATATGGTGACATGCTCATACACTCTGCAGACTATAAAGTTTACATGTTCATATTCTTTTCTGGCTTTTTTGCTTTGAACTGCAATGTAGAGGTTTCTATAACTGTCAGCCTATTTCTGATTATTTTTCAACAGGATATCGAAGAGACCATGAACACTGCTTTGAATGAACTCCGTGAACTAGAAAGACAGAGCACAGCAAAGCACGCTCCCGACGTGGTGCTGGATACCTTGGAACAAGTGAAAAACTCTCCCACCCCTGCCACTTCCACAGAGTCTCTCAGCCCGCTGCACAACGCTGCCCTCAGGAGCTCAGAGCCTCAGATCCGTCGCAGCACTAGCTCGTCCAGTGACACTATGAGCACTTTCAAACCTGTGGTGGCACCCAGAATGGGCGTGCAGCTGAAGCCCCCAGCCCTTAGGCCAAAACCTGCTGTTCTTCCAAAAACAAACCCCACCATAGGGCCCACCGCACCTTCCCAGGGCCCGGCAGACAAGTCATGCACGATGTAAAAACCAGCTGAACAAGGTCATGAAGGGAATTGATCTAAAGGAGAAAATGGATTGGTGACAAGAGTCAGTGATCCATGGTGTTCCCTAGTTTTGTGCTTATGACTGGAGATCTTTTGGCCTTTCTAGGTTGTCGAATGTAATGATGTCTGGGACTAGCTGAATTAACATGGGCATTTGTATTTTGTAATTTTTTAAATAACTGGACATATGTCATTTTAGAGACAATAGAAACACTTAGACTTACTTGAAGAACCAATGCTGCACCACTTGTGATGACGGCAACACCATTCCCCGCATTTGTACAGTGCTTCAAATTTAGTGTAGCCTGGACGAGTATCCCGAAGCAGGAGAATGTGAGCTCCAGGTCTTCCTGGAACCACCAGTGTTGGCCTGCGGTGAACGGGGGAACAGCTGGAAGGAGATAGTGTGTTGTCTAGTAGCTGACAGCGAGCACCTCTGACCCCATCCAGGGTGGGCATCCAGCACCTGTGACGTCTTGCAGTGGTCACAGGGGGAGACCCCAACAGGATCTTCAGCCACGGTTTGAATGGGTTGAATGATGGCCCCTTCCATAAAAGTTGTTTCCCTGATTCCAGATTTAAGACTCAGTGGAAGAGGGTAGAAGAAATTCAGTTATTGTTTGAACCGAACCTAGGAGAGGAAAGGAAGACACTGTATCCAAAGCTGTTGATATCACGCCATCCAAGAGCATGCTCAGACCCCAGAGATTTCCAGGTCCATCCCTGCATTTACGGTCTAAATTTAAGGACCTTCTAGTGATGTCACAAACTCCTACAAAGATCTGTTCAGTAACAGCTAGAAAATATTTCCCTTTCCCTACATCCCTCTTTCTCCATCGTGACTGTGGAGAAAGCAAACAGAACATGAATCCTTGATTCACCTGTGTTCTGACTAAATTATCTCACTTCCCTTATCTGTGCCACAAAGGCCCGATGATACCAAGTTAGAAACCCCAGCTCTACTGTCCACACCTCTGAGCCAAGCCAGGTCTGGCTATGGTACTTGAGTGAGAGCCATGCCAGACCACTGTGGGAAGACGATCTCATGTGCCAGGATTCTTCCCAGTTTGGTACCTCAGAATCATGACTTCTTGTCCTGTTTGTTTGTGTTTGATTTTTTTGTGTGTGTGTTTTGTTTTTGCATGTGATCTCTACAGAACTAATATAGTTAAATGGGCTTGATTAGGATCTTCCTCTTCCCCTGGCCTCTTAGCATGTAGGCAGTTTTTCTTTATCACATATTTTTACTGTATTTCTCCTCTATCTTAAAAAAAAGATGGCAGTTTGTCTGTTTAAGTACTAGGGATTAAACCTAGGGTGCCTGAATGCTAAGCACACACTCTACCACTGAGCTGTATCCCAGCCTCCACCCCCAAAATTATTCAAAATGCAGTTGTTTTTACAAGGTACAAATCACCTTTCGCTCTTCCCTGGCAGCAGCATCTGGTATCTATAGACCTATGGACATTCTATGTGCATTATCATTGAACTTCCTAATGAAGACAAATGGATGCCACAGACTAAACACTTTTGGACTACCATCAATCACGGCCTAGGATTAGTTTCAAACTGGCACCCAATCACATGCCCACCTAGGAGTGGCCCAGTGCAGACTTTAATTCATGCAAAAATGAATCAGATCTTGACTTTGACCAAGATCATGACTTTGATGTCTACCTCAGTTTGCCAGTCTAATCATTCTATTGCAGAAATAGATTAATGAAATAATACTACCTTTCAAAGTCACTCTCCTAGAGGTTGCTTGCTGAAGCCTCATATCATAAATGAACCGAAGATTCTCCTCCACCCTATGTATTTCCTGATAAAGTTCGGTTTTGGTTTTGTTTGGGGTGAGGGTTGAGACAGGGTCTCCTTGTAGCCCCAGCTGTCCTGGAACTCACTGTGTAGACCAGGCTGGCCTTGAACTCACAGAGATCCACCTGCTTCTGCCTCTCAAATGATGGGATTAAATGCATCCTGGTAAAGTTTTAAAGCTCAATTTTCAGAACTCTTCTCTTGGGCCATTTTGAAAAAGAAACCTTGGACCCAGCAGTTAAGAACACTTGCTGTTCTTACAAAGAACCTGAGTTTGAGTCCCAACACCCACATGGTGGCTAACAATCATCTGTCACTTTAGTTCCAGGGGATCTGACACCCTCTCCTGCCCTCTGTGGACATTATGTTCATGCGTGCGTGCGCGTGCAGATGGTACACATATATATGCAGCCAATACACTCATATACATAAAAATATAAAATATTAAGGAAAAAAATAGAAACCTTGGTGACTCAGCCAGGATTGAGCTTTCAATAACACTGACCCTTTAAATGTTCCCCCTAGTTTCCTTGAAGTTTAATATTTCCTAAATGATCCCCCATTTAAAAAAAAATGATTCTTAAAACCACTTTTTCCTTCTTTGATGGAAGATGCTAACAGAAGCTGTTGAGACAGGATCTCCCTGTAGCCCCAGCTGTCCTGGAACTGGCTATGTAGACCAGGCTAGCCTTGAACTCACAGAGATCCGCCTGCCTCTGCCTCTGAGTGCTGGGATTAAAGGCATGTGCCACCACACCCAGCCTGAATTTTTTATAAATGCCTTTTTAAGCTTTAACTTGAGCTTTCAGATCTACATGATGCTTCCTCCAGACAGCTCCAAGAATCTTCCATGGTGTCTGCTGCCTTTGCTGTGTCTGTCTAGGCCTTTGTGTCCCCAGGGTCAGGACTCTGCTACTTTGGAGCCCCCGCTGTGCCTTGCCTAGGGAAGAGCTCCCACTATGCCCTCCTTTACTCTGCCAGAGCTCCCACTATGCCCTCCTTTACTCTGCCAGAGCTCCCACTATGCCCTCCTTTACTCTCTCAGAGCTCCCGCTATGCCCTCCTTTACTCTGCCAGAGCTCCCGCTATGCCCTCCTTTACTCTGCCAGAGCTCCCGCTATGCCCTCCTTTACTCTCTCAGAGCTCCCGCTATGCCCTCCTTTACTCTCCCGGAGCTCCCGCTATACCCTCCTTTACTCTCCCGGAGCTCCCACTATGCCCTCCTTTACTCTCCCGGAGCTCCCGCTATGCCCTCCTTTACTCTCTCAGAGCTCCCACTATGCCCTCCTTTACTCTCTCAGAGCTCCCACTATGCCCTCATTTACTCTCTCAGAGCTCCCGCTATGCCCTCCTTTACTCTGCCAGAGCTCCCACTATGCCCTCCTTTACTCTCTCAGAGCTCCCGCTATGCCCTCCTTTACTCTCTCAGAGCTCCCGCTATGCCCTCCTTTACTCTCCCAGAGCTCCCACTATGCCCTCCTTTACTCTCTCAGAGCTCCCGCTATGCCCTCCTTTACTCTCTCAGAGCTCCCACTATGCCCTCCTTTACTCTCCCAGAGCTCCCGCTATACCCTCCTTTACTCTCTCAGAGCTCCCGCTATGCCCTCCTTTACTCTGCCAGAGCTCCCGCTATGCCCTCCTTTACTCCCCAGAGCTCCCGCTATGCCCTCCTTTACTCTCCCGGAGCTCCCGCTATGCCCTCCTTTACTCTCCCGGAGCTCCCGCTATGCCCTCCTTTACTCTCCCAGAGCTCCCGCTATGCCCTCCTTTACTCTCCCGGAGCTCCGGCTATGCCCTCCTTTACTCTCCCGGAGCTCCCGCTATCCCCTCCTTTACTCTCCCAGAGCTCCCACTATGCCCTCCTTTACTCTCCCGGAGCTCCCGCTATGCCCTCCTTTACTCTCCCGGAGCTCCCGCTATGCCCTCCTTTACTCTCCCATCTCCATCTTCTCTCTCACACTCCTCAGTCCAGGCTGATTTTTGTCTCCACTGGAAGGAAAGGGTGTGGTCTCCACGGAAGTGAGCGCTCACCCGTCCTGCCTTTTTAATGATCACTCAACAGTTTTCTGTTTTAGTTCTGACATTGGCACTTTTTGAGCCATCAACAGAAAAATTTACAGGGAAAGGCACAGTGCTTCCTGCACAAAGAGCATAATAACTGTTGGTAAAGCTCTTAAAACTGCCGCAGCTGGGAAGGGTCACCTGGGGCACGGCCCTGTTTAGGCCACAAGTACAGCACACAGAGGGAAGGCACAAGGAAACAAAGAAATTAAATCCTGAGATGCTTTGTCCCTTCCCAAATTCAGGGTCTTAAGAGATCCAGGTATAGTTTAGGATCACTTGATGGTGAGCAAGTTATGGTCATCAAAGATGACCTGACCCCACCTGTACAGGAATGTGCATTCATAGCTGTTACAACTAAGTTCAGACCCATGCATAGACCCTGGCATAGACTTACAAAGCCCATTAGTTCAGGTTGGGGTTTGAAGAGTAAATTGTTAGACGGGAATTTAGTGTACCTTTTCTGATGAGTATTGCATAAACTTTCAAACCGCTGAGGGCACTTTGCAATGCCTGTGTTCTTGTTCTATGTCAACACCATGGTTGGACAGTTTTACATGTGGTCACACAACAGAATCTGAATTTGGTGCCCTGTGAGCCATCCACAGAATAATTCATAGCAAGGTCCTGCTAAGTCTACCACAACAGCCATGAACAATTACCAGTAGACATGTAACTCCCAAGAGTCAGTCAGATGGTATCTTTTGAGGTTTCTCTCTTTATACATTTGTCATTGGCTTTATAAATTAATTAAAAGGAAATAAAAAGAGGGTGAGTTGATGGTGCTGTCGTTAGCATTTAGGAAGAGCACAGCGAAGTCTGCAAACTAGAGGCGCCGTAATCTGGTAGGACCTCTGAAATTCCATTGTACAGAGCCTAAGTGTTCACTGAGACTTCAAATTATGGTTCTTTTTATTCCTGACCATAGCAGTAAGAGACCATACATGCAGGGATTGCATTTGGGATGCCCTCTTTTCTGTTATCCACCCCGAGACACAGAGAGGCTAGAACTGAAGACTCTGTGTACAAATAGACACCCCATACACTTCAGACCACTCCCTGAGCTGGGAGCCCTCTTCACATACCCCAAAAGCTCCTGCTGGGCTGGGGCATCAGACTTACTTAATGCAGGATAACTTTGGTATAGATAGTAAAGCAAGCCCAAGGGTGAGCTTTCATGTACCCTAGTATGCTTTCTTTATTAAAAAAAAAAAATAGTCTTTGTGGTATAATCAAAATGGGTACCTGTATCTTTAAATTACGTAGGGAATTTTGTATGTTTAAATAATTGTACTGGGTTCCATAATGCTTATCTTAGAAACTAGTAAAAAAAAATACATATATAAACAATGCATTTGTGAATGCCCCCTTAGAGCATTCATCCAAGTTCAGTGTGTAGTGTGATGGTTATTATAGATATTTAAGATAGAATAAGTGGCTGTGTAACAGGAGAGACTGCTATTCCCCTGCATTTGTAAGGGTAACTCCTGCCCACGTAATTAAAGCAGTATTGTCCTTTCCTGTCAGTTCAGTCAGTTGCAGTACTGGTAGCTTCCTGCTTGTGACTGTTACCTAATTGTGTCAATGTACATCTGTAGTATGTACATGTGAAAGTGCCTTTCTATTTTTAGAGGAGTGTAGCCTTTTTCTTGTACTGTTATCCACTCTAAGCCCCGCCCACCTCACCCCCTCAATCCCTGCTGCCCTACTGAGTATCTTGAAACTTCCTTCACTCCCAGCCTCTTCCCCCATCCCCGTCTTCCCGTGCTTGGTGTGTTCTCGCATCCCTGTCGATTGTCAGACTGCCTCGTTTTCCTCATAGATGTGACTGTGCCTTTCTGACCCGCAGTGGCTCTCCTGTCATCCCGTGCCTCCCACCATGCCCCACTCACGATGCTGCCAGCCGTCCTGTCCCCGTCCTCTATTCTGGCTCTTATCGTTACATTCCCTCCTCTATGAGGTGAAAAGAAAGGGGATGCTTTTACAGTCCTGGAAGAAAAAACAATGTTTTGTTAATCTGTCGTGACAATGCACTTTTCTGTATAGTACTGTACATTTTGGCATGTGCCATTACAGGCTTCAGTATACAGTCGGGTTTGTTCTTCACAGTGTATCTTTATAATAAATAAGATCGTTCTGGCCACTTCTGTCCGCCTGCAGTCTGCTGTGACTCTGTGGTGTCTGTTCCTTTCCTTTCTTTTTCTCATCACGGTGTTCCCCTAGAGAGTTGGGTTGCATGAAAGCAGGTGAAAATTTAACCTTTTAAAAAAATTTTTTATCTTATTTTAATTTTTGTTCATCTACTTAAAATGAGGCACCCTGGGGGCTGGAGAGATGGCCTAGTGGTTAAGAGCGCCGACCGCTCTTACAGAGGACCCAGGTTCGATCCCCAGCACCCACATGGCGGCTGAGAACCGTCTGAAGCTCCAATTCCAGGAGAACTCCAGTTCCAGGGGAATCCGAGACCCTCTTCTGACCTCCGCGGAGTTGCACGACACGGGTGCACAGACTTGCATGCAGACAGTACATTCATACATATACAGAAATAAATAAAAAATTAATAAAAAAAATTTTTTTAATGAGGCACCCTGTACACCACCTTGTCCAAGAAGCTGTAGTTTTCAGAGCTGTGGCTTAGGGACTCCCATGTAGAGAAGACAGGCATTAGAGGACACTAAACTAGAGGTTGAGGGGACAACCCGCATCATGCATCAGTTAAAGTCTTTTATTACAGAAGAATTTGTTTGTTTTTACAGAAGAAGTTGTTTGTTTCATTGGAATATACTGAAATAGAATCCTTAGGTATTGATAGTTTAGATTTTCCCAGGTATTAACATTTTAATTTCAAACACAAAAGCTAACTCTTCAGATCAGACAAGACATAATAAAAAAGTTTTATGAAACAATATCAGTCATGTGCCAGATTGAATAATGGTAAGAAGTGTGGTGCTTGAAAAATGACATATAACTCAAATCTCATTTTTAATTGAAATGTAAAATAGGTCTAGAAAAAATGTAGAAATCATTGATGTAATATCTTTTACAAAGTAACTCTAGGGCTGAGGCTGGATGAAGCCCAAGGGTAGAGCATGAGCTTTTAGCATTCAAAGGGCATCAAGCCCCCCAAAATAAGCATGCATGTATGTATGTATGCATGCATGTATGTATACATGCATGTGTGTATGCATGTATGTATGTGTGAAGAAGCAGTACTCTATCAGGAACCAGACAGTACTTACCCTGTGTCTCTACAGCATGCATGTATGTATGAAGAAGCAGCACTATCAGGAACCAAACAGTACTTACCATTGTATGTATGCATGTATGTATGTATGTGTGTATGTATGAAGAAGCAGCATTCTATCAGGAACCAGACAGTACTTACCCTGTGTCTCCACAGCTAACCAGAATTCTGAGCAATTGTGCCATCACTTTGACTGTCTGTATTTCAGCAGTGTTTGTATCTGGTTCTTTTTGTTTAAATTTGGGCTGGAGATTTAGCTCAGTAGTGGAATTACCAGAAAGTACAAGCCTGTGTTCAATCCAAACATTGGAAGAAAACTTTTGAGAATTAAACTGGAAGGTCTTCCATTTTATTGCTATATAGAGTTCCATCATGAGAATATTCTCATTGTGTTTGTTTTAATATTTCCTAAATTGTGTCTGGCTGTTAGTACCCACAGTTCACATGCCTGTACCCAGTAAGATTATGCCTTAAGCAGTTGGGGACACCTGAGAAGGAATTTCCCCAAATTTGATTTAGAGTACCAAAACACCCTGGAAAAATCTAAAACTACATAATGTTCTATATCTTGGGATGTCCTTATTTGTTTTAGTTTCATTGGTTTGGTTTGGGTTGTTTAGTTTTATTGGCTTTTCTTTTAATATGTATGGATGTTTTCCTCCATGTGTGAGTCTAGTGCCTGCAGAGGCCAGAAGAGGACATCAAATACGCTGGAACTAGAGTTAACAGAAGGTTGTGAGCTACCATGAAGGTTCTGGAACCCAACCTGGGAAGAGCAGCCAGTGTTCTTAACTGCTGAGCCATATCTCCAGCCCCTTGTTGGCTTTTAAAGACAGAGTCCTGCTATACAGCACGGGCTAGCCTTAAACATGCAATCCTGCCTCAGCTAGGAGTACAAGTGTATGCCCCCACACCTGGCTCTTCTTTCTGTCCCTATTTGGTTTGGGGAATATAACTGTGGAAAATAATCACTATGAACTCCATCAATTCTTCAGTAGTCTTTTATGGCTTCTTATAAAGTAGTTAGAGAACTTGCTTGTACAGGAGAACATAGTTGTTTTGTGAAGGCCACTTCCTGATCTCCTGCTTGAAATGAGCTGGAGAGTAAGAGTGAGAGCAAGAGTGAGGGGAGGGAGGGAGGGAGGGAGAGAGAGGGAGAGAGAGAGAGAGAGAGAGAGAGAGAGAGAGAGAGAGAGAGAGAGAGACCGGACTTTTGGAGAAGGTGAAAGAAAACTTCTCAATAAAAAAAAGGAGAAAAATAAAACTAAAAAAAAAGAAAAAAAAGACTTCTCTCCCTAGAGCATAAAGCAGTCTGCTGCTTTGTTTAGCATGAATACCTTCCTGTTTCTATAGTTGTGGCGTGGCCCCTGAGTTCTTCAGTAGTAGGATATTTGCAGTCCAGTTCTGGTGATAGGGACTGCACTCCTTCCCTAGCTGTCAATCGGGAGTGCTGGCTTCCTTTCACCTGCTAGCTTTGATAGCTGAAGAGAAGACTAGGTAAATTGCCCTCTCAGAGCTGCACTGTACTAATATTTTATTTCTGACACACCTAGGCAATCTCTTGTGCAAAACTTAATGTCCCTTTAAATGAAAGATGATCATGCTTGTCAGCTAGAGGGGAAAGCGCCGTTGACAGACTGCTGACCATGGTGACATATCGAGAATCATACAGTGATGTGACATTAGCTTTTGAAGCAATGAAGTTTGGAAGAAGTAGGTTGTGGGGGTAGAGCAGGTCCTGTGGTGCATAGGCACCTGGGTTATTTCCCTCCGAGTAATGCACAAAAAAGTTATACGATTATATATATATATATATATCTATATATATATGAGAGAACACAGCTCAAGTGAGGAGAGCAGGAAGTGAAGATTTCTAGGCCATTGTGTGAAACTAAGGCACTAAAAAAAAAAAAGAAAAAAAAAAACACAGTCCAACACAATTAAGATTTCAAATACAGATTTCAATTTGAATTTTGGTCTGTGATCCAAAGATGATTATTGCATTCTTAATTGGATATTAACAGTGGTATTATGAGGAGAAGAAAAATAATTTTTTTAAGTTTGGACACAGCCTGGTCTTTCTTTTTTTTTCTTTTTTTTAAAATTTATTTATTTATATTTTTTTATCAAATCTAGACCCGTGTCCCTCCCATCCCCTCACCCCAACAGAGCTCATGCATTCTGCCAAACATGCTTTTCATCTCTTTCTTAGTCTTTCTCAATATTCTCCATGTAGAAGTTGACTGTTTTGAGCAGAAGTTCACTGATTCAGTTAGTTCTTTGATGCAGTCCTTTCTGTTGTTGTTGAAAAATAAATTTTAAATAAGCCAAAATATATTATCTGATTCTAATGCCAACTCAATGACTATACTTTAAATAATTACCAATCCACTTCTCAATTTCCATAATCCATGGGACATTTTCACAGAAGTTGTCTCCCAGTCCTCTTGCTACATCTTGTTGTGTGCTGTAATGTGGGTGAAACTTAAGAACACTATGCCACATGAAATGAGCCAGTCACCAAAAAAATACGACAAATATTGCATGATTCTACTTCTATAAGATGTTTAAAGTGGGGGCTGGAGAGATGGCCTAGCAGTTAAGAGCACCGACTGCTCTTGCAGAGGAACTGGGTTCGATCCCCTGCACCCACATGGCAGCTGAGAACCGTCTTTAACTCCAGTTCCACAGGAATCCAACACCCTCTTCTGACCTCCGTGGCATTGCATGACACAGGTGCACCAACCTACATGCAGACAGTACATTCATACACATAAAAAAATAATTAATTTGAAAATATATATAAAATATTTTTTTTAAAAAGATGTTTAAAGTGTCAAGCTCTTAGACAGTAGATTCATAGTTGCCCAGAGCTAGGGTAAAGTGTTGTGGGAGATGAATGACTGGTAATAGATATGGATTTGGGGGTGTGGAGGGGATAGTAAAATTTATTATGGGATGATTTCAGAACTGTGAACATACTAGACACCATTGAGCTGTACCCACTAGAGTAGTGAACCGTGTGATATACACATTCTCTCTCAATAAAGCTGATAACAAAAAAGCTCATTGGAAGCTCTGTTATAGAAGAAGAAATAAACAGTGAGTCCTCTAAGCCACACCATGGCTGTGGGGTCTCTTTGTAATGGCAGCCTAACTCTTCTTATGAGTACATTCCGTTCATGCACCTCATAAATCTTATGAGTACACTCCTCCTAACTCTTCTTATGAGTTCACTCTGCTCACACTCCTCCTAACTCTTCTTATGAGTACACTCTGTTCACACACCTAACTCTTCTTATGAGTACACTCTGTTCGCACTCCTCCTAACTTCTACGAGTACACTCTGTTCACACTCCTCCTAACTCTTCTTATGAGTACACTCTGTTCACACTCCTCCTAACTCTTCTTATGAGTACACTCTGTTCACACTCCTCCTAACTCTTCTTATGAGTACACTCTGTTCACACTCCTCCTAACTCTTCTTATGAGTACACTCTGTTCACACTCCTCCTAACTCTTCTTATGAGTACACTCTGTTCACACTCCTCCTAACTCTTCTTATGAGTACACTCCGTTCACACTCCTCCTAACTCTTCTTATGAGTACACTCTGTTCACACTCCTCCTAACTCTTCTTATGAGTACACTCTGTTCACACTCCTCCTAACTCTTCTTATGAGTACACTCTGTTCACACTCCTCCTAACTCTTCTTATGAGTACACTCCGTTCACACTCCTCCTAACTCTTCTTATGAGTACACTCCGTTCACACTCCTCCTAACTCTTCTTATGAGTACACTCCGTTCACACTCCTCCTAACTCTATTTATGAGTACACTCTGTCCACACTCCTCCTAACTCTTCTTATGAGTACACTCTGTGCACACTCCTCCTAACTCTTCTTATGAGTATACTCTGTTCACACTCCTCCTAACTCTTCTTATGAGTACACTCCATTCACACTCCTCCTAACTCGTCTTATGATTACACTCTGTGCACACTCCTCCTAACTCTTATGAGTACACTCTGTTGACACTCCTCCTAACTCTTCTTATGAGTACACTCCATTCACACTCCTCCTAAATCTTCCTATGAGTACACTCTGTGCACACTCCTCCTAACTCTTCTTATGAGTACACTCTGCTCACACTCCTCCTCACTCTTCTTATGAGTACACTCCGTTCACACTCCTCCTAACTCTTATGAGTACACTCTATGCACACTCCTCCTAACTCTTCTGTGAGTACACTCCGTTCACACTCCTCCTAACTCTTCTTATGAGTACACTCTGCTCACACTCCTCCTCACTCTTCTTATGAGTACACTCCGTTCACAGTCCTCCTAACTCTTCTTATGAGTACACTCTGTGCACACTCCTCCTAACTCTTCTATGAGTACACTCTGTTCACACTCCTCCTAACTCTTCTATGAGTACACTCTGTTCACACTCCTCCTAACTCTTCTATGAGTACACTCTGTGCACACTCCTCCTAACTCTTCTTATGAGTAGACTCTGTGCACACTCCTCTTAACTCTTCTATTAGTACACTCTGTGCACACTCCTCCTAACTCTTCTTATGAGTACACTCTGTGCACACTCATCCTAACTCTTCGATGAGTACACTCTTTTCACACTCCTCCTAACTCTTCTATGAGTACACTCTGTGCACACTCCTCCTAACTATTCTTATGAGTACACTCTGCTCACACTCCTCCTCACTCTTCTTATGAGTACACTCCGTTCACACTCCTCCTAACTCTTATGAGTACACTCTGTTCACACTCCTCCTAACTCATTTCTATGAGTACACTCTGTGCACACTCCTCCTAACTCTTCTTATGAGTACACTCCGTTCACACTCTTCCTGACTCTTCTTATGAGTGCACTCTGTGCACACTCCTCCTACCTCTTATGAGTACACTCCGTTCACACTCCTCCTAACTCTTCTTATGAGTACACTCTGATCACACTCCTCCTAACTCGTCTTATGAGTACACTCCATGCACACTCCTCCTAACTCCTCTTATGAGTACACTCTGTTCACACTCATCCTAACTCTTCTTATGAGTACACTCTGTGCACACTCCTCCTAACTCTTCTTATGAGTATACTCTGCTCACACTCCTCCTCACTCTTCTTATGTACACTCCGTTCACACTCCTCCTAACTCTTCTTATGAGTACACTCTGTTCACACTCCTCCTAACTCTTCTTATGAGTACTCTCTGTGCACACTCCTCCTAACTCTTCTTATGAGTACACTCTGTTCACACTCCTCCTAACTCTTCTTATGAGTACACTCTGTTCACACTCCTCCTAACTCTTCTTATGAGTACACTCTGTTCACACTCCTCCTAACTCTTCTTATGAGTACACTCTGTTCACACTCCTCCTAACTCTTCTTATGAGTACACTCTGTTCACACTCCTCCTAACTCTTCTTATGAGTACACTCTGTTCACACTCCTCCTAACTCTTCTTATGAGTACACTCTGTTCACACTCCTCCTAACTCTTCTTATGAGTACACTCTGTTCACACTCCTCCTAACTCTTCTTATGAGTACACTCTGTTCACACTCCTCCTAACTCTTCTTATGAGTACACTCTGTTCACACTCCTCCTAACTCTTCTTATGAGTACACTCTGTTCACACTCCTCCTAACTCTTCTTATGAGTACACTCTGTTCACACTCCTCCTAACTCTTCTTATGAGTACACTCTGTTCACACTCCTCCTAACTCTTCTTATGAGTACACTCTGTTCACACTCCTCCTAACTCTTCTTATGAGTACACTCTGTTCACACTCCTCCTAACTCTTCTTATGAGTACACTCTGTTCACACTCCTCCTAACTCTTCTTATGAGTACACTCTGTTCACACTCCTCCTAACTCTTCTTATGAGTACACTCTGTTCACACTCCTCCTAACTCTTCTTATGAGTACACTCTGTTCACACTCCTCCTAACTCTTCTTATGAGTACACTCTGTTCACACTCCTCCTAACTCTTCTTATGAGTACACTCTGTTCACACTCCTCCTAACTCTTCTTATGAGTACACTCTGTTCACACTCCTCCTAACTCTTCTTATGAGTACACTCTGTTCACACTCCTCCTAACTCTTCTTATGAGTACACTCCGTTCACACTCCTCCTAACTCTTCTTATGAGTACACTCCGTTCACACTCCTCCTAACTCTTCTTATGAGTACACTCCGTTCACACTCCTCCTAACTCTTCTTATGAGTACACTCCGTTCACACTCCTCCTAACTCTTCTTATGAGTACACTCCATTCACACTCCTCCTAACTCTTCTTATGAGTACACTCTGTGCACACTCCTCCTAACTCTTCTATGAGTTCACTCTGTTCACACTCCTCCTAACTCGTCTATGAGTACACTCTGTTCACACTCCTCCTAACTCTTCTATGAGTATACTCTGTTCACACTCCTCCTAACTCTTCTATGAGTACACTCTGTTCACACTCCTAACTCTTCTTATGAGTACACTCTGCTCACACTCCTCCTCACTCTTCTTATGAGTACACTCCATTCACACTCCTCCTAACTCTTCTTATGAGTACACTCCGTTCACACTCCTCCTAACTCTTCTTATGAGTACACTCTGCTCACACTCCTCCGAACTCTTCTTATGAGTACACTCTGTTCACACTCCTCCAGGGAGTTCATCCCCCAGCTCCTGCCAAAGCAGGGGTGACCATATCAGCCATGTGGAGCCGGAAAAGCTATTGAGACCTAGCAGCTTCTTGCGTCTGCAATCTCTCAGTTTCAGCTTCATCTCATGGAAATATCTATTTGTAATCAAGCTTTGAGGTTTTAGAATATTTTCTTGTTTATCTAGCTTAGAACCCAATTTTTTCCAGTCGCTAAATATCTCTCTTACTCTCTTTCTCATGCTCTCTTTCTCTCTCTTTCCTTCTTCCAATAAGCTTTGTCCTACCACTAAGCCAAATCCCCAACCCAAAGTCTATTTTTTTAAATGTCTTTTTGTCAGTGAAAGAGGTGTTGAGAAGCAGAAACTTTAAACGCCTATTTTCAAATCACCACCATTAAATAGAAGCAGTTTAGTACCTTAAAATACTTTCTACCTGAGGACTGGAGAGCTGACTCAGTGGTTAAGAGCATGAGTTGCTCTTGCAAAGGACCTCAGGTCAGTTCTTAGCACCCGCATGTCAGTTAACAACCAGTCATCCATAACTCCAGTTCCAGGGGAGGTTACACCCTCTTCTGGCCTCTGCAATCATTGCACAACAAAGGCAAACTTACATGCATGCAGGCAAAATATTCATACACATAAAATGAGATAAAATAATTTTTTATCTTTTTTTTTTTTTTTTAGACAAAGTCTCCTATAGCCCCAGCTGGCCTGAAAATTGCTATGTAGACTCGGCCAGTCTGGGACTCCCAGAAATCCACCTGCCTCTGCCTCCCACTTTAATCCCAAGTGCTGGGATTAAAGGCATGCACCACCACACCCAGCTGAAATAAAATATTTTTTATTTATTTATTTTTATTTTTAATGTGTAGACATGTTATGCCTGCATGTGTGTAATAAGTTCACTTGTGTCGTCAGTGCCCACAGAGGACAGAAGAGGGCTTTAGCTCCCCTGGAACTGGAGTTACAGATGATTGTTGGCCACCATGTGGGTGCTGGGATTCAAATCCAGGTCTCATATAAGAATAACCAGTGCTCTTAACCACTCTCTCAGGCTATCTCTCTCAAGCCTCTGAAATAAAATAATTTTTAAAATCCTTTCTGCCTAAATGAGTCAGAGCTGAATTCTATTGCTTGCAATAGAAAACCCAGACAGAAAGTACTCAAAGTACAGTCCTAACAGGAGTATAGTCATTATTCATAAGGGTAAATAGAACCCTGAAGTATAAAGAAATATTAGTCAGAACCAAGCTATGGTTTGACCAGGAGGAATTTCTTGCAAACCATAGTAGTTGCAAAATGGCAGCCATTGAAGGTGAGCATCCCATTCAGCACTACAAGAAAAGATGATGAAACCCCCCAGCAGAACTTACCCTTGCTTAATTAGGGTCAATCAATTTTGCATTATGATGTAAAACAGAGAAAGTGTTTTGTTTAATCTTGGTGGTATGTCAATCTTTTCATTTTTATTTTTATTTTTATTTTAGTTTTTTTTTTTTTTTTTTTTTTGGCCTTTTTTGAGACAGGGTCTCCCTGTAGCCCCAGCTGTCCTGGAACTCACTGTGTAGACCAGGCTGGCCTTGAACTCACAAAACTCCGCCTGCTAGGATTAAAGGTATGCACCACCATGCCCTGCCATCAATCTTTTTTTTAACAAAAAAAGTATTTTTAGGGTTAGAGATATTGCTTAGTGATAGAATAATTGCCCAGCATGTGCAAAGTTCAATCTCTAGTAATAAAAAATAAATTTTCAATAAAAAAAAAAATCAGGAGGCTAGAGAGATGGCTCAGTGGTTAAGAGCACTGGCTGCTCTTACAGAAGACCCAGATTCAATTCCTAGTTAACACCCATCCATAATTCCAGTTCCAGGGACTCTGATACCCTCTTCTGACCTCCTCAGGCACTGCATGACATGGATGCACTTACATACACACAGGCAATACACTCATACACAAAATATATAAATAATAAAAAAATAATCAGAAACAAATACAATATGTTCAGAATGGTAAATTCTTGTAAAGCAAGAATTAATGCTTATGGAATAAACCACACACCTAACCAAAACAAAGTAGTAAAACACTATCATAAGATCTCAAACAGTTCCACATGGAAGAAGAAAAGCTACCATCTAGCTTGTCAGAATGCAAGTGTGCCAATGAAGAAAAGACCATGAGTTTCATCACTAGACAGCCAAATGCATTAATATAAACAGTGAAAAGGAGGTCCAAATGCATCCGCTTATGTGTTCCCCAAATCACCCTAGGAATAATTTATATTAAGTAAAGGAGATTTCAAGGTAGATTTCATATGTAAGTCAAATGCAGGTCATGAATTTTAAAGGCCAATGAAATTGAGCAATATGTTGAGAACCAAGATTTCATAATTCAGTTTGTGTTGCAAGATAATGAGAAAGGGCTGTATAAAAGAATCGTCAGGAGGTTCTAGACATGGAAAATATTGGTCACAGTTATGACAGTGGGTACTTTGAGTCCCATCACTTAACTGCCACTCACAAATCTATTGTGATGGTTATTCTTTGATCTCGACTTGATTGGATATGAAACTGACTAAGACATATCCCTGGGCAGCTTTGGGAGGGTATCTCCTGGAAGGATTAACTGCAGGAAGAAGACACTTCCCCAGAGTAGACAGTGCCTCCCAGGGGCAGCCAGTATTATATGATTAAGAGCAGAGCAGCTACTCTGCCCGCCTCCTTTCACTCCCTGCTGGTGAGTGCATCTGTCTTGTTGCTGACATCAGAACCTACTTTCTTCCACCTTTTAACATGGACTGAACACCAGATGCTCTCCAGGAACCCCCCAGGCCTTCATCACTGGGAATGCTGAGGCATCCAGCCTCATGGTTGAGCAGCTACTGCTACCAGGTTCTCGGCCTTTCCAAGGTATAGATAGATAGCCATTGGTGGACTACACCCCCTATATCACAAAAGCCAACCCCTTTGTAATATATATTCATTCTCCTGATTCTGCTGCTGTACAGAACCCTGACTAATACACCTACAAAAGGGCACCTACTCCTCCCAGGCCCTCATTCTCTCCCCATTACAGGGTGAGAGGCCCCTTCTTGCTTCCAAGCACCTCAGCAAACGAAGCAGCTTTCTAGTCTTCTTGTGTCATCAATGAGTTCAGCATGGCAGAAGGACTCCAACATTGTTATAGCTGCCAGCCTTTGATGCCTGCGTTCAAAGCCCAGAACGGAAGGGAGTCCCTCCTCTCAGAGAGGACACAGGTGCTAAGGCGGCTGCATGCTCCAAAGCAGCAACCTAAAACGGGTGACTCGGGCTTAAAGAAATGGGCTCATAAGAGCATATGCAAAGGTGAGTGAGTTGTCAAAACGATTTCACTGAAGGAGTGAGGGTACATTTCAGTATATCAGATGTCAAAGGCAGTCTATGCTAATTCATTGCCTATAACTGGCCCTGTGGCTAAAGGAAATACCTTTCCCTTCACAATTTACTTGTGGCAATTATTTTCTAGTTCATACGGCAGAACAAATGAGATTTTTTTTTCTCATTTCTAGCTATTCTAGGGAAGGCTCTAGAGACTTAAATTATAGTGCTCTTTGAAACTATGCAAGGTAGATTGTTATCTTATTAATATATAAATTCCCTCTCTATCCCCTTGTCATTATGTCATAGATATAGATAACAAAAGAAAGAACTGTTTGTTCAATTTGACATAAGCCTAGCCTTTGTGCAGAGGAATCTGGAACCCCAGACATGGAAAGTTTCTGCACGCAGTGAGGAGTAGGACTTCCTGTGGTTTGGGGCCTTACTGAGCATCTTTTCCCCTTTTTTAAACATACAGAACATGAGTCTATCCTGTCTCTGAGCTCTTGACACACTTCGTGGCAATTTGCTTGTTCTCCCCTGAGCATCTGCATTTCTCTTAGCTCTTTTGCTGGGAAGAGGCTTTAGAGTGGATGTTTATTCTTCACTGAAGGAGTTGTCTATTGTGTTGAGCAAGAAGGACGGGCACAGACAATCCTCTGAGAGGGGAAACCACATCACCTTACTTGTTCCTATGACATTGTTCAAACTCTTCCATGCAAATGAGCCTAAAACTAAAATTAGATATAATCTTAGACTTAGTCATTAAATCCCAGTATACTTCCTTTTTAAATTCACAGGCATTTAAGTTGGATTTTTTTCACTAGTAAGAGTTCAGCTAATACAGGCAAAATAAGTCACAATAATTATCGTCAGATGGGGAGATTCCTGATGATAATATTCCCTTCTGTTTATATGTTTATAAATTATTTTTTAGTATTGGCAACAAGCTTACTATCTTTGCAATACAAGAAAAAAAAATAAGGTATTATTTTAATATTGGATAAAAGAGAACTTTATTGGGGTTGGAGACATGACAGAAGTCCATCCGTCTAAAGCAACCCCTTCGGCACCATCTCGGCAAACTCCTCTCTGCTCTACCTCGGGGCTCTTTGGTAACCCCTCATCTGTGTTATCTGTGTAACACACACTTTCCAAAACCCAGGAACAGGGGAATGGTGTCCCTGATTTCCCAAGGTTGCTGCCAAGTCAGTCATTTTTAGAATGGCCTCTATTCCTGCCTGGATCATAGTTTGACTGTAACTAAAGCTAACGTTGGTACTCTGGTTTTCTTTGCATTAGAAGCATGGGACAAGATAGACTCTTCCCACACCAGCAAACACTTTCATGATTATTTAAGGAAAAAGAAGAGGGCCAGTGAAACAGCTCAATGGATAGAAGTGCTTGCTGCCAAACCCGGCAAACTGAGTTCGATCCCCGGAACCTGCCATAGGAGAGAACCAACTCTCCAAAGTTGTCCTCTGGCATCCATGTGCACTTTTTGGCATGTGTAGACCTGCATTTCCATACACACTAACAACAATAATAAAGAAAATAAAAGAAAGATAAAGAAGACATTATTGTTAGAACTGATGGCTAGAAATTTCATCAAGGTTAGTTTGAACTTGGTGATTGTTGTCCCACTTACAAAGAGCAAACAGACATGAGCTTAATTTGCTGCTATAGAGAGTTGTCCACCTTAAAGAAATTAAGGAATTGATTCTTGAAGACTTCAATAAGGATAAGTATGTTTCTTTCTCTTGTGTTTCCATGGTATAATGACAACTGGGCAAACAGGAAATTCATAAGGCGTAAGGTGTGTCAAGGAAGACATGCTTTGGCCAGGAGTCATGAGGTACATCTTGAGAATAACTCCTGGAATTCCCTAAGATGGGCCTGGCATCTCTCAGGAAACTGGAATATCGATTTGTCTAGGCTTCTCTGTCTCCCTGTCTGTCTCTCTGTCTCTGTCTCTCTGTCCCTCTCTCTCTCTCCCCCACATTCTTCTTGTCAGTAATAAGTCTCTGGCTGGGTATGTGGTGCACACCTTTAATCCCAGCACTCAGGGAGGCAGAGGCAGGAGGATCTCTGTGAGTTCAAGGCCAGCCTGGTCTACAGAGTGAGCTCCAGGCCAGCTGAGACTTAAAGAGAAACCCTGTCTCAAAAATACCAAAAATAGCCAGGCATGATGGCGCACGCCTTTAATCCTAGCACTCGGGAGGCAGAGGGAGGTGGATCTTTGTGAGTTCAAGTCTAGCCTGGTCTACAGAGTGAGTTCCAGGACAGCTGGGGCTACAGGGAGACCCTGTCTCGAAAAGACCAAAAAAAAAACAAACCACCCAAAAATAAATAAATAGTCTCTGCAGTGTGAAGAATATCATTGTATCATTGTTCACTATTACAAGCAAAAGAAACTGGCTAGAGCGTTTTAGCAAAGGGTAAATTTACTGCTAAGCCTCTCCCACTGCCCCTGGGCTCAGACTCTGTAGCCCATCCCCACCAGCCCAGTACTACCACTTAGGTGGAAGGAAGGAGAAGGACGGTAAGGACAGAAGAGAGTGCCTAAATGATCACATGGCCCATTGGTTGAGCCACCCTAAAACTCTTCCTTCTGGAAGTGCATATTTCTGATGGATTTGTGGTTTCTAGGTGGATAGAAAACCTTGAACACACCAAGTCTGCTACAACCAAAAGAACACCTTCATCTCCTCAGCACTAACTCGCTTCCTGTGAGGCCCTGACCTGTAGTCACACACAGTGATCACTGGCTGTCATCACCTTTGGTTGAAACCTGTTGACCTCAGATGATAAAGGAAGCTATTTTAATATAAAGCCTAACAAGATTAGCAAAAATATTGGCTCTGCTCAGGAATGTGAGAACTAGAAATCTAGACTTTTACATTTCTGTAAAAAATCTAGACTTTTGCAAGATTTTCTGCCTGCACATGGCCTTTAAGTTTTTAATTCTTGAAAGGAAATGGGCTCTTAGAGAGAGAGAGAGAAGGCCTTAAAACAAGCATTTTCTCTGACGACTCTCACCATCTTCATTGAAGGACACTACTTTTCACAAAACCTTCCCAAAGTCCATCTTACCAGGCCAAGAAAACCCAATGAAGCGCTCCAGCCCCATTTCCATTAAGAAATGCCTCAGCCCTCACTGGCTTCTCCAGGGTCCTCTCACTGTCCAGAGATGGGTAAAGGCCTTCTCATTTCTTTCAAGTTTTAGCCAGAGAATTGCTGGAAACAGTGGATCAAAATAATAAGGTGTTGCAGTGTATTCTGGATGTGAGTTCCTCCCCTGTTAAAAAAGATCCTGTGTTGAAAGCTCAGACTGTGACTGTTTGGAGAGAGGGCCTTTAAGGTGGTGCACGCCTTTAATCCTAGCACTTGGGAGGCAGAGGTAGGCGGATCTTTGTGAGTTCAAGGCCAGCCTGGTCTACAGAGCAAGTTCCAGGCCAGCTGGGGCTACAAGGAGACCCTGTCTCAAAAAGACCACATAAATAAATAAATAAATAAATAAATAAATAAATAAATAAATAAATAAATAAGCATGTGGCCATTAGGATATCCCTAATGCAATCTGACTGGTGTCCTTCTAAGAAGGGCATACTGGCCGGGCATGGTGGCGCACGCCTTTAATCCTTGCAGTTGGGAGGCAGAGGCAGGCAGATCTTTGTGAGTTCAAGGCCAGCCTGGTCTACAGAGTGAGTTCCAGGACAACTGGGGCTACAGGGAGACCCTGTCTCGAAAAGACCAAAAAAAAGAAGGGCATACTGGACACACGCAGGAGACACCAGAGATGTGTGTGCACAGAGGAAAGGCCATATGAGGATATAGAGATAGTACACACCCACAAGCACTGAGAGAGGCCTCAGGAGAAACCAGAACTGCTGACACTGTGATGCTGAACGTTCAGCCTCAGAAGTGTGAGAAAGTATATTCTGTTGCTTATGCCACCGGTCCATGGTACCTGGCTGTTGCCAGCCCCAGCAGACAGGCACAGGCCCTGGAAGGAAGCCCTCAGCAGCAAAAGAGAGGAGAGTCCCAGAAAAATGTCCAGCTCTGTTCTGTGGGGGACTGGAAACCCTGAGGTCACAGTGCCTGAGTGTGGACAGAAGGAGGCAATGAATCCAACAGAAACCTGAGCCTTTCCATGGGTCCCCATGTGAAAGTACCATGTCTGCGCTGGTGCCAAGTGACAACTTATAGGGAATGCCCGTAGGGCCTCCTTCTGAATCCCCAAGGAATCCTCCCGCACAGTGAACCTGGAGAATCACTTGCTATATCATGTAAAAACCCTACAGTAGCAAACTCCCCAAAGAAAAACATACCAAGATGTCTTTTCTACAGTGTGGATCTCAATATGTGGAAAAGTAACTCGGAAAAACCAGATGTGATGGTTCATGTCTGTAATCCTAGCACTTAGCAGGCTGAGGCAGGAGAATGGCTGTAAGTAGGAGGTCAGCTGAGGCTATAGTGATATCCCAGCTCAAATAAATAACTCAGAAAAATTAAGGCCCATAAATTCAGAATTTTCTAATATATTTTCATTGAACTAAAAAAATATATATTTGTGTGTCTGTCTGTCATGTGTGTGAGTACCCATGGAGACCAAAAGAGAGCATAGTATCTTATAGAGCTGGAGTAACAAGTGTTATAAGTTGCCCAGTGTGGGGTGCTGGGAATTAACTTTGATCCTCTGGAAGGAAAGCAAAATCCTCTTAACAGGTGAACCATTTCTCCAGCCCTTACATTTTCTAATGAGGCCAAAATTTAACCAAACCCTTATGATTAGTATTCTTTCCCAGAATATGAATTGTTGACTTAATTCCACAACCAAGAAAAAGGTAGAACAAGGTTATGTAAGGGTGAACACTGGGCATCTCCCACTGAGCCCTGGGTAAAGGGCTACCAGCCTGCACCAGCACTGGTAGGGGAAGGGCGGAGCCCCTGCTGTTTCTCCAAGGCTCTCCGCAAAGATAATTCCAATAAGCATACGAGTGACTGTGCTGCGTCCATGTCAGTCTCTTTATCATTTGCGGTCCATTCTATTTATTCTGACCCATTCTATTTCACACCAGAATAATTTTGGAAGAATCTAATAGAGTTCAGCAGAAATATTTTCAGCAGAATAAAAAGAAACCCAGCGGTTGCAATATCATTCTTTAATATGAACCATGTAAGACTGTAGTGGGGGAGGGTATGTCTACTCACATCACAAAGTTGAAAGAACTTAAACCAGGAGATCCAAGAACGAGAAAAGATTCGATAAATCCTGAGATGTATGCAAAGGCCACTTTAAAAGTACTGTGCAGCATGGGCAAGTTTGATGGGAAGAAAGGCAGGGCTTAATAAATCTACTGCATCTAAAGAAACTGGTCCCCCAAATTTCCATTCTGTTGCCATGACAACTAGTACTCCATCACTGCCATAGTAACCAGCTGAATAGCATTAGTCTAAAAACAAGCTCTCTGATTGGGTGACCAAGGGAAGCCACGAGAAGCCACGAGCACCCCGGAAAGGCTGTTCTGCCATCCCGCTGACCTATTTCTAGCACCCAGAGCGTTTCAACAATCTAGCAGGCTTCCCTTAGAGCCAAGTGTTTGGGTGACGAGCTGACTTCAAGATGTAACTAATAACTCCACTTGCAGAAGCCACTGCTAAATTCAAGACTATCTGTTGTCTCATACCCAAGACAGGTGGTATTATAAGAGAGCTGCACCCTCTCCCATGATTTGCAGTTTAATCCTGGCATCTCTGGTTACAGCAACAGGGCACACGATGCACATCTAAATCTGGGTGTCAGGTGGCCGTGAGATGCTGCTGTCTGTTTAATGAGGCTCCTGACAAGCTGAACAGAATGAAACTTCTGAAAGTAGGAAGTAAAAATTCTGCAAAACAAGTTTCTTATACATACATATAAACTGGTATTTGTAACATAAAAATGCTTCATATTAAAAGCTGTTCTTTCCTATGATGTATATGTGAAAAAGTTTAATAATAAAAAAACATATTAAAAAAGCTGTTCTTTCCAAAAGATGTTGAGGTTTTTTGTTTTGTTTTGTTTTGTAAAAAAAGAATTTTTTTCCCAGCTGATAGTCTTGCTTGGTACTTGCTCAAAGCAGATGGCTCATGTATTCATAGACATTCCTAGACATTCCTAGAATGCTCTTGAAACAGGAATGCCTTGCAAGATATGTGCCACCCCAGTCCGAGCTCTCCCTCCAGTGGGTCACACTTTTGGTAGGAGTATACTGTTGGGAAACATCTTTTAAAGTACCCAGCCACTGGCTCGCAGACACACAGAGGGAGAAGGAAGGGATGGAGGAGAGTGGAGTGGAGCTGGCCTTGACAGCGGTGCTCAGAACATGTACAACTGAACATTTCAAGTCAATGAAAATTAAGCTTTCTCCAAAAATAGAAAGAAAATTAAGCTTTCTTTTTTTTTTAGAACTCATGTGCTTTATTAGAAAAAAATGCTAGTCTTAAAGAAATTCTTACAAAGACAACATTGATTCAAATTGCTATCACTTTATGTTCTACTAATGCAAAACAACTTTCCCTCTAACATCCAGTGACAGTGGAGGTTTTTAGGATAGTTTGAATCTTAGAAATGAAGAAACTGTGGCCTGGGGGATGTCACCCAGTACTTATTGAGTGCTAATTACTATATATATACACATTTGCATTGTATGATACATACATATGTATGTATATGCATAAATCCATGTGTGGCTCTTTCTCTGTACATATAGAAAATTAAGCTTTCTTAAGATGCCTTTATGAATTCAGCAAATATTTTGGAGCACCTGATATAAATGCTCAATGGGCATAAGCAGACAGATAACAAAGCCTGCCCTTCACAGTTTGGAGAAGATGCCAAGAGCCTGTAACTAAGAAAGGAACTATTTTGTGGGTTGATAGAATTACAGCGAGCGCCAACCCCGAGCGTGCATTCTGTGGTACTGCCACTGGAGTTTGTAGACATTTCTTTGCTGAAAGCTAGAAATGCAAACACTAGCAAATGGGCTGGGGCTGTCAAAGTTTACAAGAAAGACGGAAAAGGGTTGCTGGAGAGCCAGTATCCATCCACCTATAATCACAATCAAGGACCCAAGGAAAATACTTAATAGCTTTCTGCCAAAGGAGACTGGACAGTGCTGGGCAGGGATGGGCTAAGGATTCCTGACAAGTGATGACTGAGATGAAGGATGCTGGGAAAAGGTAGGTGTGTTATGATATAAGATGGAGGGAGGGGAAAGACATTCAAGAGACAGAGAACAGCATGGGAGGTTCCAATGACCCAGAACAAGTCAGAGAAGAATGCATGAGATGGGCTGGGGAGTGACGAGTTACACACCCCTGACAACACACTACACTGTTCATTATAAAACACATCTTTCAGTCATTAAACCACATACTAAGTCACACTATGCTCCCTAATGATTTTAATGAGTCTAATATGAATGTATACATGGAAAATCACTTACATTTTTCATTGGGGATGATAATAAAAGAAACTTGACTTAATACATGATTAGAATAAAGAAAAATTCTATTCAACAAACATTTCATTCCTCTGTGTGTGTGTGTGTGTGTGTGTGTGTGTGAGGTAGTAACAGGAAAAAAAATACAAGACCCAGCTCCTGTGTCCCACACCCAGAAATATATGCAAATCCACCTAGACTATTCAGAAGGTCATCAAAGAGAGGTGTGTGCATGGAGCAACCTTTACCTAAAACATCTGCTTCTACACAGGTGGAAGCGAAATGTTAGCTACCAGTATCAGCCTGGAGGGGTAAAGCAGCTTTTCACTGTGTCTACTGACTTACCTGGCTGGGTGCCACTGTAAAGACAAATCTGCTCTAGACATCCAGAGAATACTCAGCTTCCCTCCTTCTGGAAAGTCCCTCCTTTTGGAAAGATTTTTTTTTTCAAAGCCAATTTTCATTGCAGCTTTGTGCGTTTCATACAACATTTCCCAGTCAACTCTAGACCCGTTCCCCTCCCTGCCCCCCACCCCACCGGAGCTCACGCATTCTGCCAAACATGTTTTTCATCTTTTTCTCAGTCTCTTTTTAAAATTTTCAATGCAGAAGTTTACTGTTTGAGCAGTTCACCATTTCAGTCAGTTCTTTGGCCCAGTCTTCTTCTTGTTGTTCCTTCCAATCTGCATCACTCCAAAATATGCATATATGCATGTCACATATATCTTTTAGCATCTTCAGCTTATGATTTCTTTCTTTTTTATTAGGCTGAAAGATGTCATGTTTCAAGGCTTCTCCTTGGCAAGCCCAAACACCATCAGTTCTGTCCTTGTGTTCCACACTGGGGGTTTCCCTTCCCATGGTCACCAAATGAGGTCCAGTAAGCACCGCATCCTGTCTTGATCTTCCTGCCTCCATGATACAGCCTAGGTAGTCCAACAATGGCAGTCTATACTCTGAAAAGGTGGAAACCCTAGCAGTAGCTCAGTCCACAAGCTGGATGTCTCAGCAGTCCCCATCTGGCACTGAAGGTTTGGAGGATTCTTGGAGAGACATGAGTCTTCCGTCCATATGGGAAGGTTGAAAAGCTGCGTCTCATGTCTTTGAAGGATGACAAAAGCAGTGGCAGCCACAGGGTAGCTGCACTTGCCAGTAAGACAGGAAAAACAACTGTGCTCTTTTTTTTTTTTTTTTACTTTTTGTCTTTTTACTAAGATGTCAAGTTTTATACCTAAAGTACAATTTATCAGGCCCTACTAATTATTTCTGGTTATACTTTCCTTTTGGACACTTAACGCCACATTGTTAGCCCAGATTAACCAAGGTTTTTATATTCTCAAGGTCACTTGATCTGGTCCTCAGGTTTTGGGGAGGGGGGAGCCCCTGGCTCCTTTTGGCTTTTCAGTCACCAGTTCCATCCACTCAAGGACAAATTCAGGTCCTGCTAAACCAGGCTACCCTTTTCAAAGCATGAGCAGACTTTCCTCTTTATAGACTAGACACTGGCTGAAGTCCCATTAGTGGATCTCCAAGACCTCCCTGCACAGGAAGACTGGTGACTCACATTTGCAGGACATTTCAAGACATGCCCCCATGCATAGTCCCCTGGGACTTAGTTGACCTCTGAGGGCAAAGAACAAAGTTATCCTTTAAGTCCCTTGGCCAAAATGGTATGGGCTTTAAGTATGGTTGTTAAGCACCCAGAAAGGCTAAGTTACACCAGCCTGATACTTTTAACTACTGTATAATATTTTAGAAAAGATTTGGACAAAAGGTCAAGCAGCCTTGTATAAGAAAAACTAAGAAAAAAAAAATACTAAGCACTCCCATAAGATAAATACTATGGTTAGTCACAATGTCATGACAAACTAATTTTTTCCCTCATTCTTTTGATTTTGTGCATACATACCCTCCACTCAATATGCCAAAACTGCCTAAGTCTGAAAATAAATGGTAGCTTAATTCTAGAACCCGTTAAGGGATTTGCAATATAAGAGAACAGTTGTTTTCAGATCATGAGGAATATAACATCAATGTTGCTTAGTTTTCCTTACAGCTAGGTACTTGGTGCTAGCATCCACAGATGAGGGATACCATTTGTTGTTTGTTTTTCTGGGACTGTGATACTTCACTCAACATAATATCCTCCAGTTCCATCTATTTAACTGTGCTTCAGGTGATCCAGCAAAATCCCTGATCAAAGCTCTGAACACTTGAGTCCCCTTGGAAAAATTTTTGTAGTGGCAGTTCCCCATCTAGCCACAGTACCAGCACCGATGAATTTTAAGTGCATGAGTATGGAAACTGAGGCACAGCTAGTAACCAAGAACAGATGCAACTCAAAAAGAAGGAAGGCATGGTGGACAAAGCCTTTAATCCCAGTACTGGAGAGAGGCACAGGTAGGCACACCTCCGTGAGACAAAGTCCAGCCTGCTCTACATAACAAGAGTCAGGCCAGCTGGGGCTAGCCTCTAAATAAATAAATAAATAAATAAATAAATAAATAAATAAATAAATAAATAACGATAGGACTTCAAGAGCCTCTGATCCCAGATGAGGTTTCCCACAGGCAGTGACTAATATTAACAGACCCACTTGCTGTCCCCCAAGCCACTTAGAAATGAAAAGCACTGTATGCAAATATCTATCACCATGGCTGGTAATAATTAGCACTTTGCTCTTATAGTCACAACCTGAACAGGATAGAGTAACAGTTTCTAGGACTGATATGAACACAGTAAGGTAGGGACAGGCATGAGCCAAAATCTCAGAGTACATTACTGCTGCACAAAGGTAGTGTCTGCCAAATAAACAAGATTCAGAGCACAGGAACCCACAATGGCACAGACACAACTTCTTGGTAAGGCAGATTGCCCTACTGGGGGTCTTTTCTCCAGGTGAAGCAGATCACCCTACTGGGGGTCTGTTTTCTAGAGTCTTGGAATTTTCAACATGGAAGGAAAGTTTTAAGTCCCTGTAAATCAACCTCCAATCTCCATAATCACGCTCCTACTAACTGGATTAAAAAAGCAAATGGAAGGATAGAGGGAGGAAGGGAAAGAAAGGAGAGGGAAGGAGAAGAAAAAGAATGAAGGAATTAAATGGTTGCAGAGGTGAAATTAGATTTTTTTCAACTCAACACTTAGCTGATTCTGTGTCGCCTTCTAGGTTGACTTCAAATTAGTGGTAGTCATATTCCAAAGGTCTCATCAGTATGAATTTCCTGAACTATACTAAAGGTCACGTGCATGTACCATCTTTAACAATAACCCCAGGGTACTCCATCAAAGCCTTTGTAGAAGATCCAGAGGCATGCCCAGGGTTCCAACCATCACAGCATTCCTATTGGTAACCAGTCATTTATACTAGGCAATTACCATAATCCAAATGCTCATCTTTCTGAATTTTTACTGGAGCACCAGTATATGTTGCCGATTTTTCCTTATATGTAAGTTTTTAAATCAATATCAAGATATTTCAGTGTACAGCATTCAAAAGGAGGGCATTACATGATGAGGTAGATATTCTTTTCAGACTACTTACTACACTACTAGATTGATTTCCCAAACGAATTCTCCACTGTCAGTTCTCTGTCTCCCCCCTGTTCTCTGCTCTTTTAGAAATCATGTCATGTGTCATAGCTTAGAAAAACTCACAGGGCAACAAAGAAGAGAAAACATGTTTTATTCCTTCATGGAAGTTTGAAATCTCATAGCATTTCCAGCATCATGAACACCATGAGCCCACTGTGGGAGCCAGCCACATCATACCCGTGACCCTAACACAAGGCAGAAAGCTGAGTACCACGAGAGTGGTGTGAACAAATGGAGACAATGCTCCAAGAAGGGGAATACATTTCTTCCAATAGGGTGGGTGGCAAAGGAAAGCAATGTCAAAGGTGGCGTTTTCCAGGCTTTAGGAAGGCAAAGGACTTTGATAGGTGAAGAAGGTTATGAGGTAAAAGTTTCTGACTAGAGGCTTTCAAAGTGCTAACTTTGGCCCTGCAGCATAGCAATACCAGAGAAAATCTACAGAATGAGAAACCAGTCATAGTACTGGTTAGCATCCAGCTGACTGCGATACACTCTCAACTTTGAGAAATCAGTTTCCTAGATTTAAGGTTCTCACCCCGGGCCGATGAACTTGGATGCAGAAAAACTATAGCCTCATTTCCCCTAAGTTCTCACAAAAATTTAGCATTCTCTTCTATTATAAAAGGCAGTAAACTACTATGATCATTATTAGGACCAAATGTTAAATCTTGCAATTCACTGCATTAATAAAGAACAGATATAATTTCATGGAATTTAAAATACTTTATAGGGGCAGTGAGACAGATCAGCATATAAAGGTGCCCGCTGTCAAGACTGACAACCCGAGTTTGGTCCCCAGAACCCAAACGGTGGAGGGAAAGAACTAACTCCTGCATGTTGTCCTTGATCAGCACACATGCATCATTATCCCACAGACAGACAGACAGACAGACACACACACACACACAAGAATAAATGTAATTTTTAATAAATAAAAATAACATACTTGTATAATTTTATTTCATAGGCTCCACAGCCTGAAAGGAGATCCTATCATACAAAAAAAAAAAAAAAAGTGTAAGTAATACCTACCTGGTCTAAAAGGATTCCACACAAAGGAAACTCAACACAGGCTTAGCATAAGAAGATCCAGGGCAGGGGAACTTTTCAATTTGATTAAAACATGAGGTAAAACAAGGCAACTGACCCTCCGAAGTGACCCCTCCCCAGGAGGCTCTGGGAGCTGCCTAATCAGGGGTTTTGTTTTGTTCTGTTTTTTAAATGGGGCTCAAGAAGGACAGCAGAAGATACATAAACAAATCAAGATGTTTAAAGAATTAACTGGCAAAGGTAAGAAAGAGGATTAAAACACAAAGGAACAGAAAGTGAAAGAGCACATAGGTAAAAATTCTAAGGAGACTTAACTAATAAAAATGTAAAGTAAGGGCTGGAGAGATGGCTCTTAAGAGCAGGTACTGCTCTTCAGGGGACCTGAGTTCAGTTCTCAGCACCCACATCAGGAAGCTCACAACTACTAGGAGCCACAACTCCAGGGCATCTGGGATCTGTCTCCGTCTAGCCTCTGAAAGTATCTGTAGTCAGAGATGAGTACATCCAAACCCACACCCACACCTCCCCACCACGCGCGCACAATTAAAAAATAAAAATAATTCTTTGGTATTTTTGAGACAGGCCTCCCTGTAGCCCCAGATAGCCTGACACTCACTGCATAGACCAGGTTGGCCAGAACTCTTAGAGATCCACCTGAGTCTCTGCCTCCGGAGTGCTGGAATTACAGGTGTGTGCCACCACACCCGGCTTAAAGATTTTTTTTTTAAAGTAGAGAAAAACAGTAACAATAAAAATGGAATCTCCTTTCCTCCATTAAAAAAAAAAGTCTCAGGAAGGAAGCAGCAGGGAGATTACGGGATTAGGAACACTTCTGAGTCAGCCAAGTTGGGTGCACAGTCACTAGCTGGGCAGTTTGGAATGTCTTGGTTAAAATTCAATGGAAATGACAATACAGTTTCTCACTCATTTCTTGAGCCAGTTGCCTGAATACTTGTCTTCACAAGAGTGGTCATGAAACCCTCAACTGGAGCACAGTAATTCCTCCATTGTCTGAAGAAGGCAAGCGGCTCCCACTGTGCCTGGATGGAGAGAAGATTCCTTTAAGAGCTGGATTGCTTTTACACTGCCCTCTACTGGCGACTTCCAGCATGCTCCCGCTCAGTTTGCTAAGGGACATTTGGTAATTGCATATCTTCAAAATGCTTTTTAAAAAGTATATTCTATTTATTATTTTTATTTTATGTGTATGAGTGAGTACTGTTTGCATGTATGTAAGTGCACACGTGTTGTGTAATGCCCATGAAGGTCAGAAGAGGGTGTCGGATCCCCTGGAAATGGAGTCACAGATGGTTGTTAGTCTCCATGTTAGCTGGTCCTCTGAACAGAACCCAGGTCCTCTGCAACAGCAGCCAGTGCTCTTAACTGCTGAGTCATCTCTCCAGCCCCCTTAAATGCTTCTTTTTGATAGAAAGCCTCCTTAGAGTTTGGATGCCCAAAGAGTTTTTAAAAAATAATCAACATCTGCCATTTCCGAAATCAAAATAAAATACCAAAACACCAATGCTGTCATTAGAAAATGACAGCAATTTAGAGACTAATAGACTTCATTACGGGTGCTTACTAAACACTTTTGGCTTTTGTAGGCAAAGATGGCAGTGAAGTGATGTTCTGCTCAAGTACAATCCTTGGCCTGCAACATCAGCAATAACTGAGAACTTAGGAGAAATGCAAAGTCTGCTCTTGACCTACTAAATCAGTCTTGGTGTTATTTACCTCACAGGTAATTCTGATACACACTATACTTAGAGAGTAATTTATCTGAAGTCAAGGTTCTCAATATCAGAGTGTCACGGTTTCGCCAAAATGTAGAGGGAGGCATGCTGAGCATACTCTAGCAGAATGCAGCTGCTTCTCAGGACCCTGCCCAGAGCCCTACCCCAGGTTGTCAGGTTGGGGGCTACGAAGAGGGGTACCCAACTGCCCCTCTCCATTCTCCAGCGTTGATATCTTACACATACCACATGATTTTAAGTTTAAGGCATTTCACAAACAAGCCTTGTCATCTGAAGCAATTGAAAAAATGCAGACAAGCCAAAATGCTTGCATTAATGAAGTCTTACAGAGTTATACAATACTAGGAGGAGGGTCCAGAGACAGAAGTGCACATCCAGTCTGTTCCTTCCGACTCATCTCTGGAGAAGCCTCATACAATAATTCAGGCAAAGGGCCATGAAATTATTGCACTGATAACAAGGCCTGCTAGGAAACCAGAGGGGAACTGCTAAATTAAACTTTAGCAACAGGTTTTCATGAGAGTCCGTCACGTGGTATGGTTTTTAATTTCTCATTTAGAAAGGAAAGACCATTTTCTTAAACTTTTAATTTAAAGAAAACCAGAGGCTAATTTAATGCTCTTACATACTAATTAGAGCAAACAAATTAAGCATAGTCTTTAAACATATATATATATATATATATATATATATATATATATCATAAAGACACACTTGGAAAGATTTTGATTCTGAATAGCTTTTTCTGCCAAATGAACTACTAGATACAAACATCCCTGCTTTGCTGTGGCTGGTAAAGTCTGTGTGTTCATGAAGGAGCTGGATGTCATTGCGGTCACCTCATTAATGTCAACATTAACCTTTTCCCCTCTATGTATTCCTGCCTTATTGAAAATGACAAGCTGGAAAAAAACAAAAACACCAAAATGCTCACTGTCACATGTGGCTTTCCCCAGACTGGGTCAGCTGACAGGGCCACATTCTGGCTCCAGGGGCATGTTCTGGCTCCCAGGACTTGAGGGGAAGGAGGAGAACAAAGTAAAATTAGTAGCAAGCTCGAGTGGAAACGGGGAACAGTAATGGAGAAAAAATTAGCCAGGAGTAAAAACTACAGAAAAGTCTCATCGACATAGACCAGGTCCCAGTAAGAGGGTAAACCTAAGAAGCAGAAATCCTTATAAATTCTTTTAAAATCTCACATGTATCTCTGGAAGATAAGAATCATTTTACAAACTTGTCTAAGGCTGGGGATGCAGCTCAGTGATCCAACACTTGCCTACCATGTGGGAGGCCAGGTTCAACCCTAGGACTAGAAAAAAAGAAACTGGTTTTTTAAAGGTAAAACAAAGGGCTGGAGAGATGGCTCAGCAGTTAAGAGCACTGGCTGTCTTGCAGAAGATGAGGGTTCATATCACAACACCCACATGGTGGCCAACAACCATCCATAACTCCAGTTCCAGGGGATCCAACGCCCTCTTCTGTCCTCCGCAGGCACTGCATGACATGGCTGCACTTACAACACATGCAGGCATAACACTCATATACATAAAATAAAAATAAGTATTTTTTAAAAGGCAAAACAAGGACTGGGGACGTGGTGCTGAGATCTGGCACTTGCCCAGTACACATAAGGCCTTGTGTCCATTCCCTACGAGTGCCAAAAGGAAAGGGGAATTTCAGAAAATACTCAAGAGATCTAGTAGACTGCATCAAAGGTAACTCAATATTCGAAGATAGTTTCTCTCTGTAGATATTGTGGCTAACAAATTAAACAAAGAAAGTATAATTAGAATATCACCATTTCATAACTTCTTTGATGCAGCCTATCTTGGAAGACACAGCCACAATCACAGCTGGAAATTTTAACACATCTCTGTTATAGATAAGGCAGCCTGATAAAAGACCAGTGATGTAGAAAAACTGAAATGACGTTATCAACCAACCATAAAAAACTGGGAACAAAGAACCACAGAGAATGGAGAATAGGAAGAGTGGGTATGTTGGCTGGGCATCTCCCCTCTCCTAAGCCTAATGCCATGTTGAAGATAGGTCTTCCTCAGACTTGGAGAGAAGGAACAGAAGCGTCAAGGTGAAGGGAACAGTGGTTTATCTTTTATTCACACAGCTTTCAAATCCATTTCACAGCCCCTTTCACAAGCATGGCTCTCCACAGGCTTACGCCACCTTTGAAGAAGGCAGCCCACATTTTCTTGTCCCCATTTTATAGATGAAGTTGAGCTCAGAGTCTTTCATGCCAAAGAAACAGATCCACAAGTCTTCTGCTAGGTTTAAAGCTGGACATATTTTATTTTTCTTTTTTTTTTTTAATTTTATTTATTTCGGTATGTGTATCAGTGTACTGTCTGCATGCAGGTTTGTGCACCCGTGTCGTGCAATGCCGCAGAGGTCAGAAGAGGGTCTCAGATTCCCCTGGAACTGGAGTTCTCCTGGAATTGGAGTTTCAGACGGCTCTCGGCCGCCATGTGGGTGCTGGGGATCGAAACGGGGTCCTCTGTAAGAGCGGTCGGCGCTCTTAACCGCTAGGCCATCTCTCCAGCCCCAAAGCTGGACATATTTTAAAGATCACCTACCTGAGTCCCCTGGGAGGGTGGGAAGTGACATTTTCTTTCTTGAAAACAAATTTTTCCAGTATGTTCCAATGCACAAAGTACTTATGTAAAGGGATTCAGACATACTCTCCAAACGACTGCCAGATAGATACCAGGTTGGGCCCAAGGAAAGAGTTCACTCTCTGTTCTAGCAGTGACCTAAAATGCATCACTCCTTCCTTGGTGGACCCCAGGGCAAGCTCAGTTACCCATAATTCTTCAGGCTGTGGTTTAGAAATAAAATTCAAAGAAGGCAGTCCACAGTAAATGTTCTAATGGGTAAAACACACATTACTGATCGTTGCATTACTGTTTTCTGAGGATAAATCTGAATAAAAGTGACTATTTCTTGAATGGAACCAAAACATGGGTAGTTTACATGTATACATATCTGGTTATAAAATTAGAAATCTTCAGTGAAGAGCTTAAAAAGTGATTAAAGAATGAACATTCAATCTTCAAAGCATCTTCCAGTACAGTCTGACAGTTGCATAAGGATTTATGAATTTATGTTACCTTAGATTTTCTTAATATTCCTATCTGCTTTCTGTTCTTTGTAAACACCTCTTGAATTATTTAAAAATGTTTAAAAATAAATATACAATTCAAATATTTATATATTTGAGCATTTTGAGTGATATATATATATATATATATGCATATATATGTTTTACTTACATTCCTCTCCACAGTCCACTGAGACCTACGATCTTTTAGGTACCTGCGGAGCTGTATCGTTAAGGCTAATAATCGTGGTCTTGTGTAGGAAAAAAATACATATATACCAAGGATTATTTTTCCAGTTTCTTGGCAAAACACAAAAGGAAAATGATTTGACTTTTAGTTTTAAATGTTTCTGATTTTTTAATGTTGGGTCAACACTGTAAAATCTGTTCAAATTTTTACAGAACCTGAGTGAATGAAACACAGGTAAATCACTACTTTAGATTTAATGGAAACTGGTTTAAGGTTTTTTTTGGGGGGGGGAGAAGAGCATAGGCCAGGAGGTCCTTCTAACTCCTTTTACCAGGTAGACCACACTTGGCAGGGTGCCTGCCCCGAGGACACCCCATAAAAGTGTGCTCTGTGGACACCGCACAAAACAGTGTGCTCTGTGGTCACCCCATAAAAAAGTGACTCCACACAATCCTGAGGAAAGCACTGATCTGACCATTACATTTTACACAGCTCTGATGGATGGATCCCACAGCAACAATTATTCTCCACCAATAGCCCAGAAGTGAAGGTCCCCACCCTAACCTGTCTGCTGCCTGTGAACACCCGCAGAAGGACAAGGACAAGGCCGCCTGTGCTGAGACACCAGCACTGCATCTAAATGTAATTTGTAAAAGGCAAGAAGCCCAAGTTCAGATGTGCTTAAGAACTGCATTGTTTGCCATGAAGAGGTCTTTTGAAAGCACAATTGATTTTTAGCAAGCAGGAGGTGTCAAGATCTTTATTTTGATTTTATAAAAGTAAGCTATGTTGTGTGAGAAACTAAAAAGGGGCTAGAAAAACATGAATACATGCTTGCTAAACCTACAAATAACTGGGCATGGAGCCGGAAAGTGATTAACGGCACCGAACAGATAATGCTGAACAGTGAAGGAACCCCACGTGATGGCTTATGCTGACTTTAAAACTCTGAAAGTCTCAAACCTTTTTGAGGTGAAAACGCAGGTAGGTATACAGAAAACCAAAGAGGTCTGTGGCTACTAACACCGCGAGGGTTTTCATCCCAATCGGACTCCGCTTCCATTTCACTGATACAAATTACCAAGATTCCAATTCTGGCATCAAAACTATTAGATTAGCTTGCAAGACTACTAGCTAGCTCCAGGTTAATATGATAACTTAGGAGACTGAACATAGAGCCACCGAGTGCCCTATCCTAATTATCCTGCAAGGAAAGAGGAGAGAGGGTATTTAGAACTACATTAGGACACAATGTTTAGAATTTAAAAATATCTGGAAAGAAAAATGAAAGGCTAATAAATATTTGGTATGCCTGAAATACAGAAAAATGAGACCAGTGAAATTACTCTGCTGTTCCATTGAGATACACATAGCCCATGCTCACTTCCTATACTACTCTTTGGAGAGGCAATTCACTTGGCCTTAAATGTTTATAAAGTGTGCAACATGATTAGGGAGGACCTGTCTTTAGTTCAGCTCTGAAAGGAGTATAAATGGATGTAAATTCCAGTCCCAAACCACTGTTGATCCGCAGAGCAATGAAGAACACCATTTCCAATGTGGGAATCCTTCAGCAAATCTCCTGCTAACCTTTGGATCCAGGTTTCAGACTTGCAAACACTTTGGGGTTCTTAAGGGCAAGCGAGAGCTCATTGAGGAAGGAAATAAAGTGGGAGTCTCGCTCAGACTTCTTTGACTCAAAAATGACAACAATGGTGAAGTGGGGCTCCGGGCGGGTCAGGAAGTAGGTACTCTGGACTTTGTCATCGTAGAAGTGAACTACTTTCTCCAAACTGTTCAGGTCGGATGTGCGGTCTGTCATGATCATGATGACGTTGGGCCAGTGCATGACAGGCCTATCGCTGGGCAGAGACACCACGGCTGGATACTGGTCCACACCCTTAGGGGCCTCTCGATAGGAATGGGGGTGATGGTAGCCATGACCCTGAAAGCTCTCTGAGCCTCGGTTGTCAAAAATTAAGGACACATTGGCAGCGTCATACTTCCTGATGAAACTGGAAATCTTTCCAAAAAGGTCCGGGTTAGCTTTTGCAGTCAATGCTTTCATTTCTGAAGCAGTTGTTTGTCGGCTCAGTGCCTCATGAAAGTAAAAGCTAAACTTGGCTAGGAGCATGTTTTTGAGTTTCATCAGCCAAAGGAAAAGGTGTGGGGGCTGAACGGCCTTCTGAGACTGCCCTCCAAACAGATGTTTCTTGGTCTCCCGCTGCTTCTCAAAGATTTGGCCCCAGGTCTGCAGCTTGGTGTGCGCACTGTGCAAGTTGACCAAAGAAGGAAGGAACTTCCACTCTGAGATCTGGGCCTGGGCCTTCAGGAGATGACTCAGCACGTCCACTTCCAGCTGGAAGCTGCTTTCCAGGGGACTGAGGATTGGGTGGTGAAATCTGAAGGGGAGATGAGCAGAAATCAGTGGAAACATGACTTGAGACTGAGAGAAACCATCGAAAGTAACAAAAGAGCAGGAGGCTGCAGAGGTGGCTCAGAGGCTGCACTTGGAGAGGACCTGAGTTCAGTTCACAGCACCCACATGGCAGCTAAGAACCATCCATAACTACCATTCCAGGGGATCCAATGCTCTCTTCTGGCTTCCGTGAGTGTTGTATACATGTGGGGCACTTTATATACATGTAGGCAAAACATTCAAACACACAAAATGAAAATAAATTAATTACAATCAACGCTTTTAAAATAACAACAGTAAAAGAAAATCCCAAAATATGTTGCCATAAAAATGCTACACGTCAGGGTACAGGCTGGAATGACAGATGAATTCTGGCTTAATCCCCTTCATGTTTAATAGTGATTAAAAACAAAATGGCAGTCAAACGGGAGGTGGCCACAGGGAGGGCAATGGGCTTCATGTGATGAAAATCAAGGAGGTCGCCAGGCATGGTGGCACACACCTTTAATCCCAGCACTCAGGAGGCAGAGGAAGGCAGATCTCTGTGAGTTCAAGGCCAGCCTGGTCTACAGAGTGAGTTCCAGGACAGCTGAGGCTACAGNAGAAGAACATGGAGCAAAGCATTCCCAGTGTTAAAGGACTATAGATGCCAACCCAGGTTACTATACCCAGCAAAAATGTCGATTATAGTTGAAGGAGAGAGAACAATCTTCCATGACATAAACAAGATGAAAGAATACATGTCTGGAAAACCAACCCTTCAGAGAATACTTGAAGCAATTCAAAGGACAGAAGAAAGGAGCAACTATCCCAGGTACATAGAAAGAGAAATTAATAAAAGTATAACTGCAGAAATAGAAATCCTAGACCAAAATGCAAATGGATAAGGTGAAAGGAAGCAACACCCATCTTTCAATTATAACCTTAAATATTAATGGACTAAACTCCCCAATCAAAAGACATAGACGCCAGGCATGGTGGCACACACCTTTAATCCTAGCCCTTGGGAGACAGAGGCAGGTGGATCTTTGTGAATTCAAGGCCAGCCTGGTCTACACAGTGAGTTCCAGGACAGCTGGGGCTACAGGGAGACCCTGTCTTGAAAAAAAAAAAAAAAAAAAAAAAAAAATCAAGGTCTAACGAGAGAAAAGGTGGCGAATGAGAAGAGCGATGCCTGTGTACAAAAATGCTGTCATGAAACCCATAATTTTATATGATAACCTAAAAATTGAATAAAAAGAGAGGACTGGAGAGATGGCTCAGCAGTTAAGAGCACTGGCTGCTCTTGCAGAGGACCCGGGTCCAATTCCCAGCACCCACATGGCAGCTAACAACCATCCATAATTCCAGTTTCAGGGGATCCAACGCCTCTTCTGAGCTCTGAGGGCAAATGGACAACATGGGTGCACTACACACATGTGAGCAGTACACTCACACATACAAATGGACAACATGAGTGCACTACACACAAGCGAGCAGTACACTCACACACACAAATGGACAACATGGGTGCACTACACACAAGCGAGCAGTAAACACACACACAAATGGACAATATGGACGCGCTACACACATGCGAGCAGTACACTCACACACACAAATGGACAACATGGGCACACTATACACATGCAAGCAGTATACTCACACACACAAATGGACAACATGGGTGCACTACACACAAGCGAGCAGTACATTCACACACACAAAATAAAAATAAAATAATAAAATATTTTTAAAATAAGTAAACAAAAACGCTCTATTTCAGGGTCAAGACAACAGCACAATTCTACTCCCACTTGTCCTGCACAACGCATTTTAAAGATTTTTGACTTTTTTAAACTTTGTTTCACTTTGTTTCATATTTGCCCCTTACTATACAATATATCTTGATATTTTGTAATATATATGTAAATCACATTTTTACTCAGTAAATGAATTTGAGGAATGAATTTTATGACTCCTGGACTGCCACCTGCCATTTGCAAGCTCTGTTCCACTTCATAATAATATGACAGAGGGAACAAAATATGGGAGCATTTTCATTTCTTTTTTTAATATTTTATTTATTCTTTATTTTATGTCGTCATGGATATGAGGAAAATCTGCCAAGACTAGAACAAAGCCAGTTAATCACAGGAAAATGGCATGAGCCTTTATTCTAGTTTGCTTCCTACCGCTGCGATAAAACACTGTGACCAAAAGGAACCGGAGGAGGAAAGGGTCTGTTTGGCTTGTATTCCAGGTCACGACTTATCGCTGAGGAAAGTTCCGGCGGGAACCCAAGCAGGAACTGAAGCAGAAACAGGGAGGAAGCCACTCACTGGCTGGCTGCTGGCTGCTGCTAAGCTGGCCTGCTCATAAAGCCAAGGCCCATGGACTCAGGGTTGGTTCTGTCCACAGTGGGCTGGGCCCTTCTACATCAGCCACTAATCAACACAATGCCCATCAACATACCCACAGGCTGAACTGATCTGGGCAACCCGCAGTTAAGACTCTCAGACGACTGTGGGCTGCAGCGAGCTGACAGCTGAAGGACAAGGTCAGGAAAGAACCCACTGCAGATGTTCCTTGACTCATAATCTCATAAGCCCATCTAACTTTAAAATAGCACAAGTCTAAATGTACTTGATACTCCTAGCCTACCAAACCTCACAGCTCAGCCACGCAATGCCACACCCCATGATTGCACGCTGGCGGACAGCTGCAGCTGCCCAGTGTCACTAGAGTACTGTACTGCACTTTGTTAAGCCTGGGAGAAAATCAAAGTTCACAGTTCCAAGTATAGTGTCTACTGAATGTGCATCATTTTTACACCACTGCAATACTGAAAATCAAAAGCTATCACTGTCTGGAACCATCGACACAAATACCACTTCTCTGATTTTTCTACTGCTTTCAGTTGGAAATCACACTTTATAAGTTAATGCTCTCCTTCAAAGTACATGAATTCTCTAAAGCACTATTTTAGACAGAATTCTGAGCAAGCTCTTCTACAGCATACTACAAGTATAATGCTGAACACATATTAAAGATGTATGTGCATATTAAAGCTATTTTTCAGGGCTGAAGAGATGGCTCAGTGGTTAAGAGCACTGACTGCTCTTGCAGAGGACCTGGGTTCGATTCCCAGCACCCACATGGCAGCTAAGAACCATCTTTAACTCCTTCCAGGGGAATCTGACACCCTCTTCTGACCTCCGCGGCACTGCACGACACAAGTGCACCAACCTACATATACACAGTACACTCATACAAATAAATAAATAAATAAACAAACAAACAAACAAACAAAATTTTTAAAAAGCTATTTTTCAACCTCGGGAAAAACGTAAGCATTCATATTACTATTAGTCCGCCCAGACAGGGAGTTGAGCTTTATGATATGTCATTTCCCTTCTACTCTGACATGTGCCTCAGAGCTGCTCACACCTCAAACTATAGGGGGATCTGTTAAATGGTTGTAATCCAAAATATATACCGAGGCCAATGTGGCAAGCTTGAAAGAGTCTGACTACAGAAGAAACTGACAATTTGCAAAGAACGCCAGCTCTCAAAAAGAGAAAGGGAGGGAGGGAAAGAAAGAGGAAGCAGAGGCAAGCAAGCAGGTAGGACCCACTGCACTGGGGTTGAAATAGAAACTTGTGTGATATCCTAATGAGACACAAAACTTTAGAAATGCTACTTTCTTCCTTCACGAATGCATACCATGGAGCTCCTTCCAGAAGAGGCGCACTGATACCACTCACCAGAGACATCACAGAGAAAACTAAAGCTGCAGTACTAAATGCCACTGGAATACACACTTTACATGGAGGAAAATGAAAAATTTTATGTCCATTTCACTATGATTAAAGAAATCTGCCACCTCTTCTCATTTAAAGCCACTAGTTATTAGCTGCCAGACCATCGAGAATGCACTAGTCTCCCTGGCCCATACGGCCTATGTTCAAAGATGCTCCCCCTCCACCAAGCCAGGAGATAACACTGAACCTCAGATGCACTATTTTTCCTACTTGTGATAAAGTTTAACTTATAAATTAGACACATAGGAGACTGACAAATAATAATAAAATAGAACAATTGTAACAGTATACAGCAATACAGGTTATATGAGTATTGTATCTTTTCCAATTGTAGCTCATGTAGTATAGAACCACGGAACAAAGATGACTACTGGGTGGCACAGTGCAACCTCATCATACTACTCACAACAGCATGCATGCGGGTGTGTGCACACATGTGCACGTGCATGCAGAAGTCACAGGACAACCTCAAGTGTCATTCCTCAAAAATGTCTCTTTGTTGGTGGTATCTAAGAATGATCTTTAACTCCAGATCTTCCTGCCCCCCCAATGCTAAAATTATAGATGTGTCACGTGATGCTAGGGTTCAAACTCAGCACTTTGTGCATGCTAGGTGAGCGCTCTACCAACTGATCTACATCCCCAGTCCGCATCTGCCTTATTTACTGATGAGTTCACTTATTCTTGACAAACGTGGCAGCTCCCACATGACCCCAGGCTGTTATGGTTTTATTATTAACTGAAAATAAAAGAAAAAAGAAATTTCAAAAAATAAAAAAGTACATTTTTTTAGAAAAGAAGCTGGGCATGGTGGCATTTGCCTTTATTTATTTATTTTTTTTTTTTATTTCTGTATGTGTATGAATGTACTGTCTGCATGCAAGTTTGTGCACCCATGTCGTGCAATGCCGCAGAGGTCAGAAGAGGGTGTCGATTTCCCCTGGAACTGGAGTTCTCCTGGAATTGGAGTTTCAGATGGTTCTCAGCCGCCATGTGGGTGCTGGGGATCGAACCTGGGTCCTCTGTAGGAGCGGTCGGTGCTCCCAACCGCTAGGCCACCTCTCCAGCCCTGTGGCATGTGCCTTTAACCCCAGCACTTGGAAGGCAGAGGCAGGCAGAGCTCTGTGAGATGAGGGCCAGTGCTAAGCACGAGGCAGAAGAAAAGACTTTGCACTGTATGTTCTTTGGTATTTTAAAAATTGCGAGCCATGTCGACATATTTCCTATTGAAAAATAAATAAGAATGCTATAAAAATCAGGGCTGGTGAGATGACGCAACAGGTAAACATATTTGCCACTAAGCGTTTTGACCTGAGTTCAATCCCCCTGACCCACAAGGTAGAATTCCTGAGAGAATTCGCCCTTGGCAAGTTGTCCTCTAATCTCTACACATGTGCTATGGCATGTACACACCCACACACAAATAAATAAAATAAAATAAATTAAAATAAAAATCAAAGAGATATGATGTGTGACAGATGTCTGTGAGACCACGGGGAATGGATCAAAATCCCTGTTAAACTGCCATGGTTATGTATGGTTCTTAGAAGCTGAAAAGCTGAGTATTTAGGAAGGCAGTGATAGGAAGCTTGTATCTTACTTTGAAACAACAACAAAGTTATATACAGTGAGAGGTACAGCACAAAGGCCAAACATTAACAAAATGTGAAACTAGATGAAGGATACTTGTGTGTTCACTGGATAGTTGTTTGTGTTAACGGCTTTACTCCTTTTCATATCCATAAATATATGAAAAAAAATTCAGCCTTTAAAGCAGGGTTCAATGTTTTTGGTGTACCGGAGGAACTATACCACCACTGTTATGGTCAGTTCTTTATATAACCAAGAGTGTAAATGTTGGTCAGATGGTAACTCTGTTCATATATTATGCTTGCAATCATTTTTAAAGATTTGTTTTATTCTAAATTATATGTATATGTATGTGAATTATATGTTGTTTTGTGTGTGTGTGTGTTTATGTGTGGGTATATGCATGTGAGTACAGATATCTGAGGAAGCAGAAGTGTCTGATCCCCTTGAGTTGGAGTTATAGTGGTTGTGAGCCACTCAATGTTAGTACCGAGAAATGAATTCAGGTCCTCTAAAGAGCAGCAATTGTTCTTGATCACTGAGCCATCTCTCTAGCCCCTGAAATTTTTTATAGGATTTCAAACTTCAAAATAAAAAATTTGGAAAAAATCTTGATTAAAAAAATAATAAGCTCAAGAGGCAGAAGCAGGCAGATCTCCATAAGATCAAGGCCAGACTGATCTACACAGCAAGTTCCAGGATAGCTAGGGCTACAGGAAGACCCTGTCTGAAAATTAAAAAAAAAAAAAGTCCATGTACCAGGTATGTAGGTACATATAGAAGACTGACCCAAGTTTAAGGAGAATTTTAGCTACAGAGAGTGAAGCCCTTGCCTCAAAAACCTAAATAAATGAAATCATAGAAAGAGAAAGAACAAATAAATAAACATCATCATCTTGTACTCAAAGAAACTACATGTATTACATGAGTCCATGGCAGAAAGCCCTCTGATTCTAGTGTATGAAGTAGTTACCATGTCTCTGACAAACCAATCTTACAACAGAAAGAACTGACTTACTGGTACCAAATAAGAAGCAACAATGACTACTTAACAGAATATGGGCTCTACTTAGCAAAGGAGAGGCCTTGGGCTCAATCTCTAGCTGCAGAGAGAAGTGAGTTCCTGAAAAAACTGCTTAGCTTCTAAGACTCCATAAAAGGAGGGCTGTACCTAGAACTGAAATCAAGTAACAGATGGAGTCTTGTACACTGCATGGCACACAGTAGTTGCTAAATATGTGTCACGTTCCTTCAAAATAAATGTATATAAATATGACTCCTCTTTTGAAACCTCCAAACTATAAAATCAAATGATACTTTGCTAAATAAACTTTGACATTTCAGTTTTGAAACAACAATTTTTAAAAACTGCATGGGTTTAATTCCAATTTGTTTTATTTTTGGCCTTCCAGGGGAGCTCTGCACCTCCATTTTTAAACTGCATATTGACTCTCAACTTGAAAACCAGCTAGTCACTCGACCTCAACTCAGCTTAGCCCCTCCTTTTTTTTTTTTTTTTTTTTTTTTTATTATTTATTTCTGTATGTGTACGAATGTACTGTCTGCATGTAGGTCTGTGCACCCGTGTCGTGCAGCACCCTCCTTCTAAAGGAGCCCCTCCCTCTTCTCCATCCTGCTGAAGACACTGTGGTGGGGGAGGGGAGCCTCCAAACCCGCCTTGGCAGCAGTCTCTCACCATGCCTACCACCTGGCTGCCAAGGCTGCAGACTCCGTATCACCGCCTTGTTTCCCACTGTCGACGACCACGTGGCTCTCTGGCCACTTCTCAGACTTCCTGCCTGGCTGGCCTACCCCACTCCCCTTTCCTCCTGTGGTCACACCTCCAGCAACCCTTTCACACACTGGTGCCACAGTAATTAGTCTGAGGTAAAGATGAGAATAGGACTCCCCTACTGGAAACCTGTCACGGTCCCCACTACCTACCAAAGGAGGTTCATGCCGAACACATTCACTCATTCATTCATCCAATGAGCATCTGCTGTGTGGTGGGCTGTGCTCCAGTACTGAAGCCACAGAAGCTGCCATGGAGTTAAGAATCTAATTTGTGAGAAAAGGAAAGAAAAAAAATCCCAGTAAGCAAATAACAGTCATTTCAAGTGGCAATTTTGCCATGAAGAAAACAGAGAATATGACCATGCAGGTGATTAAAAAGATAATTTTGGGGGCTGGAGAGATGGCCTAGAGGTTAAGAGTGCCGACTGCTCTTGCAGAGGACCGGGGTTTGATCCCAAGCACCCACATAGCGGCTGAGAACCGTCTGAAACTCCAATTCCAGGAGAACTCCAGTTCCAGGGGAATCCGACACCCTCTCTGTCCTCCGCAGCATTGCACGACACGGGTGCACAAACTTACATGCAGATAGTACATTCATATAAATAAATAAATAAATAAATAAATAAATAAATAAATAAATAAAAATTAAAAATATTTTTTAAAAAGATAATTTTGGAGGACAGAAAGAAAAGGGCCTCTCTGACATTTGGACCAATATTTAAAGATATAAAGATAACTAAGGCAAGCAACCTTCCAAGAAGAAAACAGCGAGGGCCAGACCCAAGGCCTTTCACACACTGAGAACGCCTTCTCCTCATCTCCAAGCACCCCTGCTCTTGCTTTCGAAACCCTACCTACTCCTAAAAGATACTCTAACTCCTGAAGTAGAAGCAGGCTTCTATGAAGCCTTTTTAACAATCCTCCAACAAACACACACACACACACACACACACACACACACATACACACTTTGCTTCCACCATCTCCAATTCCATGAATAAAATGGAATTTCACTTGGGAATGTAAATGAACGTATCTCCATCTCTCTGCAACACAAACATCCAAACCAGGGCCCCAGCCGTGCCGTGCAGAGCTCTGCCACTCATCGACATCCCAGATCTTCTAATGTGTTTGTTAGACAGGACCTAACTAAGTTAGCCAGGCTAGATTTAAGCTTGTGATCCTTCTGCCTCAGCTTCCCAAGTAACTGGGACTGTAGGCATGAGGTATCTTTCTTTTGAATTAAACATATCTGAATTAATAGAACCACATATGTAATATCCTTCCAAAAGCCACATTCCAGTAAATCCAAGTAGCATCTCCTACTTGCAGTAACTATGCCAGCCTCCAAGGAAACAAAAATAAAATGACACCATTCACTTGAATAGTAATTCACAATCTTCTGAAATTCTTTTGGTACTGTCCTCATGGTGAGCCAGTGAACAGAGTATCACAACCAGCCTCAGTTCTCTGGGAGAAGCAATTTTCTCCAAATACAAACAACTTTCCTGTTAAGCAACATTTTTTTTGGGGGGGTGTCTTTTTGAGACAGGGTCTCCCTGTAGTCTCAGCTGGCCTTGAACTCACAGAGATCCGCCTGCCTCTGCCTCCCGAGTGCTAGGATCAAAGTGTGTGCCACCACACCCAGCATAGCAACATCTTTTTTTAAAAAAAATAAACTTACCTCTAAATACCCTCTTGGCTACCCCAAAAGACTTACAAACACCCTCCTCAAAAGTAGATGCTTGCCTTTGCAAAGGAAATTGAAAACAAAGCCAAAACAAGAGTTCCTAACACATTAAAGCCTACATGAGAGGAGTATAGATAGCTCACAGGTTATTACTCTGAAAAGAACACTATTCACTAGAATAGTAGCCTGTTAAAGTCATATTATTTTATATACCTGTGTGTGTATATGTTTATGTGGTGTGTGTGTATGTCTGTGTGCAGAGGCATGTGTCTGTGCAGGAGGACCTCAGAGGATGATATCAGATATCTTACTCTCTATATACCTGTGTGTATATATGTTTATGTGGTGTGTGTGTATGTGTGTGTCTGTGTGTGTGTTTATGTGGTATGTGTGTGTGTGTGGGCATGCACGCAGAGGCATGTGTCTGTGCAGGAGGACCCCCGAGGATGGTATCAGCTATCTTACTCTATACATGCCTGTGTATGTATATGTTTGTGTGTGTGTGTGTGTGTGTGTGTGTATGGGCATGCAGGAGGACCCCAGAGGATGATATCAGCTATCTTACTCTATACATGCCTATGTATGTATATGTTTATGTGGTTTGTGTGTGTGTGTGTGTGTGTGTGTATGTGTCTGTATGGGCATGCAGGAGGACCCCAGAGGATGATATCAGCTATCTTACTCTATACATGCCTATGTATGTATATGTTTATGTGGTTTTTTTTTTTTTTGTGTGTGTGTGTGTGTGTGTGTGTGTGTGTGTATGGGCATGCAGGAGGACCCCAGAGGATGATATCAGCTATCTTACTCTATCACTCTTCACTTTATTCCCTTAAGACAGGATCTGTCACTGAGCTGGAACTAGCTGCTTCAGCTAGACTGATTGGTCATCCAGCCCCAGCAATCCTCTGGGTCTGGGGTTACAGATACATGCATCCTTACCTAGATTTTTCTGTGGGTGCTGGAGATCAAGATTCAGGTCTTCATGCTTGCAGGCAAGATTCAGGTCTTCATGCTTGCTCCTACCACTGAGCTATGTCCCCAGCCCCTATACAATTCTTTATTGTGTGAACTCTTTCATCTGCGTAAAATCAGTTAAAATAAAACTTTTAAGAATTACTTCACCCTTAATCTTTCCCTGTAAATTAAGGGAAGCATCCATCCAACAAGACATCAACTACACCCCACTGTGCTTACGTATGGCTGTTGCTTAATGAGTACACACAAAGGGGATACAGTTATCTCAGGAGAGGTCTTCCTAAGAGTAAGGAGAGATCTCAGCACCTATGCGAAGTCCACAAGGCTGTCTAGTCTCTGCCCCTCCTTCCCACACCCACCTGGAGCTGTACTTCTTGAGGATGGTGTCTAGAATCCCAACCAGCTCTTCAGCATTGATGAACTTCTGCGTGCTGAGCGTGTACATCTTCTCATAGAAGTCTGCGATCTCCATCCGAGCCTGAACAAAGAAGCAGAGCTGCTCTGACAGGTGAGAAAGCAGCTCCTCCACATGAGGGGCCGTCCCACCCAGGGCACCACGGCCAGTTGCCACTTTCTTCAGTTCATTATGCAGGGAAGTATAGATGGTGCGGATGGAATCCTTCCTGCTGAAGAAAGACTGTCCCCCTGGTAAGCAAATGACACAAACACATGACAAGTAAGGAAGAGAACCCAGAAGTACCAGGTACCTCTCAGCATCCGAAAGGAAAGAACTCAACAAGCTTGCATCCACCATGTTCTTTGACTCTGTGACTGGGGTACAAATACCTTATGGTTCATAATTTCACTGAGGAACAATGTAATGAATACCCACTACTATTCCTCACTGTCCCAATGGGCCTGTGCTTTTCTTACCCATCTATCCATTTCCCCCATTTCATGTCAATGAACATTCAGATTTATTTTAGAACATAATTAGCCTAGCAAATAACATCAACCTAGATTAAAAAAAATATCCTTTCTCATAAATACACTTGAAACAAAACAGAACACATGAATTATAAAACAGTTCTGTAATGCCTGTTAAATCAGTGTACTTCTTTCTTTTTCAAAAATGCATTTTTCTTTGAATCTTATCTTTTAGGCCATGCCAGAAAATGAGGATGTTCATTCATATATCCCCTTTATGCAAAAACACATACTGCGATCTCAGGGGGGAAACTAGAGTGCACTTGACAAGGGTGACAATACAGGCTATATAATGAGCACCTTGCTGTGAACTATTAAGACCGCGAGCCAGTTATAGGTAACTACTGCTCTAAATAAAAGGAAATCTGCAAAAAAATAGACCAACTACATCCTTTACCACAGTCAAAAAGACTCAAACGGTAAAAATATCATTTAATTGTTTATTTGTGCATGGTCAACTATATGTTTAATAACAGAGCCAGCTTCATGGATATTTTCTTAAGCAATTAAATCCTCCATCAAAGAGCAAGAGGCAAGCTATCAGGAGAATGAAAAGAAACAAGCCAGGCTTAAAACAGATTTCTACAAATACACAAAAATCTCAGAGATTTGCTACTAGTAAACACAGAATGCTTTGTGAATGAATGCACTGCTACTATAAAATATATAAGGTTAAAATTATTTATCAAGGCATTTTAAAATATCCACTTAAAAATTCATTTCAGATTATTATTTTTAGTTCAAGAAATGAATCTTACATCCTTTGTAACTATGGTGACCAACTTGTCCCAATGTACCCTGATGTTCCCCAGGTTTTAACACTGAGAGTCCAGCTTCCTGAGAAACCCTTCATCCAGATATTCCATTGTGTTTTGGTGATCTCAGTGTTGTCCAAGCTGGTCTTGAATCCATGGGCACAAGTAATACTCCCACTTCAGCCTTCTGAGTAGCTGGGACTACAGGTATGTGCCACTACATCTGGCACTAATTTGAGTTTCTAAACAAAGTTCCACAACCTGAGAACCCTTGGTCCTGAGCAAACGAGAATGGTTGATCACCCTACTTAATACTGACTCCTAAACTTCTCATCTTTATCCCTCATATACATGTGGTACACATGCAAAAGCCATGCTAAGCAGTCCCCACAGGACGGTCCTCTGGAGTGTCTGCCCTCCATGCCCATACTCCGGCTTTGTAGTGAGTGACACAGAACAAATAGCCCATGTGCCCATATCTTTGACAAAAACCTCTAAATTAGGAAGTTAATGAAACTGTCATACAAAACTGGGTGTGATGGTACATGTGTGTAATCCCAGCACTCAAGAGTCAGAGGCAGGATCCATGGTTCAAGATCAGCTTTGACCACACAGTGAATTCCAGGCCAACCTGTCCCCTAAAACAAACAAGAAAAAGTATCATGTAAAACTCAAAAGCTTTAAAAAGTCTAACAGACAGCTTTAAATCCTCACTGACAAATGCAGTGTGATATGCAAGCAACCTGGCCTCTCTGAGCTTTAATTGTTGTTAGTTAACATAAAACTTCAGTTTACTTTTAGTATAAGTGCTAAAAAAGACAAATGAAGGCCAAGCATGGTGGCGCACTCCTTTAATCCCAGCACTCAAAGGCAGAGGCAGATGGATCTCTGTGAGTTCAAGATCAGCTTGGTTTACATAGTGAATTCCAGGCCAGTTGGGGCTACAGGGAGACCCTGTCTCAAAAAGACAAAAAAAAAAAAAAAAGGATAAAATGAAATAGCTTTTCTATTAGGCCTGGAAGAAGAAAGAATACACTCAATAATCTATTTCCCTTTTCCTTCCACATAACTGATAGAAGATGACAAATCCAAATAATATATAATTGAGCTTGGGAAAGTCTATGGTAAATTACTATTTGACAGGCTAGGTAACTTCAACTTTATACTTCCACTGTTAAAAAGAGTGGCCATAGGGGAAACGGAAACACTACATGCATACAAAGAATACCTTTAAGAGCTTATCAATGAACACCAATCACCAGTAGAGCAGGTAAAATGAAACTAATGCACAGAAGAGAAAGACCACCAATGTATTTCTTTCAGTCTCTTTACTCAAACTCTCAGCAAAACAATCCTATCTCCTAACTACCCTGCCCATGGGGAACAGTCTCTCTGCATGCTGGAGGCAGTCAGAAATACCTAACACATCTCTTTCTGATATTTTCAATTTATAAAATACAGCCCTTTGAATTACTCACAGAAGGTTCTGATTACCGATGGCTATTATTTTTCAAGGTTTCAAACTTTTATCTCATATCTTGAAATCTTAAGCATAAAGGAACATGTAAAACATTTGAGCATTTTACTCTACAATTTGTTAGACAGCTTTTTATTTTATTTTATTTTTATTTATTTCTGTATGTGTATGAATGTACTGTCTGCATGCAAGTTTGTGCACCCATGTCGTGCAATGCCACGGAGGTCAGAAGAGGGTGTCGGATTCCCCTGGAACTGGAGTTCTCCTGGAATTGGAGTTTCAGACAGTTCTCGGCCGCCATGTGGGTGCTGGGGATCGAACCCTGGTCCTCTTTAAGAGCAGCAAGTGTTCTTCTTAACTGTTGGTCCATCTCTCCAGCCCCGACACACTGCTTTTTATTTTGTTAATATTTTTTGTTATTTTCATTTGTTTATGTGTATGAGTAGTATTGCCTGCACATATATGTAAGTGGCAGGCTTGCCATGCAATGGCTGTGGAGGTCAGAAGAGGATCACCTTGATAACTGGAGTTAAAGAAGTTGTTAGCTGCCACATAGTGGTGCTAGGCACCCAACCCGAAATCCCTCTGCAGGAGCAGCGCCAGTGCCTCTTGATCAACTGAGCCATATCAAATGAGTCATTTGCTGTGACAAAGTTTAGCAGGGTTTGAGGAAACTCTCCTGTAATGGATCAAAGGGTAAAGAGGTTTGACCTTCTTAAACCCTCTACCAGTGTCCAGTCAGCACATTTTAATCACTGATCCTTTCCTAAGCCAATATTTTTCTGCCCTCGAAGCAAAGAAAAGGTGCCAAGATAAGGGTCACACGATTGTTAGGTATCAACCAAGCAGTGACCTCTCTAATCTTCTAGGCTGATCAGTGCTTTGAGCAGCAGCTTATATCGACCTATACGAACCGATCATACTGACAGAAAGTTTTTTTTCAAGTAATAGAAGCAGGATTCAAACCAACCAAAAAAAGTCTCCTGTCCAAGTCTGTGCCTTTAAAGAGCCCCTGCTTGCATTTCCGTAAATCAAGTGAACCAGCCTGGCTAAAGCCTCAGACAGAAGGTCAAGAAGACTTGAAACACACTACACCACAACACCACACACACACACACACACAAATTGCGCACAGCAAAACCCACAGGCTCAACTATGTATCCCAAAGATGTCCTTACCAGTTCTCCACCCGCCCTGCTTACTGCGATGATTGGACTTACCATGGCCTGGATTTGTTATTCTCTACCTCTGGTACAATGGAATATAGCTAGGACAGTAAGATTTTAAAGTGTTCCCACAGAAAGGATGGAAGGATGAAAAGAAGGGAGGGGGAGGAGGAAGGATGTGAAGTGGTAAAGAGAACATTAACCAATCCTTAGCAAGTGATCACTTCAATAACTGTTATATGTATATTAATACATCAAATTGTCCACCTTAAGCAAGGTAATTTTTTATTTGCTTTAAAAAAAAAAAAAAAAAATTTTTATTTTAATTTTATTTATTTATTTATTTATTTGGATGAATGTACCTGTCTGCATGTAGGTCATGTGCACCCGTGTCGTGCAGTGGCTCAGAGGTCAGAAGGGGGTATTTAATGTATTTATGTATTCTATGTATATTATTTTATATTTATATGAATGTAAATGGTCTGCATGTAGGTGCTGTGCACCCGTGTATGCAGTGGGGAGGTCAGAAGACAGGGTGTTGGATTGGCCACTGGATACTGGATTTCCTCGGAATTAGGAGGTTAGACGTTCTCAGCACGCATGGTGGGTGCTGGGATCAAACCGCGGGTTCCTCTGCAAGAGCGGTCGGCACTCTTACTGCTAGGCCATCTCTCCAAGCCTCAAAAAAAGATTTTTTAAAAAGACTTTTTGGGACTGTGCGCTTCCAATATTTTTTTTCCCAAAATTTTTTTAAAGTAATACATAAATGTTTCAATTTATGTGCTTTACCAAAGAAAATAAATATAAATCAACAAAGGATTGTAGAGAAGATGGGACCATTTAAAATGGCAACATAATTTTTCCCTGTTTTCTGATAATCATGAAGTCCAAGTACTATCACACTAATATCACATACGTGCCACTACAAAAAAAAAGAAGTTCATTTTAAATTCTGGAACTTATATTTACTGATTATTGCCTAAACATTAAAGTTATGAAGCACTTATACATGTCATTTTTTAGAATATTCCCTCAGAAGAGATACCACATGGGGACCTGTGAGCCCCAGGTATGCTACATAGTGGAACCATGTATAAGTCAATTTGACACAATAAGGGCCACTTCATGGAGCCCAAGCCAGAGTCAAGGAATTCTTTTTTTTATTTAAAGGTACACCATGCCTGGCTTAAAGACAGTCTACTTAGCCACCATTTTGGGTGCATTGGCATTGAACCCCTACACGGGTCTTCTGTAAGAGTGATCGGTGCTCTTTAACCACTGAGCCATCTCTCCAGCCCCAAAGGATACTCATTCTTTTTTTTTTTTAATTTTATTTATTTTTGTATGTGTATTGAGTGTACTGTCTGTTAGGTTTGTGCACGCCGTGTCGTGCAAAATGCCTTTGGAGGTCAGAAAGGTCTCAGTTCCCTTCTGGAAACTGGAGTTCTCCCCTGAAATTGGAGTTACAGATGGTTCTTAGCCGCGCATGATGGGTGCTGGGGATCGAACCCAGGTCCTCTGAAAGAGCAGTCAGTGCTCTTAACAGCTAAGGCATCTCACCCAGCCCCAGGATACTCATTCTTAAGACCTAGGGCAGCAGTTCTGTTTACATGAAAACCTGACTCACAGTGCTTGNAAAGTTTTTTTTAGAAGAACATTATTTTTATTTTTTTATTTATTTCTTATGTGTATGAATGTACTGTCTGCATGCAGGTTTGTGCACCCATGTCGTGCAATGCCGCGGAGCTCAGAAGAGGGTGTCGGATTCCCCTGGAACTGGAGTTCTCCTGGAATTGGAGTTTCAGACAGTTCTCGGCCGCCATGTGGGTGCTGGGGATCGAACCCTGGTCCTTGCACTCTTAACCACTAGGCCATCTCTCCAGCCCGACAGCTTTTTATTTTTTAATATTTTGTTATTTCATTTTATGTGTATGAGTGTATTGCTTGCATATATGTAAGTGCACCTGTGTCATGCAATGGCTGTGGAGGTCAGAAGAGGATCCCCTGAAACTGGAGTTAAAGACAGTTGTTAGCTGCCACATAGGTGCTAGGACCCAAACCCAAATCCTCTGCAGGAGCAGCCAGTGCTCTTGATCACTGAGCCATATCAAATGAGTCATTTGCTGTGACAAAGTTTAGCAGGGTTTGAGGAAACTCTCCTGTAATGGATCAAAGGGTAAAGAGGTTTGACCTTCTTAAACCCTCTACCAGTGTCCAGTCAGCACATTTTAATCACTGATCCTTTCCTAAGCCAATATTTTTCTGCCCTCGAAGCAAAGAAAAGGTGCCAAGATAAGGGTCACACCCAAAGTTTTTCAGTAATAAAGCCAGAACACCAACAAAAGTCTCCTGTCAAGTCTGTCCTTTAAAGGCCCCTGCTTGCATTTCTAATCAGGACCAGCTGCTAAAGCCTCAGACAGAGGTCAAGAAGACTTAAACACACACACACACACACACACACACACACACACACACACACAAAACCCACAGGCTTCACTATGTATCCCAAGATGTCCTTACATTCTCCACCCCCCTGCTTCTGCGATGCATGGACTACCATGCCTGGTTTGTACTCACCTCTGTACATGGAATTAGCTAAGACAGTAGATTTTAAGTGTTCCCACAGAAAGGATGGAAGGATGAAAAGAAGGGAGGGGGAGGAGGAAGGATGTGAAGTGGTAAGAAACATTAACCACCTTGCTTATAGTGATCACTTCATAATGTATATGTATATTAATACATCAAATTGTCCACCTTAAGCATAGGTAATTTTTATTTGCAAAGTTATCTTCAAAAAAATTTTTATTTTATTTATTTATTTATTTATTTATTTGGATGAATGTACTGTCTGCATGTAGGTCTGTGCACCCGTGTCGTGCAGTGCCTCAGAGGTCAGAAGAGGGTATTTATGTATTTATGTATTTATGTATTTATTTATTTATATGAATGTACTGTCTGCATGTAGGTCTGTGCACCCGTGTCATGCAGTGCCTCGGAAGTCAGAAGAGGGTGTTGGATTGCCCTGGAACTGGAGTTCTCCTGGAATTGGAGTTAAAGACGGTTCTCAGCCACCATGTGGGTGCTGGGGATCAAACCCGGGTCCTCTGCAAGAGCAGGCGGCACTCTTAACTGCTAGGCCATCTCTCCAGCCTCAAAAAAGATTTTTAAAAAGACTTTTTGGGACTGTGCTTCCAATTTTTTTTCAAATTTTTTAAAGTATACATAAATGTTTCATTTTGCTTTACAAAGAAAATAATATAAATCAACAAAGTGATTGTAGAAGATGGGACCATTTAAAATGGCAACATAATTTTTCCCTGTTTTCTGATAATCATGAAGTCCAAGTACTATCACACTAATATCACATACGTGCCACTACAAAAAAAAAGAAGTTCATTTTAAATTCTGGAACTTATATTTACTGATTATTGCCTAAACATTAAAGTTATGAAGCACTTATACATGCCATTTTTAGAATATTCCCTCAGAAGAGATACCACATGGGGACCTGTGAGCCCCAGGTATGCTACATAGTGGAACCATGTATAAGTCAATTTGACACAATAAGGGCCACTTCATGGAGCCCAAGCCAGAGTCAAGGATTCTTTTTTTTATTTAAAGGTACACCATGCCTGGCTTAAAGACAGTTCTTAGCCACCATTTGGGTGCTGGGAATTGAACCCGGGTCATCTGCAAGAGCAGTCGGTGCTCTTAACCACTGAGCCATCTCTCCAGCCCCAAGGATACTCATTCTTTTTTTTTTTTAATTTTATTTATTTTTGTATGTGTATGAGTGTACTGTCTGTAGGTTTGTGCACCCGTGTCGTGCAATGCCTTGGAGGTCAGAAGAAGGTCTCAGATTCCCCTGGAACTGGAGTTCTCCTGAAATTGGAGTTACAGATGGTTCTTAGCCGCCATGTGGGTGCTGGGGATCGAACCCAGGTCCTCTGAAAGAGCAGTCAGTGCTCTTAACAGCTAGGCTATCTCCCCAGCCCCAGGATACTCATTCTTAAGACCTAGGGCAGCAGTTCTGTTTACATGAAAACCTGACTCACAGTGCTTGAAACACTTGCTAGGGCAATAAGGCAAGAAAAGGAAATTAAAGGAGTACTAACTGGAAAAGAGAAAGTCAAGCTATCCCTTTTTGCTGATGATATGATTATTTACCGAAGGGATGCTAAAAACTCCACCAGAAAACTCCCAGAAACAAAAGAGTTTCAGTAAAGTGGCAGGATACAAAATTAATCTAGAAAAATCAGTAGCCTTTTTTTTTTTCTTTTGGTCTTTTTGAGACAGGGTCTCCCTGTAACCCCAGCTGTCCTGGAAATCGCTCTGTAGACCAGGCTGGCCTTCAGCTCACAAAGATCCACCTACCTCTGCCTCCCAAGTGCTAGGATTAAAGTTGTGCACCACCACGCCCAACTGTTCAGTAGCCTTTCTTTACACCAACAACAAGCACCTCACAATAGCCTCAAAAACAATAAAATACCTAGGTACAAACCTAACTAAAGACACCAAAGATCTCTATAACAAAAACTTTAAACCCCTGAAGAAGGAAATTGAAGAAGACATCAGAAGATGGAAAGACCTCCCACGCTCATGGATTCGGAAAATTAATATTGTAAAAATCTCCATTCTACCCAAACTAATATACAGATTCAATGTGATCCCAATTAAAATCCC
>VZQC01005133.1:313281-387040 GCA_009823505.1 Rhizomys pruinosus | reverse complement strand
CTCATTAAACTCAAAAGCTTCTGTACATCAAAAGAAACAATCAAGGAAGTGAAGAGAAAACCCACAGAGTAGAAGGAAACCTTCACTGCAGATACATCTGACAAAGCATTGATTTCCAGAGTATTTCCAAACTACTAAAAAAAAAAAAACAAAGAAGAAGGAAAACAAATGACTCACTCAAAAGATGGAGCAAAGAGCTGAATAGAGACTTCACAAGTGAGGAATTAGAGATGGCTGAAAAACATCTTTAAAAATGTTCAACATTGCTAATAATTAAGGAAATGCAAATGAAAACCACTTTAAGATATCATCTTACTCCAATTAAGACTGGCTAGGATCAAGAAAACAAATGATACCAAGTGCTGGAGAGGTTGTGGGGAAAGGGGAACATTCATCCACTGCTGGTGGGAATGTAAACTTATACAGTCACTATGGAAAGCAGTGTGGAGAACCCTTGGAAGACTCAAAATGAACTTGCCACCTGACCCAGTCATTCCACTCCTGGGTATATACCCACAAGACTCATCTTACCACAGAGATATATGCACAGCCATGTTTATTACAGCTCTCTTCACAATAGGAAAGAGCTGGAACCAACCCAAGTGCCCCTCAACTGACGAGTGGATAGAGAAAATGTGGTACATCTACACAATGGAGTTCTATGCAGCAGTAAAGAAAGATGACATCATGAACTTTGCAGGTAAATGGATGGAACTAGAGGACATCATGCTGAGTGAAGTAACGCAGTCCCAGAAAAACAAACGACGAATGGTATCCCTCATCTGTGGATGCTAGTGCCAATTACCTAGTTATAAATATTTCTCGTGCACGGCCCTATAAGTATTTCTCATGCACGGCCCCTTGAGCTTTTGTCCAAGTAGTTGGGAGTGATGCATATTGGAAAGAACAACAACAGAAAAGACTGAATCAAAGAACTGACTGAAATGGTGAACTTCTGCTCAAAACAGTCAACTTCCACATGGAGAATTTTTGAGAAAGACTGAGAAAGAGATGAAAAACATGTTTGGCAGAATGCATGAGCTCTGGTGGGGGGAGGGGGAGGGAGAGGAACACGGATCTAGATTTGATTAGTAACATAATCTTGTACAGAAAAAATATATATATATAAAATAAAGATAAAAATTAAAAAAAACTCATACAATTTACAATTAGAGCAGAGTTTTTAAAACTGTAATCCACAAATGAACTTTAGGACAGCCAACTGATCTCTCTTGTTCTTTCTCTCTGGTTATGTACAAAATTCTATGTATACATACATTTTTCTGGGGAGTAAATCTATAGTTTTTTTCAGATTCCCATGGATAAACTCAAACAACAACAAAAAAATTAAGAATCTGAGCACCTGGGTCAATCAACATTTTTTTATGGGTGGAGGAGTCTTAAAACAACCCAACCAGCCAGGCATGGTGGCCCACGCCTTTAATCCTAGCACTTGGGAGGCAGAGGCAGGCGGATCTTTGTGAGTTCAAGGCCAGCCTGGTCTACGGAGTGAGTTCCAGGACAGCTGGGGCTACAGGGAGACCCTGTCTCGAAAAGACCAAAAAAAAAAGAGTTGGGTTCTTGTGTGAGAAGGTAGGTCATTGTGAACAAACCTCTGAAACAAGAAGGAAAAATAGGGCTTCTATCTCTTTTCCCTGTGTTTCTTGGCCATTATGAGGTAATCGGCTACTACTGGGTATCAACCATGATGCTCTGTCTCACCACAGGCCTAGAGCAGCAGAGCTAACTAAACTACCTATGGGCTGGAATTTCTGAAACCATAGTCAAAATAAATCTCCCACCTTTGATTATCTGAGGTATATTTTTCATTATGCTAGAAAGCCAACACATTTAGGATCAAATGTCTTGGTGTTTGCAATTTGCCTTCAAATGGTTCAAGAGAGAAAGAGAGAGAAAGAGTGTAGGAGAGAGAAAGGGATACATCCTTTACATTTGGAATTCTATTTTTATGGGTATTCATTTTATTTTTCCTTTACATTCGGACTTTTTTCAATGTAAAATTGTATACAAACAATCTGATGGGCATGGTGGCACACAGCTTTAATCCTATCACTCAGAAGGCAGAGGCAGGCAGATCTCTGTGAGATGGAGGCCAGCCTGAACTATATTGTGAGTTCCAGGCCAGTTGGGCCCCAGGGAGACCTTGTCTCAAAAATCAAAAAAATCAAAACAAAACACAAAACACCCCCCTCCCAAATGCCTTAATCAATGCCTAGGAAGAACCCTAAAGACTTACCAATAATTGAAGGAGAATATAATTTGTGACTTCAATAAAGGTCTAGAAATAAAACAAAGATAATCTTTCTACAAGAAGAAATTTTGTCTTCATTAATTATGGTTTATATTGGCTTATCGTTGGTAATGATGACTTTATTTATTTATTTATTTATTTTGAGACAGGGTCTCCTCTAGCCCCAGGTATCCTGGAACTTGCTCTGTAGACCCAGCTGGCCTCCATCTCACAGTGCTCCGCCTGCCTCTGTCTCCTGAGTGCTGGGATTAAAAGCATGTGCCACTATCCCCATGCCCAATTGATTAACACATTTATTTCTTTAAAAAATATTTTATTTCTCTATTTTATGTGTATGAATATATTGCCTGCATGTAATGCACCCATATTGTGTAATATTCGTGGAGGTCGGAAGAGAGCATTGAAATCCCTTGGAACTGGAGTTACAGTCAGTTGTTTGCTGCCATGAGGGTGCTGGGAATCAAACCTGGGTCTTCTGCAAGAGCAGCCAGTGCTCTTATCTGCTGAGTCATCTCTCCAGTCCTTAATTTATTCCTTAAGTACCTTTAGAGTTACAAAATAATTGAATATGTAAGTACACAGATTTTCTTCATGCACTCACCCTCTTCCCAAAGTTTCTTCTTATGCACATATTAGTGTGATACATTGGTTACAATTCGTGGGCCAATATGAATGCATTTTTATTAACTAAACCCTACAATTTTTCATTCTCTGTGTTTTGACAAACTTGTGATGTGTATCCACCATCGTATCAGCACCAGAGTAACTGCATTCTCCTCAAAGTCTGCATGCCATCCGTCTAGTCTGCTTCTTTTCTCTTCTGATCCCTGGAAACCACTGTTCTTTTTCCCCTCACCGTAGTTGTGAGTTTTCTAGAATGTGGGGCTCATGCAATATATAGTTCTTCCCAGCCGGCTTCTCTTACTCAGCTATGAAAAGTTCCTCTATGGCTTCGTGGCTCACTTCTCACTTCTCGGAATATCCCATTATACACAGCACAGTTTACTCACTTTTCTAGTGAAGACATCTTATTTCTTTCAACGTGTGGTAATAAACACTGAGGTCTAAGGTTTTCTTTGAGCAAAGGTTTTCAAATCAACTGGGTAAATTCCTGAAAATGATTGTATCCCATGATAAAACTAGGCTTCGCTTTGGATGAAGCTGCTAAATTGTCTTCCAGAATGATTGTGTCATCTTGCATTCCCAGCATCAATAAATGAGGTTGGTGGCTCTGCATCCTTTCAGTATTTGCCACTGTTATATTTTTGAATTTTAGTCAATCCAGTAGGTACATCGTGCTACTTAATTATTGTTAGTGGCACAGCGGTGGGGCACATGCTTATTTGACTCTCTGAGTGTTGCCATCCCTACTTTGACAAAGGGTCTGTTCAGGTATTAGCTCATTTTTAAAGTGGGTGTGTTGTCTTCTGACAGAGATTTCAGTGACTTTTTATTAAGTGGTGTTCTCATGAATAAGTCAAATGGAATTCTCAGTCATGAATTTATTTATTGGCAGCTTCAACAGGTGCTGCTACTAGCACACCTGGGAGCCACATTCTTTTCCTCTCTTACTAACAGAAACTTGACATTCTTCATCTTAAAATACTCGATACTTTGGTCTCCTTTGTAGCCATGTCACATGAGTCTTAAAGAAGCAAACACAGGGTGTTGATCGGGGTTTCCCAGAAAGACTGTTAAAGGGGGGTGATTCCATCATATGGACGGACCATGTTGATGTTTGGTCCTTTGCATGTCTCCCTCTACCATTTTTCTGAAGTCTAGAAGAACAGTCTTGTGAAGATGATGGCAAGAGTCAAAGGTCAAGACTCTAAAAAGCCTGATAAGTATGAGGGCTGATACACATGACACCATGGAGATGGTGCAGAAGCTCTGGAATCTGCTCGGGATTTGTTTAGTGATGTATATTTGAAATAATTTCAGATACTATGGGCATAATACAAAAGACAATATACTTACTACATTTTTCAGCAGTACAGTATTAGGCATTCATGGGACAAGAGGAGAATAAAATAAGGACGTTATTAAGTCCACAGAGCATAAATAGATGAAGAGAACTTACCTACGTGAAACACACTTGAACACTCCATGAACCAAATAGGGTTTACAGCCAGTGCAAACTAAGTCCAGGGGCAGCTCAAGGAAGGCCAGGCTTACTGAAGAGGGAGAAACCAAGAAGAAGCCGGCAGCCACTACTGAAAGGCAGTTGGGATGTCCTGTGCCTTCAGGTTTTTAAGTTCTCAATCGATGACCTAAATATAGACATGGCAGCCATTCCCCTGGGAGAGTGAAGATGAAAAGAAGGAAAAGATCATTTTAATTTGAATGTCAATTCAGCCATAGACTCAGCATAAATTTATCATTCTAGTAGCAATGTTTCGAATACTGGGCCAGTGAAATCCTATTTACCTCATTACCGTATATGTCACATTGGTATGACATGGAAACTGACCCCGTTTCATCTTAAAACAGAGCTTTTAAAACCCTTCCCTTGAGGGTGGCTTTTCTCGTCTTCTGGTCCCATGAATTCCGATGAAATCGCTTTCAGCTGTTACACATTTCCCAGGCTTTTAGTGGGCACCAGCGGCTCCCTTGTTACAGATCTCTAAAGACAATGACAAGACAACCTGAACTGGGGTTTCTTGAGCCCTTTAGTGGGATTCAGAAAAAAACATTTTATGTCTTTCAATGTTTGCGATCCTATCTGTAGATAACTAAAAGAGCGTGTAAATAAGACATTTGTATTATTTCCATTTGTTACTTTAAAACTAATTTTCCTTGGAACCTAGAAGAATATACTCATTTCTGTCTTTTTCTTCCTTCCCTTTCCTCCTCCCATCTTTTCTTGTTTACCTGGCAGGGCTAAATTGATAGTTCAGGAATATCTTAATGTTTAAGAGTGTGCTTTTCTCACAGGTGGGGTCAACCGAAGTCAGAGAGGGAGGACTACAGAGGGAAGATGACCCTGCAGATGGAAAAGATGGGAAGATTTTGAAGGCAGAGTGTTAACCGGTTTGAAGCAGGGCATGATGCCAACAGATGACCAGGCTGTAATCCTCTCAGGGTTGAGTGAACGCTCAGCTCTGCAGGATGGCTGAGAACACACAGGTGGACAGACCTCTGCTCCCAGGAGTCCCCAGAACCCAGGTAAGATTAGGGGCCAGATGGGAACCGAAGGGTTCTGCACCCACATGGGGCCTTTCCGTGAACTCGGCCCAAATGCCCGAAACCTTCCCCGGGTAGAAGGAGACCAGCCAAAAAAGCCTTATATCCACGCGGGGAAGGACGCAGGGGGAGCGCCACCTCCTCCGCAATCTCCTGCCCCCGCAGCGCCAACGCAGCACGCTCCTGCCGCCTCCCCACTGGCTGCAGCGCTCGCCAATGCAGGCGAGGCGGCACTGCGAGTGGCCTGCGGTTGGTGGAGCCGGCGCTGAGCCCCCCCTCCGGCTCTCCGGACCCCCTCCCGGAGGGGGCGTGGCCGCGGCGGCCTGCGGGGGCGGCGTCTGTCGGTGCTGCGCGGTGCTGTGCTGTGCTGTGTGTGCAGTGCGGCCGGGGCCGCGGGGCTGCGAGGGCGGCGGGACGATGGAGGTCGGAGCGAGGCGCGGGCGCCGGCGGGACAGCGGAGCGGTGAGTACGGCTGAGGGCCCGGCTTGCGGGGCAGGCGCCCTTCCTGGTTCTGGGGGAGGCGGGCGGGCTGCCCCGGGGGCCTCTCAAGTGAACTTGCTGCATCGCCGTGCGCCCCCCCCCCCCCCCCCCGCCGCAGGCTGCGACCCCGTCCGCTGCGAGCCTGCGGGCTCCTTGGCGGCGCTGCCCGGGTCCCTCCGTTCTGGCCCGGCTGCAGGTGGCGCCGGGCCGCGTGGCTGGCAGCGCATCCCTCTCCGTCCCCGGCCCCGCGCCGTCCGGTGTGCGGCCTGGCCTGCGCCGCCCACCGGGTTCTGCCGGCCTCGCGGTGCCCGGGGGCTCCGCGGCCTCCGAGGCCAGCGGCTTCTCCGCGCGGGGGCCGGGGCCGGGGCCGGGTCCGGGTCCGGGCCGGGTCCGGCTGCGCGCCGCGGGCGGCCGGCCGGATGGATGCTGGCGGCAGATTCGCCCGGCGGGCCCGACCCTCAGCCTGGAAGCGGCGGCGCGGCAAGGAGCGCAGTCTTCCTCTCTGCCCTTGGTACTTACCGGCCATGCCATTTCGTCTTGGTTCGGCCTCTCTGCAGTGGAGAGGAGAGGAGAGTTCTTAATTATTGAAAAACTATGCGATAGGCCTGGGATGAATGGAGCATGACATTTTCTTGGCTGCTATTGGGTGGAATAAGGAATCTTTAAAAAAATCTTTTAGGGATAATTTTAATATGGTGGTTTACTTCTAGCAATTTTTTTCGAGTTTTCAAACGACGAAGGTTAAAAAGACTTTTTTTTTTTGTTTTTTTTTGTTTTTTGCGTCGAAGCTCTTAAAATACCTAGTGGAGTATAATATTTTGACTTTAAGATTCCGAATCCATATTTTATAAGGGGAGAGGTTAGCCATTTGAAATATTTTGGTTGTTTAAAAGTTTGGTTTGCTAAAAACTTAAAATACCTCTGAATCTAGATCAAACCGAGTTCAAAGTACTATACTTGACTGTTTTTTCTGTGCTTCTTGGGCAAATTCTATTGAACATTGGCTGTTTTTGTGTATGCTTGACCAAACTCTCCTTTTCAAGCGGGGAAACAATGCTGTGATTCTTCCCAGCCAGTTCTTTTATCGACTTGAGAGGTTAAACCAGAGAAAGCTGGTTTGACCTTTCCCAAAGGCAGTTAAAAATTGTGCCCTCTCTGCTTTCTTTCAGGGTTCTAATAGCTTTCTAGTGACACCCATTTTTCCTAATTTAAAAGATCTTCTGAATCGATTTTCAAGAAAGTTCTATTTCAGATATTTAAAGCTCACTGGATTGTAAATTGTGACTTGGTTACTTCAACCCTGAATTAGTGTTGCTTTAAAAAAGCGAAGAGGATCTTGTTCTAGATCCATGTAGAAAGAGTGCATTTGTACTTGGTTGCTGTGATGAAGTTGCTTTACATCATTGCTTGATCTGTTGGCTGAAATGTGTGATCTAACTGTCAGCGGTGTCTACGATCATTCCAAAAATTCTGCACATAATGGGAACACACTAAGTGGTCAGACCAGCAACACCTGTATCCGTTGTCAGTTTGTCTTCGTAGACATGCTGTACAGTTTCCATAGAAACTTGCATGTTGGCAAGCATGTTTTGCCATTGGGTGTTTGAATTAAAACAGTGTGTCATAAATATAAAAAGAATTGTCTGGACTCATGGACCAGCACTACTGGTCTTCTGATATTAAGAATTTCTTTTGAAGAATACAAGTTATGTTTTTCATTTGGGAGTGGCCCTAAATTGCTGTACAAATTGCTCACCTTTTCTTAGGTTTTATTTATTTTACACATTTAAATATTTTGATGTGTGTCTGGTGTATGCATGTGTGTCTGTGTACATGGGGGTCTCTGTCAGTCTGACTCTCTTTGAGAAAGTCTTTGACTGAACCTGGAGCCCCCAGTTCTGCTAGCTGGTGGCCACCATACCCTAGCAATCTAATTGTCTCTGCCCCTGATAATCCCCCCATGCTGGGATGCATAGCCACAGCTGCTTTTTGGGTGGGTGTTGAAGATCCAAATCGAGGTAGGTCCTCATCCTTTGTGTGCTGAGCCATCTCCCCACACTCAGATCATTTTGATTTGCTTTTGGGCACCTGGAACCACATGCTGCTTAAGTCCCTGCATTCTTTTTTAGGGCTTCTTTAGCTGTCCCTGCATTCTTCATCTGTGACTTAATCTGATTCCGGCAATACAGGAATATTTTATTCCAGTAATACATAAATGCACGTTGTAACAAATAATGTTTTAGAGCTACATGAAACAAAAAGTGTTAGTTTCTTCCTCGCCCTTCTACCCATCCTAATGCTGTTTCTTCCCAGTTAATCATACATAATACTGTGGATGGATCTATGGTGATTTGAATGAGTGTTCCCCCATAGACTCCAAGTATTAGGATGTGTGCTCCCCAGTTTGTGGCACTCTTTGGGGAGGGTCCTGGAGCCTTTAGGAGGTATGGCCATGCAGCAGGAAATATGTCAGCTGGTAGTGGGCTTTGAGAGACTTGGATTTTCCCAGTTTTTCTCTGCTTCCTGTTCCTGCTTAAAGATGTGATCAGTGGGCTTCTGCTCTGGCTGCCTCTTTTAGCCATGCCTCCCCACCATAATGGACTCTTAACCCTTTGGAACTGTAAGTTAAATATTAACTCTTCCTCTACAAGTGGACTTGGTCATGGTGTTTTATCCCAGCAACAGAAAATTAACTTATACAGTATCTTTTCAGATTTTCAAGTGGGCTTTTTTTTTTTTTTTTATTAAAAAAGATCAAGTGAGTGCTCACTATGTACCAGGCGCTGTCTTTCTCACTAGTGTTGGAGAAGTGACAGGAGTGAGCTTTTAAGGCATTCCTAATGTACTCTGACAGTGAAGTATGCTAAGTACTGTGATAGAGCTAGTAATGAGAGAGGGATGGCAAGCTTCATGGGTGACCCTAATGTACCAATTCACGTTTTCATTTTTGAGGATACTTTTAAGAGTTTTAAATGCACGGTAGGAGTACATTGATAAACAGGACAAATGTCTCTGAACTTACTGTTGTAGTTCAGGTCATTGGGTACTCTGAAAGGACTAGTCATTAAGAACTCAGAGGAGAACCACAGACTAGAATTAAGGAACTGTTCCAAGAGAAGAAAAGTCTCCCAGAGGAGGCACATGAAAAGCAGTTGCTTATAGTCTAGGTTGAGAAAGAAGTGTACAAAAAGATGGTTGGAGCATTGGAACAACTGAGAACAGCAGAAGTGTAATATGGAATTATGGTAGGGAGGAAGTGCAGGGAGGGAGCAAGATGTGAGACAGGAGAGCAATAGGGCGGGCAGTTGCTGATGTTTGCAGTTTGAACATCAGTAGCCAGTAGGGTATGGTGGAGGGATTTTGAAGAAAAGGGACATGGCTTCCCTTTGGGGAATGAATTGAAGGGAGAAAGCTAGAAGGAGGGGAATTTGAGCAAGTCCATTTTCTCGGACTTAGCCATTGGATGGATCGGTGTATGTGATTCAGGGGAGAGGAAGCTTTTAGTGCAGTACCCTATTGTCCTCGGTGATTGGGTGATGACCCCGTGTTTCCATGCTTAGATGGGGGTAGTAGCACTGGTGGTGGCGGTGGAGAGATGAGGGGTTACACTTAGCCAGGTCATCAAGCTGCAGTGGACAAGCTCTGTTGTCAGCACTTAGCCAGGTCACCAAGCTGCAGTGGACAAGCTCTGTTGTCAGCTTCGTAAGAAGTCTGGGCCGGTGCTCTGTGTTCCTAGCACAGTGCTCAAACTATGTTTGAGGTGCTGCAAAGAACCCATGGGGAGACTAGTGATGGTTTTGATTATTGAGGAAAACATAGTAATTGCCTGACATCTGTCCACCCCTGTGAAAACTACCATCAAAATAGTTTAATTTCTAAAGTAGATCACACTCTGTTCCTTCCATCTCTGTAAAAGAAGTTTTTGCAGGAATGTGAGTCACCAGTCATCCTGTGCAGGGAGGTCTTGGAGATCCACTAATGGGACTTCAGCCAGCGTCTAGTCAATAAAGAGGAAAGTCTGCTCATGCTTCAGAAAGGGAAGCTTGGTCTAGCAAGGCCTGACTTTGTCCCACAAGTGGATGGAACTGGTGATTGAAAAGCCAAAAGGAGCCAGCCCCCCTCCCCCCCAAAAAACCCCAAACAAAAAACAACCAACAACAAAAATCCCTAGTAACCCCTGAGACCACATCCTCAGTTGACCTTGAGAAATCAAAAACCTTGGTTAATCTGGGCTGTGTGGCCTTAAGCATCCAAAAGGAAAGTATAACCAGAAGTAAATAATTAGTAAGGCCTGAGAAATTGTACTTCAGCTATAAAACTTGAGATCTTAGTAAAAAGACAAAAAAAAAAAAAAAAGAGCACTGTTGTTTTGCCTGTCTTCAACTCTTACTGGCAAGTGCATCTACTCTGTGGCTCCACTGCTTTTGCCATCAAAGATATGACACACAGCTTTAACCTTCCAGTATGGACTGAAGACTCATGTCTCTCCGAGAATCCTCCAGACCTTCAATGCTAGATGGGACTGCTGAGAATCAGCTTGGACTGAGCAACTATGGGTTTCGAGCTTCTTCAGAGTTAGACTGCTTTGTTGGACTCCCAGGCTGCATCATGGTGGCCAGTACAGGAAGATAAGACAGGACATGGTGCTTACTGGACCTCATTTGGGTGACCATGGGAAGGAAAGACCCAGTGTGGAGCACAAGGGCAGGATTGATGGTGGTTTGGGCTTGCCAAGGAGGACCTTCAAACACTTCCTTAGAGAAAATATGACATCTTTCATCCTAAAAAACGAAAAGAAATCATAAGCTGAGGTTGCTAAAACCTAAGGTGTCATAATCTTGATATATGTGTGGCATGCATATATGCATATTTTGGAGTGATACAAATTGGAAGGAACAACAACAACAACAACAACAAAAAACAGGGTCAGAGAACTGACAGAAACAGTAAACTTCTGCCCCAAACAATAAACTTCTGCATCAAAAATTAAAAGAAAAAAAAAAAAAGACTGAGAAAAAGATGAAAGACATGTATGGCAGAATGCATGATGCCTGAGCTCTGGTGGGGTGGGGGCAAGGAAGGGGAATGGGTCTAAATTTTAAAAAAAAAAAAAAAAAAACCAACCCAACCCTCCAGAATGTTAGCCACCTTCAATATTACAGCTAGAATCCAGCCTGTTTCATATATACTATATAAATTATAATACATGTGCATGTTTAAGTAAATTATATGTATACATTCAATCTGATAACTCAGGGCAGGTGTTCAGGTTTGAGTGCTATCACCTACTCACACTACTGCAAATTATGGCATATACAATTTGCTACACTGTAGAAAACAGAATAGTAACACTGTAACAGCAACTGCACATTTGTGAAGGGTATCACAGCAGAGAGAAAATATATATAAAAGGTGAAACTGACCAATTTTTGCCAATAAATCAGCATACTAAGTAACAGTTATTTCAAAAGCTACAGAAGTTAGGATTCCACCCTGGAGTGTTTATCAGTAAGTTATCTGTAGATGGTCACTTTCAGGCCACAGAAGGTGGCAAACTCTACATGTAATTTACACTCACGTTTTGCATTCGGGTTCTAGTGCCTTTGATAATTAAAAGGTCACTGCTCTTGCAGAGGACCCGGGTTCGATTCCCAGCACCCACATGGAGGCTAAGAACCATCTTAAAGCCGGGCGTGGTGGCGCATCCCTTTAATAGTAGCACTCAGGAGGCAGAGGCAGGCGGATCTCTGTGAGTTCAAGGCTAGCCTGGTCTACAGAGTACGTGCCAGGCCAGCTGGGGCTATTAGGGAGACCCTGTCTCAAAAAGAAACAAAACAAAACAAAATCACGAAGCCAAAGCACTGAAACTACCCGCGAAAGCCCTGGGATTCAACTATCATTTGCCATTATTATTGCTAGTAACGCTTTGTATGCATAACCCTTGGCTTTTATGTTACCTTTCTTTTTTTTCCCTCTCCCTGCAACTCCAGCTGGACTGGAGCTTGCTATGTAGATCAGGCTGGCTTCGAACTCATAGAGATCCTCCTGCCCCTGCATCCCCAGTATTGGGATTAAAGGCGTGCGCCATCCGGGCCCGCGTAGGCTACCTTCTTTTATCAACTGTTACTAATTGTTTCTACTAATGATATTCAGCTGAGTGTGAGTTCTTGCATCTTATTTTCAGAGTCAAGATTTACGTGAGGGACTAGCAGTGTTTACCATTTCCCCCCTTCCGTCTCTTCTAGGCTTTGGCATAGTTCTTGCCTTTCCTGCCCAGAATCCATTTATTTCTTCGTTCATTAAATATGCACTGAGGGACTGTGAAGAGGGAACAGGACTCCATCTGTAACAGTCAGGCGCCTTAAGAAGCCAGGCAAAACAGTGTTTATTAACACAACTAGATTGCGTTGCCTAGTTTTGCTCCTAAGACTCAGTGTCACTAGTTAGAAGAACGAGGACACAGAGCTTGGTTAACTTGTCATTTATGAAACCAGGATGCAAAAATCGTAAATCCCCGGCTCTGGGGCTCAGCTCAGCAGAGGATCCGCCGGGCGCCACGACAGCAGCCGCACAGACCGGTAGGCGGGGCTTGTGGAAGCCTCGGGAAGGAAAGGGAACTGTGGGAGGAGACCTGGGACCTCAGAGTGCCAGCCAGGGAGTGACAGGACACCCCAGCCAGCGCCGGCGGGAGCGCACCCCCTTTCCTTCCTCCTCAGGGGCCGGGGGCGGGGCGGAGGTACCTAGTTTCTGCCCCAGGTAGGTGAGGCTGTGATAGACCTTCTCGGCCGCGGCCAGGTGCGCCAAGGCCGCCAGCAGCGACAGCCAGCTGCCCCCCGCGCTCTTGTTGGCCTCCCGTTCCTTCTCCACATTGTCCTTGGCCTTGTCGTAGGAGAAGATACCCAGATGAGAGAAGAACGTCTCCAGCACCGCCTGTTCCACGGGGACCGGGGCGGCCAGCGGGATAGACTCCCCCATGCGACCAGCGCTCCAGCTCCACCCACGTGGCTTCTCTCTCCTACTTCCGGGTTCCGAGGGAACGCGCGTGCGCAGCGGCGTGCGTGCGCGCGCGTGTCCGCAGCGGGGCCTCGCGAGGAGGGGGCGGGGTCCAGGCAGCTCCCCAGCCTCCTCCGCCTGAGCCTCCGCGGGAACCTGGGGTACCGGAAAGGGGGGGGGGCGCTCCGCGAGGCTCTCTGCGTTCCCACCCGAGCGACTGGCCCCTCTCGCGGGACCACGGCAGCGCTGATGACCTCACACGGGCTTGACGTCAGTCCCAGCATTGACAGCAGGCCAGAGAAGCTGGGCGGGAAGAACCACGCTCACCCTCACCGCAAGGGGCCTATTCCTTCCGTCACACCAGCTCCAGAGGTGAGAAGCCCGACCGCTGGTGGTGACGCGTCTCCTAGCTCTCATCCAGCACCATCAGCCCCTGGCCACCTTCTGGTCGATACCTGATCAGTGATCAGCTTCCAAACCACACACTGCTTGCCCCTCCCTCTCAAACTCCATCAGGATCAAGGACAAATTAACGTGAATTCGTGCATTTTGTCACACAAGTCCATTTGACTTTTAAGAAACACCCTGAACTCCACTCATATGCATGCCCACTTCTTTGAAATGCTGCCCTCGACTTTTTTTCTTTGTTCTTTACACAAGCTTATTTCATGTCAGCCACACTGAGGGTATTATTCCCTTAAGTGGCGACCAGGGTCTGGCAGACACTAGAGTCTGCTTATCAATAAAATGGTTCATGATGGAAGCACAGTGGTATTTGTTGAAGAAATGAAGTAAATGCTTATTTCACTTTTTTCCTACAAACCAGAGCTGTTCTGTCAACACTGTTTCCAATGAATATCCCACTAATCTAGTTTCGGTGACTGACACCGTGCATTTGTTCCCTGACCCCAAGAATGTATTTGGACAAGTTCAAGCCCTTTAACTAGGTTTATAGAGGCAAGACTTTTACTTGGTAAAGGTGGAAAAGGGAAGGACAGTCGTTTTTTGAAGAGTCAGGGAAGCTTCCTAAGAATATGGTGGTTCTTGATGAATGAATAAAAATAAAAAAAAAGTGTGTAGTACTGTCATCACATCAACAGATGATGAAGGATGTTACAGTGTGCCAACATGCCCAAGTATGTAAGAATCCCTTTGTTAGTGAAGGCAGTATCATAAACCCATTGGGGAAGAAGCCTACTTAGTTCATAGTAAAGGGGACATGATTACATGGGTGGGGGGGGGGTCCATCAACTTCTTCCCTGCAACAAAAAACTATTAAAACAATAAAGTGACTAGAAAAACGTGTCTGTTGATCTAGAGAGAAAGAAAAACATAATCATTAACTGAAAAGCACAAAAAACTACTTACAAAATGTGATTTATAAACATGTTAATCATACACATTAATGTTTCACTATGATGTTCCCAGACACACCTTATCATGCATTGGCCAGCCTCCCTTCTCTCTCTTGTCCTCCCCTCTAGAACCCCCTCTCTCTAGTCCTTCTCCCCAGTCCATAACAGCCCCTCAGTCATATATCAAGAAAACAATACAAATCTGGGAAAAATACCTATAATATATGTGAGATAAAGGGCTGATTTTTTATGTTTCAACTGACCAAGATATCTTTCTAATCAGTAAAAATGAAAGGTCAGGGGCTGGCAAGATGGCTGAGCACGTAAGGAAACTTGCTGCCGAGACCAACAACCTGAGTTGGATCCTGAGAGCCTATGTGGGGAAAGGAGAGAACCGAGTCCTGGAAGTTGTCCTCTGATTTCCACATGCTTGCACACACATGCACACTCACAAATAATGCTTTAAAAGTAATGAATATGCCACTCTCAAGAGAAATATAAAACACCCCTGATTTTTAATGCCCAATCAAAATGCAATACAAAATGCAGGCTATACTACTATATTTATCTTTCAACTATCAGGTTACTAAATGAAACTTTCTTTTTGACGAAGAGTCTAGCTATGTAGACAAAGCTGTCACTGAACTTGCTATTCTAACCTCCTCCTGCTGCTAGGATTACAGACATGAATTATGATGTATTTTGTGGGAGTGTGTGCTCCTCTGAGTGTGTGCACAGGAGATAAGACATCAACACTGACTGTCTTCCCAGGTTCTTCCCACCTTACTTTTTAATACAGGGTCTCTCGTCGAACCTGGAGCTCATAGCTTGGCTAGGCTGGCTGGCAGTGGAGATGCAGGGATCCACCCACCCAGTGCCAGGATTACAGACATGTCTCCATGCCCAGCTTTTATGAGGATGCTGGGGATCAGAACTCAGGTCCTTAGACTTGTACAGATGTCACTTTGCTGACTGAGCCAAATCCCAGCCACTCCACGCCAGGAAACGTTAAGTAGTGATAAACATGTGAATCTGCTCTTACTGCAGATTTGACTACACCTTGGTTTGAACTTTCTGGAAAACAGTTGGCAAAACAAGTTTGTACCTTTTGTCAACATCTCTCTATTTCTCCCAAACTCCAGCTACTTGCAATTACCATTCTACTCTCTATTTGAGTTCAACGTTTTCAGATTCTACATCTGAATGAGATAATTTGGTATTTATCTTTATGTTTTATTTTCTTTAGTATGGTGTCCTAAGTTCAAGATGGTTACCACAAATGGCAGGATTTCCCTTTTAACCATATGTATGCCCCATTTTATCTCTTCATCTGTGACTGGACACTTGTATTATTTCCATACTTGAATAGTATTTAGTATTCCACACTTTTATAGTGAATAGTATTATGATGAGCAGAGAGCTGTGGATATCTTTTTTTTCTAAATTTTATTTATTTTTTATGTGTATGAATGTACTGTCTGCATGTAGGTCTGTGCACCTGTTTTGTGCAATGCCACGGAGGTCAGAAGAGGGCGTCAGATTCCCCTGGGACTGGAGTCAAAGATGGTTCTCAGCCACCATGTGGGTGCTGGGGATCAAACCTGGGTCCTCTGCAAGAGCAGTCGGTGCTCTTACCACTAGGCCATCTCTCCAGTCCTTTTTTTTTTTTTTAAGCTGTGGATATCTTATGGAGATACTAATGTCACTTCCTTCCATTATATGCCCAGGAATGGGATTACTGGGTCATATGATACTTATATTTTTAATATTTTAAGGAATGGCTATATAATTTTCCATAATAGATATTTACCTTCCTGACAATAGTATGCAAGGGTTTCCCTTCCCTCCACATCCTTAGTACTCCTTATTTTTTCCTATTTATTTATTTTTTTATCAAATCTAGACCCGTGTCCCCTACCCTATCCTCCCACCCCACCAGAGCTCATGCATTCTGCCAAACATGCTTTTCATCTCTTTCTCAGTCTTTCTCAATATTCTCCATGTGGAAGTTGACTGTTTTGAGCACAAGTTCACTGTTTCAGTCAGTTCTTTGATGCAGTCCTTTCTGTTGTTGTTGTTTCCAATATGCATCACTCCCAACTGCTTGGACAAAAGCTCAAGGGGCCGTGCACAAGAAATACAACTATGTAATTGGCACTAGCATCCACAGATGAGGGATACCATTCTTCGTTTATTTTTCTGGAACTGTGTTACTTCACTCAGCATGATGTCCTCTAGCTCCAGCCATTTTCCTGCAAAGCTCATGATGTTGTCTTTCTTTACTGCTGCATAGAATTCCATTGTGTAGATGTACCACATTTTCTCTATCCACTCATCAGTTGAGGGGCATTTGGGTTGGTTCCAGCTTCTTGCTCTTGTGAAGAGAGCTGAAATAAACATGGCCGTGCACGTATCTCTGTGGTGGGGTGAGTCTTAGGGTACACGCCTAGGAGTGGTATGGCTGGGGTCGGGTGGCAAGTTCATTCCAAGTCTTTAAGGGTTCTCCACACTGCTTTCCATATGTGGCTGTATGAGTTTACCTTCCCACCAGCAGTGGATGAGTGTTCCCCTTTCCCCACAACCTCTCCAGCATTGGTATCATTTGTTTCTCTGATCCTAGTCAGTCTTATTGGAGTAAGATGATATATCTTAAGTGGTTTTTGATTTGCCTTTCCTTAAATGATTAGTGAAGGTTGAACACTTCTTAAGGTGTTTCTCAGCCATCTTTAATTCCTCACTTGTGAAAGTCTCTGTTCAGTCTTTGCTCTCTTTTGAGTGATTCATTTGTTTTTTCTTCTTTGTTTTTTGAGTAGTAGTTAATATATTCTGAGAAATCAATGCTTGTCAGATGTTTTGTGATGAAGGTTTCCTCCCACTCTTGGATTTTCTCTTCACTACCTTGATGTTTCTTTTGATGTCTCTTGTCTTTTTGATAACAGCAGATCTAACAGATGTGAGATTGTGTTTCATGGTTTTGATTTTCCTTTTCCTGATCATCAGCAGTGTTGAGTGAGCTTCTCTTTACCTGTTGACCATTTGTCCTCTTTGAAAAAATATCTGGTCTCTGTTGTAACTTTTCTATTGCTGTGATTAAAAAAAAAAAAACAAAAAGAAAGAAAAAAAGAGCTAACCAGGCGTAATGGTGCATGCCTTTAATCCCAGCCGCTCTGGAAGCAGAGGCCAGTTGGTCTCTGTGAGTTCAAGGCCCAGCCTGGTCTACATCGTGAGCTGGAACTAAAGGGAAGCCTCCTGCCTCAAAAAGACTAAAACAATAATAATAATAAGCAAGGCAAATTAAAGAAGGAAGAGTTTATTGTGCTTACAGAGGAAAAAGAGTCCACCATGCCAGGGACACATGGTAGGGAGGCAGTCAGAACAGAAAGCTCAGCACTCACATCTTCAAGCAGGCTCAGGAAGCAGAGAGAGCAAACTGGACATGGGGCTGTGACCTGGCAAAGTGCTCCCTCAGTGGTGTGCTTCCGCCAACAAGGCTGTGACCTGGCAAAGTGCTCCCTCAGTGGTGTGCTTCCGCCAGCAAGGCTGTGACCTGGCAAAGTGCTCCCTCAGTGGTGTGCTTCCGCCAGCAAGGCTGTGACCTGGCAAAGTGCTCCCTCAGTGGTGTGCTTCCGCCAGCAAGGCTGTGACCTGGCAAAGTGCTCCCTCAGTGGTGTGCTTCCGCCAGCAAGGCTGCCTCCTAAACCTCCACAGACAGCACCAGCAACTGGGGACCAACTGTTCAATCCGTGGGGGCAGTGGGGGGGGCATTTTTATTCAAACTGCCACATCTGTTGAGATGTGTGTGCGTGTGTGTGTCTGTGTCTGTGTGTATGGTGTTGATATAGAGTCTTATTCTGTAGCTCACACAGAAGGGCAATTCAGGAAATCCCCCTATTTGCTTGGATTCAAGGCGTAAGTCATCATACCCAGCTTCTTTGCCCATTTTTTAAAATATTTTTTTATTTATTTCAGTATGTGTATGAATGCACTGTCCGCATGCAGGTGTGTGCACCCGTGTTGTGCAATGCCGTGGAGGTCAGAAGAGGGTGTCGGATTCCCCTGGAACTGGAGTTCTCCTGGAATTGGAGTTTCAGACGGTTCTCGGCCGCCACGTGGGTACTGGGGATCGAACCCGGATCCTCTGCAAGAGCGGTCGGCGCTCCCAACCGCTAGGCCATCTCTCCAGCCCTCTTTGCCCATTTTTAATCAGATGGGTTTTTCTATTAAGTTACATGAATATTTAGATATTTTGGATATTAAACTCTTGTTAGAGCACGGCTAGTAAATATTTTCCTCTGTACTGTGAGTTACGTTTTCATTTGCTGCTTGCTGTGCAGAAGCTTTTTGAGTTTGATGCAGCTGTATTATTTTTGCTATTGTTGTCCATGTTTTTCAAGTCATACCTAAAAAATAAATAAAACTGATAGGAAGGCTAAGAAGATTTATTGCTCTTGGCAGAGGACCTAGGTTTTGTTCCTAGCACCCACATGGCAGCTAACAACCATCTTCAAGTCTTGTTCTGGGAGGTCTAATGACCTTTCTGACCTCTGTGGGCACTTCACACACATAGTGTACTTACATGCATGAATGCAAAACATTCATACACATAAAATAAAAATAAAAAAATATTTTTAAAAGATTAATTAGGGGCTGGAGAGATGGCTCAGAGATTAAGAGCACTAACTGCTCTTGCAGGAGACCTGGGTTCAATTCCCAGCACCCACATGGTGGCTGACAACTGTACATAACTCCAGTTCCAGAGAAATCTAATGCCTTCTTCTGCCCTCCGTGGACATTGCACAACACTGGCGCACTTGCACACATGTAGGTAGGCAATACACTCATTCACATAAAATGAAAATAAAATATTTTTTAAAAAGATTAATTGGAGGCTGGAGAGATGGCTCAGCAGTTAAGAGCACTGGCTGCCCTTGCAAAGGACCTGGATTTAGTTCCCAACACATACATTGTCACTAACAACAGTTCTTGACTCCAGTTCCAGGATCCGACTCCCTCTTCTGGTCTCCACAGACATTCCACAACAAGGTTACTCTTACACTAAACACACACCTAAACTAAAACAAATAGTTTGCTATTGATGTACAGAAACACACTCAATTTTCTGTGTTGATTTTGTATCTTGTAGCTTTAATGAATGCATTTATTAATTCTAGTAACTTTTGGATAGTCTTTAGGGTTTTCTGTATATCACATGTGTCTTTATAGAGACCATTAAATTTTTTTCCTTTCAGATTTGAAAGATTTTTTTTTCAGATTTGAATGATTTTTATCTTGACTAATTGTTATGGTACATTCTTTCCATAACTAATTTATTAAGAAAGTTTTTAAGAGTTATTTTGCTTTTATTTTATGTATCTGAGTGCTTTCCCTCATGTATGTATGTATGTATGTATGTATGTATGTATACCATATGTGTGCCTGTTGCCTGCAGAGGCCAGAAGAAGGTACTGAATGATTGTGTTAAGTTACAGATGATTGTGAGCACCATGTGGATGGTGGGAAGCAAACGTAGAGCCTCAGAAGAGCAGCAAGTGCTCTTAACCACTGAGCCATCTCTCCAGCCCTGTTGAAAGGGCTTTAAAATGATAAGAGTAGTGATTTTTTGTTTGTTTGTTTGTTTGTTTGTTTTAAGACAGGGTCTCCCTTTAATCCCAGCTGGCTTGGAGCTCGCTCTGTAGACCAGGCTGGCCTTGAACTCACAGAGATCCGCCTGTCTCTGCCTCCCAAGTGCTGGGATTAAACGCATGTGACACCACGCCCAGCACTAAAGACAGTTCTTAGCCACCATGTGGGTGCTAGAAATCGAACCCAGGTCCTCTGCAAGAGCAGTCAGTGCTCTTAACCACTGAGCCATCTCTCCAGCCCCTTGATTTTTTTCAAATGATCTTCTACATCTATTGAATTGATTCTATGAGTTTAATCCTTTGTTCTGTTAACATGATATAACATTTGTTTTATATTGAACCATCTTTGCATTTAAGAAATCTCACCTGGCCAAGATCTCTTTAATGTAGTATGGAATTTGGCTTGCTAGCATTTTGTTCAGAAGTCTTACCTCTGTGTTTGTCAGGGACATGGGCTTCTCTTTTTGGAGCATAATTATCTGGCTTTCATGTGACAGTAATGTTGGCCTTGTTCCCTTCTCTTCATTTTTAAAAAGAATTTGTGCTATTGTTCAAATGATTGGTAAATTCACTGTGCAACCATCTCATCTGGGCTTTTTCTTTGTTGGGAGGTTTGGTTTATTTATTGACTTATGACTGCTTCAGTCTCCTTGTTTTCTATGTTTCTGTTTAGATGTTTCTCTGTCTCTGGGATTCAGGCTTTGGAAGAGCTATATGTTTCTAGGAATTAGAATCATACTTTGGATCACAGCACTCAGGAGACTGAGGTTGGAGGATCACCACTTTAAGGTCAGCCTACGCTATTGATGTGGATTCTTTTTTTTTTTTTTGGTCTTTTTCAAGACAGGGTCTCCCTGTGGCCCCAGCTGTCCTGGAACTCACTCTGTAGACCAGGTTGGCCTTGAACTCACAAAGATCCACCTGCCTCTGCCTCCCGAGTGCTAGGATTAAAGGCGTGTGCCACCACACCCTACTGATGTGGATTCTTTGAGTGCAACTGAACCTTTCTGGGCTCTTGATGAGCTCAACAGAGGACTGTCACCAAAGTTGCCCCGAGCCAGTGGCTTCTGGGTTCATTGTATCACACCCAAGAAGAACAGGAAATGCAGACAAAGAATGAGCAAAGTGCAAGAAGTAGATTTATTAAGGAAAAGTGAGAAAAACTCTAGAGTGGAAAAGCTCTTTCCAAAAGAGGGACACCATCACACAGCCTAGTTTAGTGGCCTTTATGAGACTTATGGAAGAAGGTAGACAGAGACTGAGGTAATCTTTATCGAGATAAGCCGTTCTTTGAGTGCATCTCAGGCAGAACCAGTGAGTGGCCTGCACACCCTTTGCGTGACTCCTGAGCACAACCCAAGACCTGCTCATGAGTTCCCTGTCCAGTTGAGGGACTGGTCATGCATCATGATCACCTTTGTCCATTCTTTCCCTCAACTCATCTTACACATTTTATAGGCAATTGATTAAGTCTCTTCTTGTTCTTGTTTTCAGGCTAGGTGACTGGCTTATATTTAATTTATCACAGGCCCTTGTCCTTACTGCCTATGGAGAGCCGACTCCTGTCTCACTGTGTATGGAGACTGTGTCCTAAAAGAAAACAAAAAGAGAAGAGGGGAGGAGGAGGAAAGGAAGAAGAGAGGGCTGGGGGGCATGGTGGTGTGCAAGGTAAATCCCAGGACTTGGGAAGCAGAGACAGGCAGTTTTAATGAGATTGAGGCCAATCTGGTCTATATAGTGAGTTTCAGGCCAGCTGGGACTACAGGGAGACCCTGTCTTTAAAAAAGCAAAAAAAGAAAGGAAAGAAGGGAGAAAGGAAGGGAGGGAGGGAGGGAAAAGAAAAGAAAGGGGAAAGAAAGGGGAGAGAGGGAGAAAGGGAGGAAGAAGGGAAGGAAAGGAAAAGAAAAGGAAAGAATTGGACTGAATTCACCTTAAATGTTAGCTTGGCTGACTCTTCCTGCTTGGTGAGAATGTTATAGGAAAATATATAGAGTTAATAACATGACAAGTTAATGACATATCAAGCATTAAAGTTGTAAAGCAAGAAGCTACCTTTATTGATCAAATTCGGCCTATAAGCCAGTAAATACTTAGGACAAGTGATATATTAGATACCTATTGCTGTATGCCAAATAACTGCAATTGTAATGACTTAAAACAATAAAAAGTATTTATTAATCTCTCACACTTTTAGAGCCAGGGAAACTAAGAGTGACTCAGCTGGGCAGCTCTGACTCACTTTCATGTGCAGCAGTCAGCTGTTGGGGAGAGCAGCAGCCATCTGAAAGCTCGACTAGTGATGGAGAGTCTCCTTCCAAGGTGCCTCTCCACAGGCTGCTTGAGTGCCCTCGGCATGGCAACTGGCTGATCCTGGAGTGAGTGATTAGCAGAACAGACCAAAGTCAGAGCCATAATGCTTTTCATCAACCTTGTTCTTAGAATTCATATCTCTGTCACATTTAGGAGCAGCCTTATTGAATTTGAACAGGACACTACTGAAGAACATAAATGCTAGGAAGCAATGGTCATTAAAGGTCACCCTGGAGGCCGGCTGGTACAGACGACAGCAATTAGTGCCAACATAGTGAATTATCAGTCATCTGAAAAATATCAAAAGATAGGGGCTGGAGGAATGGCCTAGCGGTTAAGAGCGCCAACTTCTCTTACAGAGGACCTGGGTTCGATCCCTAGCATCCACATGGTGGCCGAGAACCATCTGAAACTCCAATTCGAGGAGAACTCCAGTTCCAGGGGAGTCTGACACCCTCTTCTGATCTCTGCGGCATTGCACGACACGGGTGCACAAACTTGCATGCAGACAGTACATTCATACACATACAGAAATAAATAAAATTAATTAAAAAAATTTTTAATAAAAAAATATCAAAATATAGAACCCCTTAATGACTTACTTCTTCAGTGATGTTTTATTATTAAAATGTTCTCAATTTCAACCAAAATCTCTGTTACTAAATCTAGAAAAACAGTTCTGCCCAAGACCACTGACTTGATAGTGTTCTTTACAGGATTTTGGAAATATAACCACTTTAGTTACAGCAAACCATTTTGGGTGAAAAGGAACATTAAAATGAGGTTAGACATTCACTGGTTTTTTTCAATAAATAATTAACTAAGTTTTATTTGAGATCAGCATACACAAAGCAATATAACAAAATGATTTTCTAATTTAACATACCATTTAATTATTACTTAAATTTTATATTATTTGGATTTGCTTCCCTTTTGCTGATTTATTTTCTGAGCATAAAATGAACAATGAAACCATTGTGGATTTGGCACTTACTATGTGCCAATGCTTCGTGTTTCACTAATATGCCTACACGTAAAGCCAGATGCAGTTGGCACCATTTAATTTCAGAGAAATGGAGGCTGTGGAAAGGTAAGAACTTATCCAACATACAACAAGCAAGTAACTGGCAATGCTGAGACTGCAGATCAACATTCATCTCTTCAGGAAGACGTGGTGGCCCACAGCTGAGCTCCACACTCAGATGAGGTGGGATGCTAGTTTTGAGTTAGCCACACAGGTCGCCTCCAACCACAGCAGTAGGAGACCGCCATCTTGTCAGTCAAGCACTTTCACATTGTACAGTTATCTCCCTTAATAAACCAAGAGTGAGGTTGAAAGGTTTCAGTAAGAAGCCATCTTTGGCTTACAAAAGGGAAACAAAACACTTGATATACAACAACCATTTTTTTTTTTTTTTTTTTTTTTTTGTCTTTTTGAGACAGGGTCTCCCTGTAGCTCCAGCTGTCCTGGAACTCACTATGTAGACCAGGTTGGTCTTGAACTCACAAAGATCTACCTGCCTCTGCCTCCCAAGTGCTAGGATTAAATATGTGCGCCACCACACCTGGCACAACAACCATTTTTATTTTCTTTTCAGATTATTTACTAAAAATACTACAGAATTGGCAATATATCCTATAGGTCTTTGGCACCTAACTTCCAATTGAATTACTTTCCCTTTTATATGTAAATAAATTAGCATCTGTTTAACAACACATACACACTCCTTTACGTTTAATTAGCTCTTCCAATTTTGTTTCCCCACACATCTAATTATAATGAGCTTTTGAAGTCAGGATAGGGAATACATAAAGTCATGGGGTGAAGAATTAGTCCGAGTTCAAGAGAAAAAGAGTATTTCAGATCTATTCTCTAACCATTGCTGACTATGGATTAAGCCTCATTGATCTACAGTATAGTAGCCAGGAATATCGGGTGGCTATTTATATATAAATGAATTAAAAAATGAACTAAAATTGAAATTTTCCTTACTTGGATGCATTTGCCATATTTCAAATGTTCACTAACCACCTTTGTGTGGGAAATCCAGCTTGAATTGTGGGCTGGATTTCCAACTAGCACCCTGTGGCTGAAGGTCTGGCCCCCACCCCAAGGAGTAGCAAGCAGCATGGCCTAGGTGCGCGATGCTGGGTAGGGTACCAGTGTGCGGTAGCACGGAGTTGGGAGACTTATGATTGGTCCTGGGAACTGACGTCATTTGGTTTATAAAAACAAGCTGTAACAAGGAATACATTTGAATTTCATAGTAACATCATCACGGAATTCCCGGCTGTTATTTTTATTAATTATTGAGTGCATACAGGCTAAGGTAGGCCTGCATTTCATTCAGGTGGCCAGTGAGTTGGAAAAAGGTTCCTTTTGCAGACCACCAATCTGGGTAGCTGGTGTTGTGAGTGGGTAGGCTGAAGAGAGGTGATCAGCCATCAGCCTGAAATTCCTGTCCCGGCTCTGGGCAGTTGGGAAGTCACAGCCAAGAGTGGAACACGTGTCTCGTGGGTCCAGGCTAAGAGCCTAAGTTGGAGTTACCACTTATGTTGGGCTACGGGAAGTAGCCGGCTGGTCTCTGTGCGGATTGGCCAGCTCCCCACAGTGTCCGAAAAGCGGGTGCTGGGTCCCCATCCCCCTTAGCAGGGCTGCGTGATCCCTGTTCAGCGTAAAAAGAAAAGCCTCCTACACCTTTGGGTCATGGCAACCGTATTGGACAACACAGATGTATAATTTTCCTATCACAAAATGTCCTGTTGGATAGTACTGAATAAAAACAATGTCACCAGCCGGGTGTGGTGGCACACGCCTTTAATCCTAGCACTCGGGAGGCAGAGGCAGGCGAATCTTTGTGAGTTCAAGGCCAGCCTGGTCTACAGAGTGAGTTTCAGGATAGCTGGGGCTACAAGGAGACACTGTCTCAAAAAGACCAAAAACAAACAAACAAAAAAACAATGTCACAAGGATTTCACAAGTCAGATAAAAATAAATAAAAATGAACAGCAAGGTCCATTATGATTTTAAGTCCAGTTTCACACTTCTTGACAATATCTCCATTTATATTTTCTTTTAAATTTATATATATATATATGTTAACTAAATAAATTTACCTATGACTACTTTCTGTTTATAAATAATATATATATGTATATGTATATATATATATATATATATATATATAATTCTAAATATAGCATGAGCCTGGAGATGTGGCTCAGTGGTAGGATGTTTGCCTAGCATGCAGGAAGCTTGGGATATGGCCCCTAGCACTGCAAGAAAATAAAAAGCCCTACATACAAAATAATCATGGTAAACTTGCTGAATAGTGAATAGATCCAGCAAATGTGTCCAGTGCCTTATTTGAATTAATTCATGTAATCCTCGAGGCAGTACTATGTTCATTATGACAAACTTTTAAAACTGAAAATAAAAAATGGAGAGAAAGTCACCTTTAGCTCAAACCCACAGGTAATCACTGTTGATATTTCTGGCCAGCGCCTCGGTGCACTGCTGGGATCCCAAGATACTGCTCCCAGGAATGTTGGCTGGTTGGCTGCTAATGGCTCACAGGTAAACTCCTCCCCAAGCTGCTTTGTGCTAAACTCAGGCAAAGCTGTGTCCTGTCTCCCCCCCCCCCAAGGGGGTGGGTGTAACCTAGAGCCAATGGTTTTGAGTTGTGGCAATAATGACAGTCCCTCAGTTGACACAAGGTGAAAGAGCCCAACTTTACAGCTTCAAATGAAACAGGTAAAGCTGGGATGGCAACTGCCCTGCTCTGTGGACCAAGTACCTAGTGCATGCTATTCCAGGGTGCACTGTCCAACAAACAGCCTGCATGCAGATGTGTGCCTGCAAGTCTCCTCAGTCTGCTTCCTGGAAAGCCCAACCAAATGCAGGATTTTAAGGTAGATGATGAAATTTCTGTCTTTTCACTTATGTCTATGTAAAATATTGAATTTAAATTTATTACGCTGTAATAAATTTGGACATTCTTTACCTTTTGTTGTTTTATAAATTGATTTTAGTTGATAATATTTTGTGATTAATTGCATATAAGTGAGCACTTTTCTATAGCAGAATATCTTTAATTTATTTTTATTATTTTTAATTATGTATATATGGATGGGCATGCACATATGTGTACCCCTGAGGAGTCCAGGAAAGGCCTAAGATCCTCTGGAGCTGGAGATACAGGCAGTTGTGAGCTACCTGATGTGAGTGCTGGGGACTGATTTATTGCAAGCAAATGAAAAGCCCTACATACAAAATAACCACAGCAAACTTATTGAATAGTGACTAAATTCAGCAAATGTGATAAACACTTTATTCAAAGTAATTCCTGTAATTCTTGAGGCAGTACTATGTTCATTGTGACAAACTTCAAAAAATAAAAAGCCCTATATACAAAATAATCATGGTAAACTTTCTGAATAGTGAATACATTCAGCAAATGTGCTAAATGTTTTATTTGAATTAATTCATGTAATCCTTGAGGTCCTCTGAAAGAGCAGAATATGTTCTTTTTTAATATTTTATTTATTTTTTATTTTATATGTATGAGCATTTTGCCTGCTATGTAGGTTGGTGCACCCATGTTATACAATGCCCTCAGAGGTCAGAAGAGGGTGTCAGATCCCCTGGAACTAGAGTTAGGACAGTTATTAACTGCCATGTGAGGGACTGGGATTTGAACCCTGGTCCTCTGCAACAGAAGCCAATGCTCTTAAGCACTGAGCCATCTCTCCACCTCCCTTAGAACATGTTCTTAGAGTGCACAGAGCTTAGATTGGGGATTTCCCAGGACCACCTGAGGCACAGGTAGGAGCCAGGTGCTTCGACCAGGCAGACTGTTGGTTAATCCTATCACTGGGTTGTTAGATAATTGTTTCATTGGTGTTGAATCATTGAATCATTTATGTGGCTGTGGGAGCAGAGTTGCCCTGCTTGCTAGTATAAAAGGTGGGCCTGTTGCCACTATGAGACTTGAGTGCACAGAGCTTAGATGGAGGATTTCCCAGGACCACCTGAAGCACAGAGTACTGGGGGCATATCCCCACCCCCAACCAACTGGAATTGCTGAGGAATGTCCAAGTGGATTTTTTGGAGAAGCTTCAGAACAGAAAAGGAAAAGTGAGTTAGACTTCCAATATATAAACAAAATTGAAAGCCTGAAACCTTGACAAGTCAAGACTCCATAAACAAAGAGATAGGAAAAAAAAAAAAAAGGCATCTGAAGGAAGCAAGCAAAGCAAACCTTCAACATACTGAAGAAGCATTTAGAATTCTCATCAGAATACAGGCAAAAGGGAAACCCACATGCCAGGGACACAACAAAGGGACAACATGGGAAAGGTGCAGGATAATTCCACACCAAGGTCTACCAACCCTGTGGGAGATTCCTACAGTAGGATCCCCCTGGGGGTGGCCCAGGACACAGATCCTGAAGGAAAAATTGCAGACATATTCAAGAAATCAAAGAATATAAAGAACAAGTCAGAGAACTAGGGAGAGAGAATGAAAAACTCAAGAAGGACCTAGAGAGAGAGAATGACAAACTTTGTAAAGAACTAAAGGGAGAGAATGACAAACTCCAGAAAGAACTAGAGGGAGAGAATGACAAACTCTGGAAGGAAGTAGAAACACTGAAAAAGGAAACCAACCAGAGAAGCAAGGAGCTACAGGAAGAGATTAAGAAGCTCCAAAAGGAAGTGGAAATACTAAAGAAATCACAGGATGAAATGAAAAAGGAAATCAAACACTCATCCAATCAAGAGGAAAGGAACAGAAAAAGAAAGCCTCAGAAGTAGAATGGAAGAAGCAGAACAAAGAATATCAGACCTGGAAGATAACACAGAACAACTAAAAACCTCAAGTAAAGATTATGAAAAATTTAAAAATGCACAAAAGTGGAACAACCAGGAAATGTGGGACACTATGAAAAGATCAAATCTCTGCATTGTAGGAATAGAGGAAGGAGAAGAATCCCAAAGAATGGTATTGATCAGATCTTCAACAGAATAATAGATGAAATTTTCCCCAAACTAAAAAAGGACAAACCCATACAAATACAAGAAGCATGTAGAACTCCAAACAGACAAAATCAGAAAAGAAACTCCCCACACCATATCATAGTTAAAATGCTAGATGCCCAAAACCAAGACAAAATTCTGAAAGCCACAAGAGAAAAACAAGTTACATATAAGGGGCAATCCATCAGAATTACAACTGACTTTTCAGTGCAAACTATGAAAGCAAGAAGAACATGGAGCAAAGCATTTCCAGTGCTAAAGGACTATGGGTGCCAACCCAGGTTACTATACCCAGCAAAAATCTCAATTATAGTTGAAGGAGAGAGAAAAATTTTCCATGACATAAACAAGATGATAGAATGCATGTCTGGAAAACCAACCTTTTAGAGAATACTTGAAGCAATTCAAAGGACAGACAATAGGAGCAACTAACCCCAGGCACCTAGAAAGAGAAATTAATAAAAGCATAACTGCAGAAATAGAAACCTAGACTAAAAATGCAAATGGATAATAAGGTGAAAGGAAGCAACACCCATCTTTCAATTATAATCTTAAATATTAATGGACTAAACTCCCGAATCAAAAGACATAGAGTGGGAGATTGGATTAGGAAACAAAACCCATCTTTATGCTGTCTACAAGAACACATCTCACTCTCAAGGATAGGCACCAACTTAAAGTGAAGGGATGGAAAAAAAATATTCCAAGCAAATGGTACCAAAAAGAAAGCAGGTGTTGCTATTTTAATATCAGACAAAATAGGGGCTGGAGAAATGGCCTAGCGGTTAAAAGCACCAACTGCTCTTGCAGAGGACCCAGGTTCGATCCCCAACACCCACATGGCGGCTGAGAACTGTCTGTAATTCCAATTCCAGGAGAACTCCAGTTCCAGGGGAATCCGAGACCCTCTTCTGACCTCCGCGGCATTGCACGACACGGGTGCACAAACCTACATGCAGGCAGTACATTCATACACATACAAAATAAATAAATAAAATTTTAAAAAATTAAAAAAATATAATATCAGACAAAATAGGCTTCAAAGTAAAAGAAATCAGAGAGACAAAGAGGGCCATTACATCTTTATCAAAGGAACAATTGACCATGAAGATTTCACAATCATGAATATATATGCACTAAACTCTGGTGCACCAAACTTTATAAAGACAATTCTCCAGGACTTCAAGGCACAGATTAACCCCAGCACACTCCTAGTAGGGGACTTCAGTACCCCACTGAGCCCTTTGGACAGGGTCAACAGGACAAAGAATAAACAGAGAGACATCTGAACTGAACGATATGATACACCAAATGGACCTCACAGACATCTACCAAATATTCCACCCTAATACCAGAGAATACCCTTTCTGCTCAGCACCCCACGGAACATTCTCCAAAATAGACCATATACTGGGACACAAGGAAAAACTCAACAAATACAAAAAGATTGAAATAATTTCATGCATTCTATCAGACCACAGTGCAATAAAGCTCAATATCAACACCAGGATAAGCCCTACTATCTACAAGAACACATGGAGACTAAACAACAAACTCTTGAATAATGAATGGGTCAAGGAAGAGATAAGAAAGAAATAGAAGCATTCCTGGACCTGAATGACAATGATAATACAACACAACAAAACCTATGGGATACCTTAAAAGCAGTCCTAAGAGGGAAGTTTATAGCCCTGGGTGCCTACACCACTTGTAGAAGAATAAAGTTAAACCCCTACCTCTCGCCCTGTACAAAAGTCAACTCTAGATGGATCAAAGACCTCAACGTGAACCCAAAACTCTGAAGAAAAAGTTGGCAGCAGCCTATAAGGCATAGGCATAGGAAAAGACTTCCTAAATCAGACAGCAGCTGTGCAAGAAATAAGATTGACAATTGACAATGGGACCTTATTAAACTCAAAAGCTTCTGTACATCAAAAGAAACAATCAAGGAAGTGAAAAGAAAACCCACAGAGTGGGAAGAATTCTGCACTGCAGATACATCTGACAAAGCATTGATTTCCAGAATATATAATCTACTCAAAAAACAAAGAAGAAAGAAAGAAAACAAATGACTCACTCAAAAGTTGGAGCAAAGAGCTGAACAGAGACTTCACAATTGAGGAATTAGAGATGGCTGAGAAACATCTTAAAAAGTGTTCAACATCACTAATAATTAAGGAAATGCAAATTAAAACCACTTTAAGATATCATCTCACTCTGATCAGACTGGCTAGGATCAAGAAAACAAATGATACCAAGTGCTGGAGAGGTTGTGGGGAAAGGGGAACACTTATCCACTGCTGGTGGGAATGTAAACTTGTACAGCCACTGTGGAAAGCAGTATAGAGAACCCTTGGAAGACTTGGAATGAACTTGCCACCCGACCCAGCCATACCACTCCTCGGTATATACCCACAAGACTCATCTTACCGCAGAGATACATTCACAGCCATGTTTATTGCAGCTCTTTTCACAATAGCAAGGAGCTGGAACCAACCCACGTACCCCTCAACTGACGAGTGGATAGAGAAAATGTGGTACATCTATACAATGGAGTTCTATGCAGCGGTAAAGAAAGATGACATCATGAACTTTGGAGGTAAATGGATGGAATTAGAAGATTTTATTTATTTATTTATTTATTTATTTATTTATTTATTTATTTATTTATTTATTTATTTTGGTCTTTTCGAGACAGGGTCTCCCTGTAGTCCCGGCTGTCCTGGAACTCACACTGTAGACCAGGCTGGCCTTGAACTCACAAAGATCTGCCTGCCTCTGCCTCCCAAGTGCTAGGATTAAAGGCATGTGCCACCAAGCCTGGCAGAAGATATCATCTTAAGTGAAGTAACACAGTCCCAGAAAAACAAATGAGGAATGGTATCCCTCATCTGTGGGTGCTAGTGCCAATTACCTAGTTGTAAGGCAAACTGAAAAACATTAATGTGATTTGAAAATAACTGTGCTCTAATATTGTTAATCCCTTAACAGGTTCTAGAACTAAGACCATTTACTTTCAGGGTTGGGAAGGTTTTGGTATATGGATGAATGATATGTATATATATTTTAGAGTAATATAAGATGAAAGGAATTCAGAAAAAAACTAGTTTGTCATGACATTATGTCTAACCACAGTATTTTTTTTTATGGGAGCGCTTCTTAGTATTTCTTATACAAGGCTGCTTGAGCTTATGTCCAAGCATTTTCTAAAATACTATAAAGCAGTTAAAAGTATCAGGCTGGTGCAGGGAGGTCTTGGAGATACACTAATGGGACTTCAGCCAGTGTCCAGTCTATAAAAAGTAAAGTTTGCTCATGCTTCAGAAAAGAAAGCCTGGTCTAGCAAGACCTGACTTTGTCCTCGAGTGGATAGAACTGGTGATTGAAAAGCCAAAAGGAGCCACGGGCTCCCTACCCCCCCCCAAAAAAAAGACCCTTGAGGACTAGATCCTCAACTGACCTTGAGGAAACAAAAACCTTGGTTAATTTGGGCTAACTGTGTGGCCTTAAACATCAAAAAGGAAAGTATAACCAGAAATATTTAGTAAGGCCTGATAAATTGTACTTCATTTATAAAACTTGAGATCTTAGTAAAAAGACAAAAAGTAAAAAAAAAAAAAAAAAAGCTGTTTTGCCTGTCTTACTGGCAAGTCCAGCTACCCTGTGGCTGCCACTGTTTTTGCCATCCTTCAAAGACATGAGAAGACACAGCTTTTCAACCTTCCAATATGGACTGAAGACTCGTGTCTCTCCCAAAATCCTCCAAACCTTCAGTGCCAGATGGGGACTGCTGAGACATCCATCTTGTGGACTGAGCTACTATTGGGGTTTCCAATTCTTCAGAGTATAGACTGCCACTTTTAAACTACCCAGGCTGCATCATGGAGACAAGTACAGGAAGATCAAGACAGGACGCAATGCTTACTGGACCTTATTTGGTGACTATGGGAAGGGAAAACCCCAGTGTGGAACACAAGGGCAGAACTGATGGTGGTTTGGGCTTGCCAAGGAAAAGACTTCAAACATGACATCTTTCAGCCCAATAAAGAAAAAAATCATAAGCTGAAGATGCTAAATCCTATGATACATGTGGCATGCATATGTGCATATTTTAAAGTGATACATATTGGAAGGAATAACAACAATCACAATAACAGAAAAGACTGCGTCAAAGAACTGACTGAAACGGTGAAGAACTGCTTGAAACAGTAAACTTCTGCATTGAGAATTTTGAGAGAGACTGAGAAAAAGATGAAAAACATGTTTGGCAGAATGCATGAGCTCTTGTGGGGTGGGGGGCGTGGGTCTAGATTTGATTTATAATGTAATTTTGTATGAAATGCACAGAGCTTCAATAAAACATTGGCTTAAAAAATAAAAAATTTTAAAAAAGAACATGTTCTTAACCACTTAGCCATCTCTCCAATCCTACAACACAACTTCGAACAGCTGTCTGGGATTCATTAGGCATGTTCTATTCAGTCATACTTCCTGGTTTTTGTCATAGCAGACCTGGGAAGCCAGCAGACACACACAAACACATTCCCAACCCCTTTATCACTTGTTTCTAGAAGGGGAAAACCAAGAATTCCCAAGTTATTTTGTTTTTCTAGCCTTGCTAACATTGTAAGTAAGCTGTAGTTTTTTGAGGCTTGACAGAGAGGTTCCAAGAAACCATTTCCTTCCAAATGAAATGAAGCAGCCCAAACCCGCTAGCATCTCTTACCAAGGGAGTTATCTACAGCTGTAATGTCTGTGTCTAGTTCATGACAGAAAAGCCAAGAAAATTAGTAACTTGGCTTTCACAAGGTCAATGAACATTTAAATAAATGACAATTGTCTACCTCTAGATTTCTTGTTCTGATGAGTAAAATGAGTATTTTTTAACCTAGTTGGTTTAGACTTTCTGTTATTTGCAATTTAAAAGTCACTTCCTGCCATCCACTGTTGGAAGTAATTCAACAATGAGCTGCATTGTATACAAGTTCTTTTTTTTTTTTTTGGTCTTTTCAAGACAGGGTCTCCCTTTTAGTCCCAGCTGTCCTGGAACTCACTCTGTAGACCAGGCTGGCCTTGAACTCACAAAGATCCGCCTGCCTCTGCCTCCCAAATGCTAGGATTAAAGGTGTGCGCCACCATGCCCTGATGTACACAAGTTCTTGAATCACAACAACTTATTTTTTTCCAATTTTTGAAACAGGGTCTCTCAGCCCAGGCTAGTTTGGAACCCTTTGTATATAGCGTAGGCTGACCTCGAACTTGCAATCATCCTTCCTTAACTTCCTGAATAGTAATACCATGGGCATCATTACATTGCTCTGGACTGAACAGCAACAGCTTAATATAAAAATCAGGGAAGGAAAGAGTTAAGATCCCACTTTTCCAATATTTCTTCTCCCTCATGTTTCTTCTCCTCAGATGGGAAAGGACAAGAACTAATACACGTTAGGCTTCCAAAGTTCTCCTATTTCTTTTTTGGGGGGAGGGGATCTTTTTGAGACAGGGTCTCCCTTTAGTACCAGATGGCCTTGAACTCGCTATGTAGACCAGGCTGGCCTTGATGTCACAGAGATCCGCCTGCCTCTGCCTCCTGAGTGCTGGGATTAAAGGTGTGCACCGCCATGCCTGGCAAGTTCTTCTATTTCTATAAGCCATCTTGAATAAATTATAATTTTATCATGTATACTAAATCTAGGTAGAAACTGTACACTGTGACAGTCCCTTTTTTTTTTTTTTCTCTTCACTTTTGGCAAGCCAACTGTGTCATGTTTCATCATTGTGACCAAATACCTGGGAAAAATAAGTTATTTTAAAGAAGGAAAGATTAGGACCTGAGAGATGGCTCAGCAGCTAAGAGCACTGCAGAGGACTGGGGTTCAATTCCCAACACCCATATGTCGGGTAACAACCATCTGTAAATCCAGTTCCAGGGGAATCCAACATCCTCTTCTGACCTATGTGGGCATTGCACAACACAGGTCCGCCTGCCTACATACAGGCAACGCACTCATATGCATAAAATGAAAATAGTAAGTAAAGTGGGCTGGAGAGATGGCCTAGCAGTTAAGAGCACCGACTGCTCTTGCAGAGGACCAGGGTTCAATCCCCAGCACCCACATGGCAGCTGAGACCATCTTTAACTCCAGTTCCAGGGGAATCCAACGCCCTCTTCTGACCTCTGCGGCATTGCACAACACAGGTGCACAAACCTGCATGCAGACAGTACATTCATACACATATAAAATAAATAAATAAATAAAAATTAAAAAAAAGAAAATAGTAAGTAAAATATTTTTTCTAAAAAAAGGACAGATTTACTTTGCCTCCCAGTTTCAGTCTACAGTTGGCTCTGTGGCTCTAGACCAGAGGCGAGGCAGAATATCGTGGCAACAGAAGAGTGTGGCAGAAGAGGCTGCTCACGTTGCAGCGGCCAGTAACGAGAGAGAGAGAGAGAGAGAGAGAGAGAGAGAGAGAGAGAGAGCTAGGGGCAGGTGACAAAATATGCCTTTTAAGCACATAGCTCCCATGAATTTCTTACTCCAACCAGTCCCACCTCCTGCACCCCCAGTAGTGCCATCAACAGTGGACCAGACTTCCAACAGATGAACTCATTGGACTATTCTACAACCACACCTCATAAATCTGCCTCTGGACCCCAAAGACCCATATTCATCTAACAATGCAAAGGGCATTTAGTCCATCTCCAAGAGCTCCCAAAGTCTTAACAGTTCCAGCATTGCTCAAAAGTCCAGGTCCAAAGTTTCATTTGCGATTCAAGGCTAACTCTTAGCTGTGAGTCCCCTGTATAAATCAAAAGACACATTCATTATATAATTCCAAAATACAGTAGTAGGAGAGGCATAGAGTAAGGAAGGATCATACCAAAGCAAGAGTGAAACCCAGCAAGGCAAACCTTAAAACCTGGAAGTCACGTGGTAGGATAGGGGTTCCAAAGGCGTGAAGAGCCCCACCTCTACAGCCTTGCCGGCATCAGCACATAATGGCAGCTCCCGTGGGCTAACTCTGCTCGCTGCCTGCAGATTTCCTCAGCAGATATCCACTGACATCTTTAGCATCCTGGGATCACCACTATAGCTTCATCTTCACATCACACGTTCAAGCATCGCCCTCTCTGGGTTTAACCCTGCCATACACTATCCTGCCTCATAGGCCTTGCTTTGAAATCTGAGTGGAAGCCTCTGTGACCCCACAACTCTTGGATTCTGCATGCCTGTCAATCTTGTATCACATGGATGAAACCAAAGGCTTCCACCAGCTTGGACATTAGCTAGGCTAACCTGGACCAAGACTCCAGCAGCCTTTAAATCTCTGAATGGCTAAGCAGGATAAAATGATTCTGAGATAGGCCTGTGTAGGCAGGATGCCCTGGGCCTCCCTTCTCCCCCCACCCCCCACCCCAAAAAAAAAGAAAAAAGAAAAAGAAAAAAAGCAAGGAAGGAAGGAAGAAAATCCTGTACATTTACACTGTTCAGCCTGAAGTAGGCAGGATTTGGCCAATTTCTTAGATACCTTCAAGGCATTTCTTTCTCTCTTGTTCTAGTACAAAATACTTGGCTTCTCCTTAAGGATATTAATCTTTTCAGCAACAACATCCTCCTTTACCAGGTTAAATGCTTTTTCTGGGAAAACTGCAACTGAATGTTTCAGAGTTGGGTAGGCAAGGTGGGCTCTTGGTTGCTGAATTCTATTGCATCGGATCCTTCCCTAGAATTTACTAATGTTCAGGCCAATATGCTAAAACATCTTTCGTTTAAGGAATGTTGGAGCTTTTTCCTTCAGTATTTTCAATTTTTGATATTCATATTGTCAACACTTTATTTTTTTATTTTTTATTATTAATTTTATTTATTTCTGTTATGTGTATGAATGTACTGTCTGCATGCAAGTTTGTGCACCCGTGTCGTGCAATGCCGCGGAGGTCAGAAGAGGGTGTCGGATTCCCCTGGAACTGGAGTTCTCCTGGAATTGGAGTTTCAGACGGTTCTTAGCCGCCATGTGGGTGCTGGGGATCAAACCCGGGTCCTCTGCAAGAGCAGTCGGCGCTCTTAATCGCTAGGCCATCTCTCCAGCCCCTGTCAACACTTTATATCAAGAGTTAGCAAACTGGAGTCTTCAAGGTTTTAAAGGTTCAGAATGGTTTTTATACTTTTTCTATTAGAAAGAAGAGGAAGAAGGGGAAGGGGAAAAAGAGGAGGAGGAAGAAAGAGAAGAAATCAGATGTGGCCTATAAAACCTAAAATCTTCGCTACCTTGGCTCTTGATAGAGAAAGCTCACCAGTTTTCTGACCCCTGCAAGTGGTACTATTTATGGTACAATTTTGCATTTAAAAAAATTGTCAGTGCAGGAAATAGGTACCATTTAAACCATTCTTAGCAAAATAAAATCTAATGCAAGGTATCGGGAGCTTATAAAAATCATTGGAAAGTCAAAACGCTTGATTCCTTAGCAGTCATGATTCCTGAGATGAGACTTCTCCTATAGGGTCTCGGTTTTAGGGAGCTGTTATCCCTGCTGTAGTTAGGAAGGCAGGCAGTGGAAGCATCTACGGGACTGTTGAGTTCAAGGGCATACTGCTGTAGCACTGATCTGAGGGTAAGAGACTCAATTGCTGTCCTGCAACCATCACTCAACACCCACAGAGTTAGCTCCTAGACACTGCCCAATGTGTCTACACTGAGTTTGCCAAAAGAAACAAAACAGATGGCTGCAGCCCAGGATCCACCTTCCAAGTGCATCTGATTGCAGAAGCAGAACTCTGCCTGAAGAAATGTGGTTCTTCCTCTTTCAGCCCATGCACTCCAAGAGTGGAATGGATCCTGGCAGCCTAGGCCAGTTCCGAGTACCGACACAGCTAGGTGTGTACTTTAGGTTCTTTACATCTCTCATCTTTGACGAACTCTTTATCCTTTTGAGAATCCTCCCCTAAGACTCCTTTCCCTAGCTTTACAGAATCAGTGACTTTAGTGCACTTCCATAGCTCTTAGCTCAGCTTTCGATGTGCCTGTCACTCCTTATCACAATAGCCCAGTTTCCTGCTATTCCATAGTAGCTGCTTCCTGAACTGGACAAGCTCCGAAAGCAGAAACAAGGTCTTACTTGTCATTGTGAAGGCAATCAGTATTTGTTGAGGATCTTCCCAAGAGCTTCTCTTTTCCCATATCCATTGTTTCGTATTATTGCATGGTATCTGTATACAGTGGTATCTGTATACAGTGAAAGCACAATAATGTTATTAATTAGCTGCTGTCATTTTGAACAAAACAAAGAGAAATTTGGCCAATACTCTATGTGCATGTCTTTGTTTGGGTTTCTATATGCACACACAGGTTAAATAAATGTTATTGAAGCCTCATGTTTGAAGGCTCATATTGAATGTTCTACAATATGCCAAGTGTTTTATATTATCTTACACAATAGTCACACCAGTCCTGATTCGATATAATTTTTGTTCCTATTTTACACATGAAGAAATTGGATCTTAGAGGAAGAAGGCTAGTTGCTTACCTATAGTTACACAGTAAATGACAAAACTGAGGTTCACTACTACCAAGAGTTATGCTCGTATGCATTATTCCGTTGACTGGATCATGATAGATGCTTACTGGATCATGATAGATGCTTATCCTCATTTGCCTCCAATCACTGTGACAAAACGCTCTGATCAAAGCCAAATTGGGGAGGAAAGGGCTTATTTGGCTCTCAACTCCCAGGTCACAATTCATCGAGTCCAAGGTAGGAATTCAGGTCAGGAACCTGGAGGCAGGAGCTGAAGCAGAGGCCATGAAGGAACACTGCTTACTGGCTCGCTCCCTGGCCAATGTTCAGCCTGCTTTCTTATACAATACACAACAACCGGCCCAGGGGTGGCGCCACCTACAGTGGGCTGGGCCTTCCTACATCTCTCAACAATCAAGAAAATAACACGGGCCTGTCCAATGGGGGAAATTCCCCAACTGAAGCTCCCTCTATCCAGGTGTGTCAAGTTGACACTAAAGCTATCTGCACGAATTGTGTTATCTCAAGCTTCATAGTTGTTACAGGGAGGTAGACACAGCCCTGTGTGTTCATGGGTCTCACTGTGTATGCAAGGATGGCTACCAATTCATGATCCTCCTGCCTCAGCCACATGAGTACTTGGATTATGGGCAGGTACCACCACACTCTTGATACCTGTGATCTATCACTGACTCTGTCACTAATTTACTTTGGGAAAAACTGCCAACCCTTTTGGTTGCCAGTGTTCTCCTGGGCAGAACACAAAAGAATCCTTCAAATAAATGCTTTTAGTTTTAAAATTCCAAAATTCTATGAGTGAATTCAACTTCATTTTTCATTACATAATTATTAATTATAGAAAGAAACTTACATATTAAATTCTAGGTGCCTATAGTAACTTTTAAAAGTTAAAGTTAGAAGCTGGGCGTGGAGGCGCACTTCTTTAATCCTAGCACTTGGGAGGCAGAGACAGGAGGATCTTTGTGAGTTCAAGGCCAGCCTGGTCTACAAAGCAAGTTCCAGGACAGCTGGGGCTACAGGGAGACCCTGTCTCAAAAAGACCAAAAAAAAAAAAAAAAAGTTAAAGTTAGAAAAGAAATTATATATATATATATTATATTATATATATATATATATATATATATAATTTCACAATCACATGTCTCAATTCCTGGGATTGTTTTCTATTCTATGGGAGTCCTTTCCAGAAAGCCCTTGCCTGTGCCTATTCTTGAAGTTTATGTTTGCTCTTGTAATTTCAAAGCTTCAGGTCTTACATTAAAGTTCTTAGTTGACTTTGAATTGAGTTTTGTGCAGGATGAGAAATACAGATCTTCTTCCTACATATAAAATCCAGTTTTTGCAGTACCATCTGTTGAAGAGGCTGTCTCCTCCAATGCATTCTTTCTTTAACTTTGTTGAAAACCAGGTGGCTCTATACCTGTGTGGGTTTATTTCCGGGTTTTTTATTCTATTCCATTGTTTTACATCCTGTAGTATCTTGATTCTGCTTTTTAGAATGAATGAATGGTTCTGATTGCAGAACCATTCCTGATTGCTGTGTACTGGGTTCTGTTTCCCGGTACATCTTTGCAGGCCATCCCAGAAGATCTGTAAGATTCCATCTGGGAATTTACTAGGACTTCTTGGAAGGGAAAGAACGAAGATTGTTGGTTGGAATAAAAACAGGGTTGAATGAGTTCCAGAAAGCAGTCTTCTCAGACTCGGGGACAACAATCTGCTGAAGAAGACAACTTCAAGAAGCCAACGCGAAGCAACATGCAGAGAAGTAAGATGAGAGGCGCTGCTTCCGGGAAGAAGTCGGCTGGTTCACAGCCAAAGAATCCTGACCCAGCTCTCCCAGGGAGATGGGGAGGTCGCTCTGCTGAGAATCCCCCTTCAGGATCTGTGCGGAAGACAAGGAAGAACAAGCAGAAGGCTCCTGGAAACGGAGATGGCGGCAGTACCAGTGAGGTGCCCCAGCCCCCCCGGAAGAAGAGGGCACGGGCAGACCCCACTGTCGAAAGTGAGGAGGCTTTCAAGAGTAGAATGGAAGTTAAAGTGAAGATTCCTGAAGAATTAAAACCATGGCTTGTTGAGGACTGGGACTTGGTTACTAGGCAGAAGCAGTTATTCCAACTCCCTGCTAAAAAGAATGTGGATGCCATTCTCGAAGAGTATGCTAATTGTAAGAAGTTGCAGGGAAATGTTGATAATAAGGAGTATGCAGTTAATGAAGTTGTGGGAGGGATAAAAGTGTACTTCAATGTGATGCTGGGCACTCAGCTGCTCTACAAGTTTGAAAGGCCCCAGTATGCCGAAATCCTTTTGGCTCACCCTGATGCTCCAATGTCTCAGGTCTATGGGTCACCACACCTCCTGAGATTATTCGTGATAATTGGGGTGATGTTGGCCTATACGCCCCTTGATGAGAAGAGCCTTGCATTATTGTTGGGCTATTTGCATGATTTCCTTAAATATCTGGCAAAGAATTCTGCCTCTCTTTTTACTGCCAGTGATTACAAAGTGGCTTCTGCTGAGTATCATTGCAAAGCCCTGTGAGGGTCTACTGACCACTCACTGTTGTCTGGTATCTGTAAACACTTCTGTTCTTAGTCTTTTCATTGTATAATTGATGTTCTTTAAACTTGTCGATGTATAACAGGGCTTATGTTTCAGTTTGTTTCCTGTTCTGTTGTAAACAGAAAATAAAAGGAGTGCCTGACTCCTTTCCTCATTTCAAAGTTGTTACCAGTGTATGCAGTAATTAGACAAAAAAGAAATATTCAGTAGAACATTTTATTGCCTAGTTGACAACATTGCTTGAATGCTGGTGGTTCTATCCCTTTGACACTACACAATTTTCTAATATGTGTTAATGCTATGTGATAAAATGCCCTGATTCCTAGTGCCAAAGGTTCAACTTAATGTATATACCTGAAAACCCATGCATTTGTGCTTTTTTTTTATGGTGCTTGATGTAAACAGCCCATCCTCTGCAATTCCATCTATGTTGTTCCTTAGGCATTCATTCATTCATTCATTTGTTGTTTTTTTAAAAAAATAAAGGGTCACTCGTAGCCCAGGTTGGCCTGAAACTATATAGCCCAGTCTGGGTTTGAATCCATGGCACTCTACCTGACTCAGCCTCTCACATGCTAGAACAGATGAGCCACCATGCCTGACGCATTGGCAGATACTTTTCTCATCTTTTCCATGGTACCTAGTCCAATATTTTATGTAGTGTTTAATGGGGTCATGGGAGGTATATATGTAGCTAAATAGAATTGGAGATATGTTCAAGAGGAACTATCTTTCTTCACAAGAAGCTATGCTAATTGTCCTATGTTACCTTCATTTGGGAAAGATGTCAAATGTAATTTAGTGCCCCAGAGAAAGGAGAACTAGTAGGAACCTTCTGCCAATCACCATGGATAGTCTGATGCTAAAGCCCAGGCAGCTACTTCTGTACCCGAAGACAGAAATGCTTCATTGGGGAAAACCGTGCCAAGAGCATGTAAAATAATCTTGGCCTAAGGATGATATGGATCCAGTGGGCGAGTTTCCTGCAGACAACCAGTTCTTCCCCTGCTTCCTGCCTCCTACAGAGCAATTAGAGAATCTCAAATTATTCCAAATTGACACCGAGCTGATATCAGATGATGAGCAGCAGCAAAAGCCCCAACTGGGGACAGTCAACGTGAATGTGTCCACGTGCTCGCGGGCCATCGCTTTTGTTTTTGTTTTTGTTTTTTGAGACAGGGTCTCCCTGTAGCCCCAGCTGTCCTGAAACTTGCTCTGTAGACCAGGCTGGCCTTGAACTCACAAAGATCTGCCTGCCTCTGCCTCCTCAGTGCTAAGATTAAAGGCATGAGCCACCACACCCAGCACCATTGTTTTTAAGAACTAGAATACAGGGAGTCCACAGAGGAAGTAAAATGGATAGAAGAGCCAATCTTTTGTGCTAGAAATGTGGCTTTCAGTGGCTTAGCAGGGGTAAGGACACAGCTGTGCAGAACAATGCAAGAAAAAGAACCACATGCTGTAAAACCAGTATGTACCACACACAGAATTCTATAACCTGTTCATACATATTTCTGTGCATTTCTTAGTAACTCACCATGGTAACAAGGCAGTTTGACAAGAGTATCTTTTAACACAGTACATACAAAGGGGATAAATTAATAGCCAATTGTTAACTGTGGTAAACCTTTATCTAATTGCATTGATCATTTATATTTAGCTGTTATTCTTCTACACACTTCTTATATCATCAAGAACAGTGCTAGAAATATATTAGGCACTCAAACAAATATGTTTATTTGCAGAATATTATATGAAAGATATTTCTCTGATGTTTTCCTTTCCACACTAGAGTCATCTGAACAGAAACTTGGTTTTAAAAATGGCTCCTGAATCTATCTAGGAGTCAGATCTAGGCAGATATTTTTTCTGTGTCTTCTTTTTTTTATAATAAGTAATAAGTAATGAATACAAGCATCCTTCGTGTAAAACCAATTTTCAAGCAGCTATGCCCAAACTTGTACAGCCCAAAGTCCCCATTGTCCAGCTGGAGGGGCTTGTATGTACAAGCATGAGTCCAGTCTATATTGCTGTAGTTTCACAATTCACCCCAATTGCAGTGCCCTTACATTCTACCACACCCCTTCTTCCTAAGATTGTTCCCTAGGCTTTAGAAAAGGGACACAAGTGGGCGAGAAGCAAAACAGTCTACTGTCTCTGGAGATGTCATTTTGGACTCTGATCAGTTCAGGCTGTTTCCTTTCATGGGCTGGCAGTTTATCCAGGAATAACCTTTTAATTCTACTAATGAGGCACAAGCAATTAGATATACAGGCATTTTAACAGTACTAATTATTATGGTGTAATTACCAATTACATTGGTATAGACACAGATGTTTGGATGGTATGCTAATCCGTTTGAACTATAGCTTTTTTGTAAAAGATGACAAGGTCTTACTGTGGCTTATAACATCTCCTAACCACTAGAGGACGTAAACTTGTGGAATTGGCCGTGAATTATTCCTCCAAGGAGAGAGCTAATAGTCAATTAGATTTGGGATATACAGACATATGGCTGCCACTGCTGCACAATATTTCCAGGCAGGTGAGGTGTAGCTGATGCTGACGGAGGAGTCTTACTTGACTCAAGGAGACCAATATTTGCTTTATTGATTTAGTGGCCTTTGGTAACACTCTCTGGTATTCCAGAGACCAACTGTACACTTGCAAGTGTGGTCTCAATACATCTTTCCCATGCTTACACCAGGTCTTTGACAGCAGGGCCTTACTGCCTCTCTTCTTGCAGGCATCCCAGTTTACAGGCAAAAAGCCTTTACCTTTTGGGGGGGGGGCTTGGATCCCCTGGCCAACATCTCCTTGGCAGATTAATCCATTGCTGATATCAGAGCAATCCTGTATTAATATATTTTGCTTAATTGTACAGCTTATAAAGAATTTAGTATTACATTTGGCTCTGAATAATTATCCTTTCACAGTTCCTATGTCTATCAGTCAATTAAAGAAAGCAGTTATACCAGTTTTATAAGAGATTACCTCTATAACAGTCAGCTCTAATTTACAGTTAGAGAATGACTTCATTACCATCATGTTTTTCTTTGTTCTATGGAAAGGAGGTAAGAAAGTCTCTCATATTGAAACTTTGTGGCACCTGGAAGGTAAAGTTCATTAGGACACATTATAAACAGTTGTTACAAATAGGATCCAGAGATGATGCCTGTAGCAGTCTGAGGCTTTTCTTCCTTTTAATGTTTATCTGGGCCAACTTTTCTGCTGGTATTTCTTGGTACATCCTGCACAATGCAAAGCTGTATCTCTTCTTTCTCAGCCATTATGTTGGTGATGTTTGACCTGTGGGGACATGCAAATCTTTTCCCATAGTTAGTTTTAAGATTTAAATTGAAAAATTTGACAAAACATTTAATATATAACTGTATCCCCCTTTTTAATTTTAGGTTTTTATTTTTTGATCCATGAATCTCAAAAAGGCACTTGTATTACACATACCTATAGGCAGGAATCAAGGTGTAAATTTACCCAAGCTGTTTATCATTGACTGTATGTTGTTGATTTGGGAAGCAAACTTAATTCCTTTAGTTAAATTATCCTACAGGTAAAAGAAAATTTTACAAGATGATACTGTATAACACAAAATTTAAAGAGAACATTTGTATACATTAACCCTAAAGTTGTTGTTATACAAATTATAAGTAAAAAATATGTGGACAACAATTTATATTTCCAAGTAGCTTAAATGTATTAATGTTTTTATTAAAACCTTTTAACCAATGTTGTTTACTATACACATTTTTACTTTTACTAAGTCCTAAAATACCATATAATATGTAGACAAAGTCTGGGCAAATTTAGATACCTGTTCCATGCCTGGCCACCCACGTTGTTTTGATTAGGATATTTTATCACAGCAACAGGAAATCAAACGAAAAATTAGTAAACACACACACACACACACACACACACACACACACACCACTCTCTCCCTCTAGAGAACTGTCTAATCATCCTCCCTAAGAAGAACAACTCCTTGGGGAGACATAGGACATGAAGAAGTCATTCTTTAAAAGTTTGGGATACTCTTTCTTGGACCAGTGTATGGGTAGCAGTACTGGATTTCAACTTTCAACATCTAAAATAAATGTTTGAGGAGCTGGAGAGATGGCTCAGTAGTTAAGAGCACTGGGTGCTCTTGCAGAGGACCCAGATTCAAATCCCAGCACCCATATGGCAGCTAATAACCATCCATGACTCTTGTTACTGGGAATCTGACACCCTTTTCTGACCTCCACTGGCACTGCACAAAACGGGTGCAGTTAGATACATGGAGGCAGTACATTCATCCACATAAAACAAAAATAATGTGGGCTGGAGAGATGGCCTAGCAGTTAAGAGCGCCAACCGCTCTTACAGAGGACCCGGGTTCAATCCCCAGCACCCACATGGCGGCGGAGAACCGTCTGAAACTCCAATTCCAGGAGAACTCCAGTTCCGGGGGAATCCGAGACCCTCTTCTGACCTCCGTGGCATTGCACGACACGGGTGCACAGACTTGCATGCAGACAGTACATTCATACACATACAGAAATAAATAAAATTTTAAAAAATTAAAAAATAATAATAAAATAAAATAAAAATAATGAATAAAAAATAAATGTTTGCCCATTCCAGACATCACTATTTATTTATTTATTTTTGTCTTTTTTGAGACAGGGTCTCCCTGTAGCCCCTGTTGGCCTAGAACTCACTATGTAGACCAGGCTGGCCTTGAACTCACAGAGATCCACCTGCCATTGTCTTCTGAGTGCTGGGATCAAAGCTGTGCACCACCACCCTTTCCTCTTCTCCTCCTCCTCCTCCTCTTGAGAAATGACCGAAATGACCTTGGCTGTGCGAACTTCCTAAGTCTCTGTCACTGTTTTCTCCCCTCCTCCCCCTCATCTTTTGTCATGCCTTGAATTCAATTTTACATTGTTTCATAATATTTGACTATAAAATTATGTCCCAATTTTGAAGGTTATTTCTTAGTCATCTTGTCCCAACTAATCCTCTTTCTCAAAAATATGTTTCTCACTGAAAACATTTATTTAGTCAGCATATACTGTCAGCCAGACTTTGGTCTAGGTAGAGAAACAGCAATAAGCAAATCACACATGGTCCAGGGGCTCATAATCTAGTAGAGCTAATATTCATTAAGTTAGTAATAAGTAATTATATAATAACTAAAAACGTGTATCAGTGGAACCAGAGACAGAGTCACTTAGAAAGTCACATTCAAGCCGAGTCTTGTAAATGCAACTGGAAACAAAGAAGGGGAGGAAGGAGGTAATAAAGCCAGACAAGGGTCACACCGTGTGTAGAAGCTGAAGTGTGAGGGGATTCCTACATCGAGAGAGACGAGCTCTGCAGATGCGGATGAATAACACAAGCCCAGCTCAGTGAGTGGAGATGAAGGAGGTAGAGCCTTCCCACACCAACCCAAGTATTGTGAACTTCATCCTAAGAAAAAGAGAAAAGTGACTAGAAGGTTTTAAGTAAAGAAAAAATATAATTAGGTTTGGTTCTTTTAATAATAATGGAGTGGCTTAAAAATCATAAGCTGAAGTTGCTAAAACCTATGATATATGTGGCATGCATATGTGCATATTTTGGAGTGACGGATATTGGAAGGAATAACAACAAAAGAAAAGTCTGCATCAAAGAACTGAGTGAGACGGTGAACTTCTGTTCAAAACGGTAAACTTCTGCATCGAAAATTTTGAGAGACTGAGAAAAAGATGAAAAACATGCTTGGCAGAATCCATGAGCTCTGGTGGGGTGGGGGGGGAAGGGAAGGGGGCACAGGTCTAGATTTGATTTGTAATGTAACTTGATTTGTATGAAATGCACAGAATTTCAATAAAACATTCACTTAAAAAAAATAATGGAGAGGCTGGAGGGATGGCTCAGAGGTTAAGAGGCTGGCTGCTCTTGCAGAGGATCTGGGTTCTGTTCCCAGCACCCACATGGTATCTAACCACCATCTGTAACTCAAGTTCTAGGGGATCTGACACCCCCTTCTGGCCTCTGTGGGCATTGTACACATGTGGTATGCTTACATATATGGAGGCAAAACACTCTACACATAAAATATAAATTAATTAATAATAATGGAGTGTATTAGTCACATATCTGTTGCTGTGATAGAACCGCCATGACCAAGGGAACTTATAAAAGGAAGAGTTTATTTGAGCTTACCGTTGACAGTTCCAGTCCATCATGGGATTAGAGTCCATCATGGCAGGGAGGCATGGTGGCAGGAGCGGGGGGAGGGGGGCAGGAGCAGAAAGCAGAGGTTCACAGCTTCAAGCAGGCACAGGAAGCAGAGAGAGTGACTGGAGATTGGCAAGTCTTTTTTTTTTAATTTTATTATTTATTATTATTATTTATTTTTTTTGTATTTTCGAGACAGGGTCTCCCTGTAGCCCCAGCTGTCCTGGAACTCACTCTGTAGATCAGGCTGTCCTTGAACTCACAAAGATCTGCCTGCCTCTGCCTCCTGAGTGCTGGGATTAAAAGTGTGGGCCACCACACCGAGTTTATTCATTATTTTTATGTGTATGAGTGTACTGTCTTCATGTAGGTTTGTGCACCTGTGTCATGCAATGCCGCGGAGGTCAGAAGAGGGTGTCAGACTCCCCTGGAACTGGAGTCAAAGATGGTTCTTAGCCACCATATGGGTGCTGGGAATCAAACCCGGGTCCTATGCAAGAGCATTTGGCACTCTTAACTGCTGAGCCATCTGTCCAGCCTTGGCAAGTCTTTTTGAACTCTGTAATCCACCCCCAGTGATGAACTTCCTCCAGCATGGCCACACTCTCTAAGTCCTCCCAAAACAGAGCCACCAAATGTCGATAAAATGTCCAAATACTTAAGAGCCTGTTGGGGACATTTTCATTCAAACCACCACATGGGGAAACTGAAGATTCAGAGAGAACATTCAAAAAAGTGACTTTGTAGTAGTAACTGCTGTGGAATACCATTGGCTCAGAGGAGTACAGATGGAGGATATAACACACAGGACTTAACTATTTTTTATTTTTTTATTTATTGATTGATTGATTGATTTATGTGTATAAATGTACTGTCTGCATGTAGGTTTGTGCACCCATGTCATGCAATGCCACGGAGGTCAGAAGAGGGTGTCAGACTCCCCTGGAACTGGAGTTCTCCTGGAATTGGAGTTACAGACAGTTCTCAGCCGCCCTGTGGGTGCTGGGGATTGAACCCGGGTCCTCTGCAGTAGTAATTGGCGCTCTTAACCACTAGGCCATCTCTCCAGCCCCAGGACTTAACTATTTAACCTGGGATGAGTTTGGCCTATCTTTCGTAGGAGAGGTGAAATACCTTCTCATGGAGCAGGAGAGGAGTTGACTCAGAACTAATTCATGATGGCATAGTGTCTCATTATGGAGAAATCAGACAAAAGAACAGTGATCTCCTTATTAGAGTATAAAGTACACAAGGGCAGAGATATTGTCTTATTTATTTATTTATTTATTTATTTATTTTTGTGTCAGTTCTCTCCTTCCACCTTGTGGGTTCCAGGGATCAAACTCAGATTGGCAGGGTTGGCAGCAGGCAACCCCTTGAGTCATTTGCCCACTCAAGATCAAAGATCTTTATTTCCGTTTGTTTGTTTTGTGTTTTTGAGCAGGGTCTCCTTGTAGCCCAGCTGGCCTGAAACTTGATATGTAGGCCAAGCCAGCCTTGACATCACAGAGATCCTCCCCAGTGCCTGGATTAAAGGTGTGTACCACCATGCCTGACAAGATTTTTACTTCTTATTTACTACTGTGTCTCTAGCAAGTGGAATCCTTCCTAACACACAGTAGCCTCTGCATAAATATTTATGGAACAGACATATAATACTTTAAGTGTTGTGTAAAGGCTAACTGAGCAAGTTGTATGTTGCCTGGTCTCTAATTTCATATTAAGCCAGCAATATTCAGACATGGAGGCTCCAGTCCAGTGGCTATACTTAATCCTAATCACTTTACAAAGGTCTTACTTTTAAACACCATAATTGGATTAAGCTTCTGCTTTCTTAATACCTCACAGTGGAGATTAGACTCCAAGAGATTCAAAGAAGGCAAACCATATTCAAACCATAACAGAGAGCTCTCTCAACCCCTTCCTCTTTTTGTGAGGGTAAATTTATAGTGAGAATATGGCCACATTTGAACCAGGGCCCCTACTAGGTACTGAGTTGCCTGGGCCTTGATCTTGGGCTTCTCACCCCTCAGAACTGTGGGAAATAAATGATGTTTATGGTATGACTCTATTATTTTAGCCTCGACAGACTAAAACATTGACCAAATAGTCTAGAATAAGAATGATAGCTTATCTGGGACTAGCCCTTACAACCTAATGGCTACGTAAGAACTCAAGAATGGAAATGACAGTGGGTCAAGCATATGAGTTTCAAAGTCACAGGCAGACAGGATTTCCCACGGCTTTCATCACATAATGTAAGACTTAGTGATCCCCTCATCAGTGGACCTGAGGGGAAGAGCCCTTATGGCTTAGAGTGATCAAGATAAGTCATCGAACCCACAAGAAAGCTTCTGGAAGTTGGTCTGTCATCTTATATGAATGTATCTACGGCAAAGGCTGACAAACTGTTAGCAGTAGACCAGTTGGCCCACATCTCATGTTGTTTATTTTTTAACAGCTTCCATGATATCTGTGAGTACATTCATTTAATGCGTGGTGCAAACAGAACAGTTCTATAACATTTCCTCATGCACCCCAGAACCCCATATCCACTTGTAGTCACCATTCCCCAATTCCCACAACTCTCTTGGCTCTAGGTAACTGCTGATCTCTTTCCATCTTTCTAGATGTGTCTATTCAGGACATTTTCTTTTGAAATCATACACTGTGAGATCTTTTGTAAGGGCTCCTTTTACTTAGCATAATATTTTCAGGATTAATCCACATTATAGTGCATCAATATTTCATTCCCCTTTGTATACCAAATAAGATTCCATTATATAAATGTAGCACATTTCTTTTATCTACTCATCAGCTGATAAACCTGTGGGTTGTTTCTACTTTTGGTGTTTTGGAATAATATTGCTGTGAATATTCATGTGCAAGTTTTGTGCGGGAAATGTTTTCATTTCTCTTGGGGTATACACCTAGGAGTGGAGCTGCTGGAGCATACGATAACTCTACATCTCATTATTTGAGGACTGCCAAACTCTTCCTAAAGCCATCTGTGACATTTTACATTCCTTCCAATAATATATATAGGTTCTATTTTTTATTCTTGTCAATACTTTTTATTATCCAACTTTTTAAATATTTTATTTATTATTTTCATTTTATATGTATGAGTGTATTGGCTGCATGTAAGTGCACCCATGCCATGCAATGCCTGCAGAGATCAAAAGGCATCAAATCCCCTAGAACTGGAGTTATGGATGGTTGTTAGCTGCCATGTGAGAGCTGGGAATTGAACCCAGCTCCTCTGCAAGAGCAGCCAGTGCTTTTAACTGCTGAGCCATCTCTCCAGCCCCTATCCATATTTTTATCATACCCATCTAAGGGGTCTGGAATTTATTAAGCCCTTAGAGGAGATGAGAAGTTGTAGCTATTTCTATGGTTTGAATTGTAAATGTCTCCCAGAAGTGGATATGATGTAACCCTAATTCTCGGTGTGGTGCTGTTGGGAGGTGTTGGTGCTTTTAGGATGTAGAGTTTGGTGAAAGATCTTTAAGTCATTGATGTTCTACCATTGAAAGGCATTGTGGGGTCTCCACACTCCCTCAGTCTATCTTCCGCCCTGGCTATGAAATGAATGCTACTCATGCTCCCACTACGCTGTGCTGCCTCTCCACAGGCCCAAAGCACTGGGGCTGATGGAGCATGGTCTGCTTCCTCCCAAACAGTGAACCCAATAGATTCTGTAAGTATATCAGTTATCTTAGATATTTTATTATAGTGACGGAAAGCTAACTAACATACCCATTGTAGGGGTTTTGCTTGTTTCATGGTGCTAGAGATTGAGTCTAGGTTTCACAAATGCTGGGCAAGTACTCTACCACTGAGCTATACTCCCAGCACTGTGAATTTGTTTAGCTTTGCTCAAACCTGTAGTCTATTTTTTGTTTGCTTGCTGGGTTTTGTCTTTTATACAGATATTGCTATGAGCCAAGGCTGGCCTCAAATTCATGATACTCTTCTTCAGTGCTAGGATTCAGACTGTATACTTCCATACCCAGCTCTGTAACTTGTTTTTTTTTTTAACATTTTTTTAATTTTATTTTTTATTTATTTATGTGTATGAATGTACCGTCTGCATGTAGGTTTGTGCACCCATGTCATGCAATGCCACGGAGGTCAGAAGAGGGCATCGGATTCCCCTGGAACTGGAGTTCTCCTGGAATTGGAGTTACAGACGGTTCTCAGCCACCATGTGGGTGCTGGGGATCGAACCCGGGTCCTCTGCAAGAGCAGTCGGCGCTCTTAACCACTAGGCCATCTCTCCAGCCCCGTAACTTGTTTTTATAAGACATAAAAACCAATATTAATTTGTTTACTTCTCTCTCTTTTCTTTTCCTTCTTTCCTTTTCTTCCTTCCTTCCTTCCTCTCTCTCTCTTCTTTTCTTTTCTTTTCTTTTTCTTTTTCTTTCTTTTGTACTGGGGATTTTTCCCAGGGCCTCTGTTTGCTAGACAAGAATCCAACCACCTAGCTATATGCTCAGACCTACATTTTTAATGGTTGAAAAAAGAAAATCATTTAATGATTATGCTTTAGTTGTCAAGTTCACACGCCTGAGTGGAAGGAGGTTAAACTGAGGAGTTTCCTCCACTGGAAGTGGCCACGTCTGTGGGGCATTTTCATGACTGCTGAGTGATGCGGGAGGCCCCGCCCACTGTGGGTGGTGCCACCCCTGGGCAAGTGGTCCTGTGTTCTATAAAAGCAGGCTGAGCTTGAACCAGGGGAGCAAGCCAGTAAGCAGCATTCCTCCATGGTCTGTGCTTCAGATTCCCACCCTGAGTTCCTCCCTTGACTTCCCTCAGTGACAAACTGTAAGGAAATGTAAGAAAAAGAAACCCTTTAATCCTAGCACTTGGGAGGCAGAGGCAGGCAGATCTTTGTGAGTTCAAGGCCAGCCTGGTCTACAGAGTGAGTTCCAGGACAGCTGGGACTACAGGGAGACCCTGTCCCGAAAAGACCAAGAAAAAAAAAAAGAAAAAGAAAAAGAAACCCTTTCCTCCCCAAGTCGGTTTTGGTCAGTTTTTTGGTTTTTGTTTGTTTGGTTTTTTTAATTTTTATTTTAGGTGTATGAATGTAATGCCTGAATGTGTTTAAGTGTACCTGTGTCATGCAATGCCCATGGAGGTCAGAAGAGGGTGTTGGGTCCCTTGGAACTGGAGTTAGGGACGATTGTTAGCGACCATGTGGATGGTAGGAATTGAACCTTGGTCCTCTGTAAGAGCAGCCAGTGCTCTTAACCACTGGGTCATCTCCAGCCCCTTGGTCAGTGTTTTTATCACAGCAATTGAAGACAAACTAAGCAATGAGACATGAAAATTATCTGACATTTAAGACTCAGTGGTTATCGGTATAATATATAAGGATGTGGCCATGCCTACTTATTATATTTCCTTTAGATGCTTTTCTTACTACAAAAGAAGAGTTGAATAGCTGCAATAGAGTTCATACAGCTTGTGAAGCCCAAAGTATTTGCCATCTAGCCCTTTACAAGAAAAAATTTACCAATGTCTGTTATGCAGGATAGATGGAAGGAGGTCATGTGACAGCCTGTGGAAATGGATTTCATAAAAATATAAAAACGGGCTGGAGAGATGGCTCTAAGAGCCTTGGCTGCTACTGCAGGGGATCTGGGTCAGATTCCCAGCACCCACATGGAAGCTAACAACCATCCATAGCTCCAGTTCCAGGGAATCTGGCACCCTTTCCTAACCTCCATGGGCATGGCATGACAGAGGTGCACTTACATACATGGAAGCAGTACATACACATAAAATGAAAATGATAAAACGTAAAAATAAACTATAAAAGTGCACAATGCGAACAAGCAAAGCAAGGGAGGAGAAGAGAGTCACAGAGCCTGGGCAGACCTCCGTTCACCTGACCCAGAGTGACCCTGTCCTACACTACTGTCTGTCACTTTAGTGCCCTCTTCATCTGAACCCCCCCACGCTCGCCCTCTCTCATGCGCAGAGCTCTCAGCTGGCACTGCTTGGCCAAGCTCCCCCTGATCTGACTTTGTCTCAGTCTCTTCTCCTGATCCCGAGCGCTCATCTCGAAGGGAGCCAGACGCCCGGCTTTTGCTCTGTGCTTTTGCTCTGCTTTTCTCTTCCACTTGAATTGGTTTTTTCTTCTCGAAATCACAAACTGTTGCTCTGAAGTATTTCAAGCTTATAGATACGTAAAGAAACTGAAATATTTCACTACCAAGCTTTTTTGAAAGCTTATTTATCATTTTGCTTTTTTTTTTTTTTTTTTTGTGTGTGTGTGTGTGTGTGTGTGTGTGTGTCTTTTTCAAGACACCATCTCCCTGTAGCCCCAGCTGTCCTGGAACTCACTCTGTAGACCAGGCTGGCCTTGAACTCACAAAGATCCGCCTGCCTCTGCCTCCCAAGTGCTAGGATTAAAGGTGTGTGCCACCACACCTAGCTTGCCTTGTTTTTTAAAGTACCACAGAATTCAATCTTTCTTAAAGCCAACTCAAATAATAAATTTTCTAAGAAGGTCTTCTTGAAGAAACCAATCAAAACTAATATTTTCCACCTAGGTCTGGAGAAATGGCTCAATGCTTTAGTGGTTTTCCTCCCAAGAATCTGAGTTTTGTTCCCAGCATGCACACCATGGGACATACAACAACACTCCAATCCAGGGTATCCTATGCCCTCTTCTAGCCTCCATAGACACCCACACACAAGTGGCACAAACACACACATACACAAGTGGCACACACACACATACACACACAAGTGGCACACACACATACACAAGTGGCACACACACATACACACATAAGTGGCACACATGCACACACACATACACAAACAAGTGGCACACACATACACACACAAGTGGCACACACATACACAAGTGGCACACACACGCACACACACGAAGTGGCACACACCCACACAAGTGGTACACACACACACACACACATACACACACAGTTCTTTGCACCTCTAATCTGTTATGCCCTTATGCAATGTTTTCTTTGATTAGTCTTTCTGTGTAGAGTGATATCAAGATAGTTTTAGATTATCCAAGGAAAAACATTAAACATTACTAAAATTGCACTTTTTACATGTACATGAGATGTATGTCATACGGGTATATAAAATATAGCATCCAATAAACTTACAGTAAATGCTTAGTGAAGTGATTTCTGCTTGGGGAGAAGAAGTCTTTTTAGTGAGACCTTTGAAAATCATGGGTAACCTTCAAACTGTCAGACAGATACTTCTAAACATCATCCTCACCACTCGCCAGTGCTAGGGACAGATGGCACACTTTCTCCTTTTTTCCATGCCCATTGTGAGAAGTTGCCCCAGTTGGGACTTGATAAATACAAAATTACCCTGGGGATATACCCATAAGATTCATCTTACCGCAGAGATACGTGCACAGCCATGTTTATTTCAGCTCTCTTCACAATAGCAAAGAGCTGGAACCAATCCAAGTACCCCTCAACTGACAAGTGGATAGAGAAAATGTGGTACATGTACACAATGGAGTTCTATGCAGCAGTAAAGAAAGATGACATCATGAACTTTGCAGGTAAATGGATGGAGATAGAAGATATCATGCTGAGTGAAGTAACACAGTCCCAGAAAAACAAACGATGAATGGTATCCCTTATCTGTGGATGCTAGCACCAAGTACCTAATTGTATGGCAAACTGAGAAATGTTAATGTGATCTGAAAACTGTGCTCTTATATTGTGAATCCCTTAAAAAAAATAAATATGTTACTGAAAAAAATAATAAATAAATTAAAAAAAAAGAAAAAAATACAAAATGATGCTGGTAATGGCCATGGTCTGAAGGAATGAGGACGTGAGGCTGCCAGGATACTCATATTAACTTTGGTCCAACAAACCAATCCCAGCATATCTCATATGTCTCCTCAGTTCTTTGATCTGGTCTGGTTCACATGTCCACACTGTTGTGCTTCTCCAAAAAAACTTTCCTTTTTTTTTTTTAAGAGAAATCATACTCCATCTCCTTAAAAACTATTTTTCTGCCATCTTTTCCCTTTTTTTAATTTTGTTAGCCTTAGCCTTTAACGGCCACGCTATCCCTCCAGCCCATCCATCTTTCCTTATAGTTTACACTGAACTATCTGAAGTCATTTTTCTGCCGTCTTTTCCTTATAGTTCACACTGAACTATCTGAAGTCATTTTGGCAGCTGGTCTCAGTCTTGAGACTTGGCCTCCGAGAAGACTTATGTTGCTGTGTGGCAACCCCATTCAGGATGTCAGCCAGATTGTGTCATCTGGTTACGAAACTCTCCTGATCTTCCAGCTCTTCTCAGTAGAAGAGACCTTTCCAGAAAGCTTGTTCCTCCTACCCTAAATGACCCTCTATCCTCTCAGATAAAGTCAGAACCCAATTGAGATGGAATCTTCCACTTTATTTCCTTTCTCATAGCCAACAGCTTAAAGTGGTGTTTGGGGATGCAGAGGAAAGGAAGCACTGAGGTCTCTAAGCAGTCAGAACTACACGTCTACACTTTGCTCTGATGCCCAGAGTTTCTCTCATACTGAAGTAGGTATGCTTGCTGACGAGAGTCTCATAGACTCTATAAATAATGTTTTCAATAGTTTCCTAATTCCTACTATTATGACACAAATCTTTCTTGATCTGCAAAGTTCTGGGCCAGTACTGGCACACACCCAAGGGATTAAAACCTTAGACATATGTGCTGGATAGCTTTAGTGTCAACTTGACACACCTGGGTTGAGAATTGGTTCCATTGGACTAGCCTGTGGCCACGTCTGTGGAGTATTGTCTTGATTGTTGAGCAATGTGGGAGGGCCCAGCCTACTATGAGCAGTGCCACCCCTGGGCAGGTTGTTGTGTACAGTATAAGAAAGCAGGCTGGGCATGGGCCAGGGGAACAAGCCAGTAAGCAGCATTCCTCCATGGCCTGTGCCTCAGCTCCTGCCTCCAGGTTCCTGCCCTGAGTTCCTGCCTTGGGCTCCCTAAGTGATAAACTGTGACCCAGGAGATGTGAGTCAAATAAACCCCTTCCTCCCCAAGTTGGAATCGGTCAGAGTGTTTTGTCACAGCAATTGAAAGGAAACTAGAACAACATATTATCAAAATCGGGATGTTTTTGAAACTGAAAGGGAGTGCTGGGGGAGAGAGGTGTAGACCAGGGCCACAAGGGCCAGCCTGTTAGCTCCCCGCGCCTCAAACACTGAGCATCTTCTCTGCTAATAGAGACCCTCAAGTGAGGGCTTCAGGATTTCAACCTGAAAGTCCACAGGACTTATTTGATAGTTTATTTTTATTTTAGTAATTAACTAATATTCTTTTTTTTTTTTTTTTTTGGGCTTTTTGAGACAGGGGTCCTCCCTGTAGCCCCAGCTGTCCCTGAACCTATCGCGTTGTAGACCAGGCCTGCCTTGACTCACAAGATCCCGCCTGCCTCTGCTCCCAGTAGCCCACACGGGCCTCAACTTAGGTATACTACTGAAGATGACCCTGAACTTCTGATCCTCCTGCCTCTACCTCTCGAATGCTGGGATTGCTGCTGTGTACCACTCTGTCCAGGTTTACATAGTGGTCAGGACTGAATCCAAGGCCTTGTAATGCTAAGCATGCATTCTACCTACTGAGCTACATCTTCAACCCCCTATGGTCGTTATGAAATGCCCATAAGACCCAGCAATACCACTTCTAAGTATGTACCCCAAACAATTAAAAATGGGATTTTGTACTCTCATGTTCGCTGCCGCATTATTCACAATAATCAGCTAATAGAAACAACTAAGCATCTGTTAATAGACGAATAAATAAAGAAAATATGCGAGATAACCCAATGGGAGATTTTTTTTTTTTTTTTTTTTGGTCTTTTTGCGACAGGATCTCCCTTTAGTCCCAGCTGGCCTGGAACTCACTATGTAGACCAGGCTGGCCTTGAACTCACATGTGCCACCATGCCCAGCACACAATGGAATATTATTCAGCCTTAAAAAGAAAGTAATCTACTAGATGCTACACAAATTTTGAGAGCCTTGCACTAAATTAACTAATGCCAAAAGGATAAATAGTGCTTGATTTCACTTATCTAAATGTATTATTAGTTACTTTTCTTGTTTCTGTGACATAATACATGACAACTGAAGAGAGGAAGGGTTCATTTCTGTTCACAATTGAAGGGAATTGTCCATTTAAGAAAGCCGTGGAGGCAACAGCTTGAGATGGCTGACCACACTGCATCTATGGCCAGGAATTAGAAGACTATGAATGCTTGTGATCGAATCACCACTTCCTATAGAGTGCAGGATGCCAACCCAGGAGATAGCGGGCTTCTGCGATCTCAGTTAACCAGACAAAGACAATTCCCCATGGACATACACAGAGGCCCATCTCCCAGGTGACTCCCAGATCACAAGTTGACAGCTGAGACTGACTGTCACAGCTCCATCCCTTGACAAATGCACATATCACTTTAAATTAAATGCACAGCCCACCTCTTGTCTCCAAAGTCTTGTGGTCATCTCATAATGTGAAATACAACCCAACTTCAAAAGTCCTCATAGCCTTTAATAATAAGTTAGCCAAGGAGTCCAAACTCATAGAAGCAAAAAGTAGACTGCAACTGCTGGGTGCTAGGTAGATTAGTTACTGTTCAGTCATACAAAATGAAAAGTTCTGGAGATCTGTATAGCAATTAGTATGGTTAATAATATAACCCTTAAAAATAACCCTTAAAATTGGCCAAGAGGTCTCAGTGGCTAAGAGCACTGGCTACTTTTTCACAACCCAGGATTGATTCCCAGTACCCACGTGGTGACTAACAACTGTCCTTAACTCCAGTTCCAGGGTTCTTATACACTCTTCTGAACTCCCTGGGCACTACACGACATAGGTGCACCTACCTACATGCAGGCAATAAACTTGTACGCATAAAATTAAAATAAAAATAATTTTTAAAAATTAGCCAAGGGTGAATGAAAATACATTTTCTTTTATAGCTTTAAAGTGTACAGTACTATTATAAGCATATATAATAAAATGGTTTCCAAATGAGTCAAATTAACCTGTGCAAGATTATGCCGTTTTTACAATTTAAAAAAATGCTCCATGCTTAGACAATAATTTTGCCTTTATGTCTTTTTCTTCCTAATCTACCTGTGCCCTCTGGTGGTTATAGTTTCCAATGGAAGCAAAATCCCAAATTCTCTTTGTAATTATTTGTAGGGCAGCAGTGTGGGGGACAGATAGATTCCCAGTAGAAGATGTAATAAGCAATAGTACATAGTCCAGAATGACCCATCAAAGCACATGTTAGTAGCACTCAAAATATTACTATTATTGATGTTATTCTCAGTGCTGGGGTTCAAACCCAGAGCCTTGCTCAGCCTATGCAAGTGCTTGACCCCTGAGCTACAGGCCAATGCTTAAAGTATTACTGATAATAACACTGCCAACTGATTTACACCACCCTCTTCCAGTGCTGCTGCTGGAAAGTAATCTTCATGTCCATAGCCCCTGCTACCACCTTCGTTGATCTCTTCCCCCCATCACCCCAGAAGCAGAAGGAAGAGAGAGGTGGGGGCCATGGAACTGAAAAGTCCTTTTTTCTTTTCAGAATCTTGGATAGATATTTAGCAAATCTATCTTTTCTCTTACTCCACCAAGTGTTCCTCTAAGCTTTCTAGAACCAAAGTCTTCCAATGAGAAGGCAATAAAGAAAGACAAGGAGTGCAGAGGTGGGAAATTTCCCACAAGTCCCTTTTAGGGGTTGACTGAGCAAAGGAAGGGCTGAGAGGAGCCATCTTCCTCTGGTGGACGAGCGTAGTTGCTAGATGTGGTAAGCTGTCATTTGTAATGTAGTTCCTGGGGTCTTTCTCCAGGAACAGACAGTGATGACATGGCCCCCAGTATTGAAACAAATATTTTAAAAATCAAGGGACTAGGAAACCATGTGGAAGGTATTCAAACAATTCAAACAATATTCAAACAAGTCATTCAAAACAATAAAAGGGAATGTTGTAATTTTAGCAATGGGTGGGGACATAACCAGATAAAACCCTTGGACTGGTTGGCATGCCCTGATGGTGGTGAACTATTTCATTTGGAATTACTCTAACATTGTTGAAAGGCATACTTTTGTTGAATAATAAATGACATTATTTTCAGCTATTCTGTCTATTGCTGTGTGGTAAACCACCTCAAGTCTTAACAGACTTAAAATCCTTTGTGTCTCAGAATCCTGTGAACTGGCTGGACAGTCTACTGGTCTCCCTTGGGATCTCTTACATGTTTGCTATGAAGTGGCAGCTGGTCTCTCCCTGCACAGAGTGCCATCTTCCAAGACCTCAAATTTGGTGACTCAGACTCTTAAGAAGCAGAAGCAGCAGCTAATATGCCTTAAAGCCTGAGCTTGGAGGCTTGAACTTTACTTCCTCCACTTGAATATCAGAATATCACTGTTAGATCTATATCGGCACAAACCCCCAATAAAAGATAGGCACATGAGGAGGCTTAGTCAAATGGGAACATATTTACTTCAGGAATTGCCAGGGCATGGCAGCTGTAGGCACCTGGTGGGCAGCCAGCCAGCCAGCAAGCAAGATGATGACTGAGGTACCCTCTTTTATAGCCCCTGGGTGGGACCTCAAATAAAGGGAAAGAGATTATCACAAGTCCAGCCCAGATGAGAGAAAAGACACATGTTCCAGCTTGTTTTCTGTCTTTTCTTTTTCCTGTGTGTTTCTGTGGGTTTATGTGAGTGTGCGTAGTGATTGTGTATGGTGTATGTAAATATGTATGCAGGTGCAAACACTTGAGGGAGTGCATGGAGACCAGAGGAGGGTGGTGAGTATACCCAATCTCTCTCCATGTTAAAGTCCTAGAGGGAATTGGACTGAAGGGAACATTAATCAACATAATCAAAGCTATATACAACAAACCCACTGCCAACATCATCGTAAATGGAAAAAAGTTGGAAACATTCCCCTTAAAGGTGGGACCCCGGCAAGGCTGCCCCTTATCTCCACCACTTTTCTTCAACATAGTGCTTGAAACATTTGCTAGGGCAATAAGACAAAAAAAAAGAAAGAAAGAAAATAAAGGAACACTAATTGGAAAAGAGGAAGTCAAACTATCCCCTTTTGCAGATGATATGATAGTTTACCTAAGGGATGCTAAAAACACCACCAGAAAACTCCTAAAAACAATTAAGAGTTTTAGTAAAGTGGCAGGATACAAAATTAACCTAGAAAAATCAGTAGCATTTCTTTATAGCAACAATAAACAATTAGAGAAAGAATATAAGAAGACCTTCCCACTCACCATAGCCTAAAAAAAAAATAATAAAATACCTGGGAACAAACCTAACCAAAGACACCTAAGATCTCTACAACAAAAATTTTAAACCCCTGCAGAAGGAGATTGAAGAGGACATCAAAAGATGGAAAGACCTTCCATGCTCATGGATTGGGAAAATTAATAGAGTAAAAATGTCCATTCTACCCAAATTGATATATAGATTCAATGCAATCCCAATCAAAATCCCCATGAGTTTCTTCACAGACTTGGAAAAAAAAAATCCTTAAACTCATATGGAAAAACGAAAGACCCCAAATAGCTAAAGCAACCCTGAGCAAAACGTGCAATACAGGGGGGATTGTTTTACCAGACTTTAAGCTATATTACAGAGCTATAGTCATAAAACAGCCTGGTACTGACACAAAAACAGACCTGTTGACCAATGGAACAAAATTGAAGATCCAAACTTGAGCTCATACAATTTTAGCCACCTCATATTTGACAAAGGGGCAAAAAAAGTTCAATGGAGAAAGGATAGCATCTTCAGCAAATGATGCTGGCAAAACTGGATCACCATCTGTAGAAGAACAAAATTAAACCCCTACCTCTCACCCTGTATAAAAATCAACTCCAAGTGTATCAAAGATCTCAACATGAAACCCAAAACCCTGAAGGTGATAGAAGAAAAAGTTGGCAACAACCTACAAGACATAGGCATAGGAAAAGACTTTGTAAATCAAACAACAGCTGCACAGGAAATAAGGTCAACAATTGACAAGTGGGACCTCATCAAACTCAAAAGCTTCTGTACAGCAAAAGAAACAATCAAGAAAGTGAAGAGAAAACCCACAGAGTGGGAAGAAACCTTCACCTGTGATACATCTGACAGAGCATTAACGTCAAGAATATATAGACTACTCAAAAAAAAAAGAAGAGAACAAATGACCTACTTAAAAGATGGAGTAAAGAGCTGAACAGAGGGGCTGGAGAGATGGCCTAGTGGTTAAGAGCACCGACTGCCCTTACAGAGGACCCGGGTTTGATCCCCAGCACCCACATGGTGGCTAAGAACCATCTTTAACTCCAGTTCCAGGGGAATCCAATGCCCTCTTCTGACCTGCGCAGCATTGCATGACACACGACATGGGTGCACAAACCTGCATGCAGACAGTACATTCATACACATACAAAAATACATAAAATTTAAAAATAATAATAAATAAAATTTTAAAAAAAGAGCTGAACAGAGATTTCACAAGTAAGGAAGTAAAGATGGCTGAGAAAAAAATCTTAAAAAGTGTTCAAGCCGACTCTGGTGGCACAGGCCTTTAATCCCAGCATTTGGGAGGCAGAGGCAGGCGGATCTCTATGAATTCAAAGCCACCCTGGTCTACATAGCAAGCTCCAGGCCAGCTGGGACTAAAGGGAGACCCTGTCTCAAAAAGACCAAAAAAAAAAGTGTTCAACATCATTAATAATTAAGGAAATGCAAATTAAAAGCACTCTCAGATATCATCTCACTGCAATAAGACTGGCTAAGATAAAACAAAAGACACAAAATGCTGGAGAGGTTGTGGGGAAAGGGGAACACTCATCCACTGCTGGTGGGATAAACTTATACAAGTTTACTGTGGAAAGCAGTGTGGAGAACCTTTAAAAGACTCAAAATGAGCCTACTACCTGACCCAGCCATACCACTCCTGGGTATATATCCACAAGACTCATCCTACCACAAAGATACATCCACATCTATGTTTATTGCAGCTCTCTTCACAAAAGCGAAGAGCTGGAACCAACCCAAATGCCCCTCAACAGATGAGTGGATAGAGAAAATGTGGTACATCTACACAACAGAGTTCTATTCAGCAGTAAAGAATGATGACATCATGAACTTTGCAGGTTAAATGGATGGAACTCAAAGCCATTATGCTAAGTGAAGTAACACAGTCTAAGAAAAACAAACAGTGAATGGTTACCCTCATTTGTGGATGCTAACTCCAAATCCCCAGTCGAAAGGCAAGCTAAACAACATTATTGTTATATTTCTTTTTATCTGAAAGCAGCTGTGTTGTTATAATGTGAATCTCTTAACGGGCTCTAGAATCCACCTACCACTTATTTTCAGACTCTAATTACTGTATATGGGTGGAAGGTATGTATTCATAGTTTATCTTTTTTTGCAGTAATATAGGCTTTTATTTTACTTAATTTTTAAAAATTGTTCCATGTATTGGTGGTGGGGGCGCAAAAGGAAGTGGGGGCAGGGTGGGGGCTGCAGGGGCAGGGGTAGTGGTGTACCCTTCACCCCCAGCAAGGTGACCTCTTCTTTTTTTTAACTTTTTAAAAATTTTTATTTATTTACTTATTTTTGTATATGTATGAATGTACTGTCTGCATGCAGGTTTGTGCACCTGTGTTGTGCAATGCCACGGAGGTCAGAAGGGGGCGTCAGATTCCCCTGGAACTGTACTTAAAGATGGTTCTCAGCCACCATGTGGGTGCTGGGGATCAAACCCGGGTCCTCTGCAAGAGCAGTCGGTGCTCTTAACCGCGAGGCCATCTCTCCAGCCCCGTAGGTGACCTCTTCTAAAGTCATAGACTGGCACCTTCCAGAATGGGTGATTCCTCTACTGAGTCTGTTCAGTGTGGGAGATGTCGATTTGGTCAGTCAGCTCATTGATGTTGACCTCAAAGCGGTCCTGCACATCATTGAGGGTGTTGGCATCGCTCTGGTCTGAGACAAAGCGCCCTGCTCTGGCCACTCGGTGCAGGGAGGTGTCAGAGTCCTCCGGCATGTCGTAATTGAAGGCAGTGTTCACCCGCTCAATGTCCATACCTTGGCCAAACGGGTAGGGAGCCACAAGAATTCGCCCCTGGAAACCTTTGAACTGCTGATAGCGAGAAAGCCTCTCCTCCTGGGCCATGGCACGGTGGATGGCAATGGCTGGGAAGTTCTGCTCCACTAAGCTGGGCCGGGGCGATGCAGTGCTGCATGGACCTCACAAAGATCACCACCTGGCTAAACTCATGTATTCGTATTTTAGAGTAATATAAAATTAAAGGGGAAAAATGTGAATTCCTAAACATATTGTGGAATTAACGTAGTTTATTCCCAGAGGTCATAATTTTGATCCATATGTGATGATTATATAGGCATATGTTGGAGCAATACAAAGGGGAGGAAATAACAACATAAATTAGACTAGGTCAAAGAACTAACTGATACAGTTAAACTCTGCCCAAAACAACAAGCCTTCACAGTGAAAAACTTTGGAAAGACTGAGAGAAAGATGCAAGACATGTGTGGCAGAAGGCATGAACAGGGGTGGAGTGGGCAGGGAGGGGGCAGGGAGAGGGGAATGTGTCTAAGTTGGATTGAAAGATAATGTATGAAATACACAAATCATCAATAAAAGTATTTTTTAAAAAGTCATATAACTATCAAAAAATGCCCTTAATATAAATGTCTTTTTGGATGATTAATTTTTGATGACTATCAAAATGAGGCCTACTTAACTGTAAAATTATCAAATGGATAAAACTTATTAACAGCTTTAGAATGTACCAATAACAGTACCAATATTCCATAAAACAAAGGGCTGACAGTAACTAGATGTCAAACACATTTCAGAAAATGGATTTAAAGAACGCTACAAATGCCACGTGTACATTATAATGATCAGTCAACATAGAAAATCCAACCTCTTGCACTTAATTTAGTCCCCAAATTGGTCAGATTATAATTTTTCATGTGCAAATTTAGGCATTTCTCCATCTTTGTCATCTTCCTCCTCATCACAACCCCCATCCGTTTGCTGTTCCAGTTCTTTTGTGTCTACTACTGTGTTGGGGCCAGTCACCTTCCCTCCTGCCGCTGTGTCTGAATGCCGTTCTCCACATGAGCCATGCTTTCCTGGGCCTGCTTTTCCTTCTTCTTTTCTCACTATCTGACTTTTCCTCACTGCCGGGCTTTTGCTGGGTTTTGGTCAGATTTCTCATCTTTCTTTAACTTTGTTTTTGGTCCTTTGTATTCATGTGTGTACAGAGGCCTGAAGGAATCAAAGAAGCCCACATCAGCAGTCAGGTTTGGCAAGAACCAAAAGTGCTGCCTTCCTCCAGTTATCAGCCAAATGATGAGGAACAGAATGCAGCGAGCAATAGCCAGGAGAAGAATGCTGGCCACAAAGCAGCCTGTGCCCACACTGAGGTAATAGACACCTACTCTCATTTCCACTGGCCAGAGGGGGAAGAGGGTGGCTGCTATTATGGCAATCACGAGAATTAATCCCATGACAAATGTTTTAATGTGAACTAGGTCATAGATCTACACATAAACCTTATAACTGAAGACTGCCACTTCATAGATTTTTAAGAGTACCTGTAGAAAGAGCCTCATTTCCATCCAGAAAAATTTGATCACCATGCAGCTCAAGTTTTGAACTTTTTTCTCTCTCCTTCTTTGGGGAGTTCCTGGCCTTTCCTCCTTTTAGGGAGTTCCTGGCGTTTCTTCTTTTGGGGGAGTTCCTGGCATTTCCTCCTGTTGGGATTGTTTCTTTTCACCATCTTTTTTTTCTTTTTCCCTTTTTTTTTTTTTTTTTTTTTTTTTTTTTTTGCATTTTCTTTTCCTCTATATTTTCTTGCTTGCTTTTTTTATCTTCGTTCTTCCTTTATCTTTTCTTTCTTGTGTCTTTATCTATACTTCATTTTCATGACTTTTAGTGCCTGGTGGAAAAACTGTTTCTTTAAAAGCCTCGGGGCCTTCACAAAGGCTATTCTCATTACATGGGATGTTCTTTTTCCAGAAAGGCATGTCTTTTTGCTTATTTTCTTGATTCAAGTTTTCTCTCAACTACCATGTTAGCCTGCTGCAGTAGTCAACCACAGACGCCCTGGTTGTAAATAAAGCTTCTTCTCCTTTCTTGGCCTTGGCCCACTTTGAATCTAAAAGAGAATCCACTGCTTTTGAAGCAATAAAATAGTCAACCCGATGTCCCATCATTTTGGTGGATTTTGTTGGACAGTTGAATCACAAGATTCTTGGCTACAGCCTTCTCTTCTTTGGATAGTTCACCAACTTCCTGGATCTGCTTCTTGTGTTTCCTCGTTTTGGACATCTTTTGAAATCATCTATCAAGATGACATTAAAAACAAATCTTAGCTGGGAATGGTGGCCCAAACCTTTAAATCTCAAGCACTTTAAGGTAGGCAGAGGCGCGGGCAAGATCTCGTGAATTCAAAGGCCAAGTCTGATCCACATGTATTCATAGGGAGTTCCAGGATCAGCTGGGGCTGCAGAGAGACCCGCTGTCTCAAAAAGGCTATCTATACATATACATATTAAACATATACTTATTTATATCATATATTTTATTATTATATGTATATTATGTGCGCATCAAGTTAGTTAATAGCTTCTGCTATGAATCATGTTTGTTTCTTCCCATTACCTCAATTAGTTTACACTTATACAGCTAGTGTATGAAAGATATGGGCCAGTAATTATAGGCACTGCAGATAATACAGTTGAGGTAAGTTCTCAGGAGACAAAGCATAAAAGGAACCATGACTCATGGGGGATTTACAGTTCTGTATACTTATCTTACATTGAAGTAGACACAGAGACACAGTGTAAACCCATAGTACAGTTATAAATGCAGGTGAATGTGGATGGGTGCGGCTGGATGAGATGGGCCTAAACGAAAACCCCCGATTAAGAATGCCTGACAGCGGCTTAACTTACAGCAGGACTCGGGATTCTGACACCGGTCCGACAGCACAAGCACCACCCATGGCTGGCCGGCACGCAGCTCCGTCTGAAGCAACGAATTCTCAGGAGAAAACTCAGTTCACGGGAATCCGAACCCTATCGCTTTCTCGACCTCCGCGGCATTGCCGCTTGCCGACAACGGGTGCACAAACCTGCATGCAGACAGGTACATTGATGACACATACGGAAATTAAAATAAATTAAAAAAAAAAAAAGGAATCGTGGTGGTACTAGGTGGCTTCTAGAGTGATCAGAGAAGGCACCTTTGAAGTAACTTGAAAATTTAAGGGAAAGCATTTGTTAGTGGAAATTTCCAGAGTTGGAAAGAGCTTGGGGTATTCATTACAGAGGACCCGGGTTCGATCCCCAGCACCCATATGGCGGCCGAGAACCGTCTGAAACTCCAATTCCAGGAGAACTCCAGTTCCAGGGGAATCCGACACCCTCTTCTGACCTCCGCGGCATTGCACGACACGGGTGCACAGACTTGCATGCAGACAGTACATTCATACACATACAGAAATAAATAAAAAAAAATAAAAATAAAAATTTGAAAGAACCCAACAGAGGGTAGCAGAAAGTGAGGAGAACAACTTACATCAGGTCACGGAGGCCATCCATAGGCCCTGTCTCCAAGGGCTGTGAAGGCCATTCAAGGACTTTGGATTTAATCCTGGGCAATAGGATGCAATATGAAGGTCTTAAACCTGAAATTTTACAGATTCCTTGTTCATAAATTCACTCTACTCCCCACTTTAGAGAGTAGATTGTAGGAATCAAGAGTGAAGGCAGGAATGAAGTAAGTGGTGGTCATAATATAAGATGCCAGAAGATCAGGAATATGTTTTGAAGGGATTGCTAGTAAATACTGCACATGGATTCCATTTGGGGAAAGCATCCCTCAGGCATCTTGTGAGCAGCAAGGTGAAGGGAAGGAGACTAGTAGGAGAAAATATTTTTATTTTTTGATAAGGCAATTAAGAAAATTAATATTTTAAAGCTGGGTGTGGGGGCGCACGCCTTTAATCCTAGCACTTGGGAGGCAGAGGCAGACGGATCGTTGTGAGTTCAAGGCCAGCCTGGTCTACAGAGCAAATTCCAGGACAGCTGGGGCTACAGGGAGACCCTGCCTTGAAAAGACAAAAAGAAAGAAAGAAAGAAAGAAAGAAAGAAAGAAAGAAAGAAAGAAAGAAAGAAAGAAAGAAAGAAAGAAAGAAAGAAAGAAAGAACATTAAGATTTTGGATTTTGAATATATCTAAGCATGCTATAACTGCTCCATAACTTGTAATTGAACCATATGACTTGACTTACAACTCACCCAAATCTGTATAAGAATAAGCTATGTTTGGGCTGGAGAGATGGCTCAGCAGTTAAGAGCACTGACTGCTCTTGCAGAGGACCCGGGTTCGATTCTCAGCACCCACATGGTGGCTAAGAACTGTCTTTAGAATTCCAGTTCCAGGGGAATCTGACACCCTCTTCTGACCTCTGCGGCATTGCACGACACGGATGCACCAACCTATATGCAGACTGTACCCTCATACACATAAAAAATGTTAAAAATGAATAAGCTATGTTACAACAAAATGCTATATGCTATACTACCTGTAAAATGAGAATAAATCGTAAACATTTAAAATACAAAGACACTAAGCAAGTTGGTGTTTCCATTAATATAATTACTACCATTTTTAGGGTTTTTTGTTTCTCAGAACTATATGGAACTACATGGAATTGAAGATCACAGTTCTGGACCCCGAAAAATGGGCCCTATATTTTGTCCTGATACAAGCTACTCATATGAAAATTGGTATTTATAGAAACTCTTAAGATAGGTTTCTATTATCTTATATTTGATTTTACAGAAGCTCTAAAAGAGTTTAACCTACCAAAGATCCTATGTCAAATAAGGAAGGAGGCAAGGTTCTAAACAAGGTCTTTCTGACACAGCGTCTGGACTCTTGTCCACAGAGTTAACACTACCCAGATCTTAACCAAAGAACCATGTGACCTCCCCCAAAATGAGAAAAAGCTTTAAATCCAAGACACAGGCATTCAAACACAGAAGTGTGTGGTTTCACTGGATGAGAACTGCTGACTGGCTCCTTCCAATAGAGAGGTCAGTGCAAGTCGATCCTACCAGCCCAAACCGCAGTTTAGAAGGAGAGATACAGCCAAAAGAAGCCAGGCCGTGGCACACACTACCAGTTACTCAGAAATCCCCCGAAGGAAATTTCTTCACAAAAATTTTAACTTCTTTTCCATATTTACCACAGAACCTGTCTACTCTGCAAATATGTTAAATATAAAACAAGGGTTCTAGACTCAGAGAATGAAAATCGAATGCCCCAGTTTCAGGTTGTTAGCAGTCACCAGGCTTCCACTGTGTTCAAATGCTGTCTAGCACGTTTATGAATATATTTATGGGGATTCCCGAGCACAAGGAAAGCAGCACCACCAGTGAGTGGGAGTCAGCATAGAAATATTTTAGTGGCTATAGATGTTGCTCTGGTATGTAGAGATCTCAGTAAAAAGAAGAAACACTATATTTATATCCTTTAATATTACCAATCAATTAGGAACTTTATATGTATGGGATAATTATATTGGGTTGGTCATTTATCAATTAGCTACTCAAATCAAATGCTGGGGGGAAAAAAAAACTTTTAATTTCTATAGTTTAGATCTTTAATGTCCCCCAAAGGCCCACGTGTTTAAAGACTTGACCCCAGGCTGCCACTATTAGGAAGCAATTGAATCCTTAAGTGGCAACCAGGGGAGCTTTGTAGATCATTAAGATGTGCCCCTGCAAGGAAGGGATTGTGGAACTGCGGCCCCTACTTGCTCTCTTGGTTCCCTGGCTCATGATGAAGTAAGCAGTTGTGTTTTGCCACGTGCTTGCCACAACTGCTATCCAGCACCCACACTAGAGGCCAAAGGCAATGGTGCTGCCCAGTCTAGGCTAAAACCTATAAAACTGTAAGACAAAATAAACCTAAGTTGATGACCTCAGGTGCTTGTTATACTGATGGAAAACTGACTGTCACATGACTGCAAGGCTTCCTGTCCACTTCTGGGAGGAATCCTTCCCATGTAACTCTTGTGTAAATGGCATCAATTAGAGCACAGGCCTTCATAGTCACAATCACTAGAAATGGTCACCTCTCAGTTAAACCTGCTCCTATTCATGCTGAGCTTTGAATGTAATGATTAGAAGAATTTGTTCTCTGTGCTACATAGGTCAGGTGTTCTCTCTCTGTAGTGACTAATCTCAAGATCCATACAGAAAGGGGCAGTAGTTATCAGTTTCTAAACTCTCAGCCAGCTTTGGTACCATGTTAAAAAAATAATAAACTAGAGGCAGGCAGGTCTCTGTGAATTCCCAAGGCCAGGCAGGTCTACAGAGTGAGTTCAGGCCAGCTAGGGCTACCGGGAGACCCTGTCTCAAAATAATAATAATAATAATAATAATAATAATAATAATAAACAACTGTTCTTTGAGTCTTTGCTACATGCTAAAAAGCAAGATAGGTGTTTCACTAACAGCTTTTCATTTAAATCTCCTAATGACCCCTATGCAAAAGGTTCTATTGTATTAACTGGAATTTAGGAATGTTATTAACTTCTCAAGGTCTAAAACTGGCTCAGAACTTGAATTTAGCTGACCATCAAAATTAATACTCTTAAATTATATACATACATGTGCTTTAAAAAAAATTAAAAAGTAAAACAAATCACTGTGATGGTGGTAAGTAGCCACGATTGTATTAGTCGTCAGTGGATCTAAGCTATTGAAACACAGCCTGAAAACTCACTATGTGAGCTTGTCTTCTTGGTCAATCCTTTGTATTCTTAAAAAGTTACATAATATCTATAACACTTAAGGCAAAGGGAACATCATAGAGGAGGGGGCAAAGAAGGTAAAAGCCAGAGGGACAAGACACTCGCTGCTAGTTAATGCATTCTAGACATGACAGGGAAGCTGCATTCATGAAATCTCCACAGGATGGTAGCCTAACAAGATCTGCAGAACCAGTTGACAGGCGGAGGTGGAGGGAGAGTTTCCTATGGTCCCACCTCAAGAAGAGCTACAGGCAAGCAATGGATGGAGAGGGAGGGAGAATCAATCTTCTCTAGCAACTAGCTACCCCAGAGCTTATCTAATCCCAAGTGGGCAGCCCTAAACAAAGGTACACACAAGTACTACTAAATGGACACAATTAATTATACACGTATATGTATATTTATAAAAGCATGTGTAACAAGAATAAAGAAGATGAGAAGAAATTGAGCAGAAGTGGAAGGACATAGAAGGTGTTGATGGGAGATTGGGGGCTGAAATAATGCAAATATAATACTCATGTATGAGATTCTGAAAACCAAAACATAAATATGTAACAAAACTCACACAAAAAAGTTATTTATGCCAGGCATGGTGACACATGCCTTTAATCCCAGCACTCAGAAGGCAGAGGCAGGCTGATCTCTATGAGTTCAAGGCCAGCCTGGTCTACATAGTAAGCTCCAGGCCAGCTGGGACTAAAGGGAGACCCTGTCTCAAAAAGACAAAAAAAAAGTTATTTATGTGATTTTTATAAGTGAGTTTTCCTACAATTAGATTACCTGAAAAATAATTGTTCCATATGTGCTTAAGGTTAGTAAGCAGATAAAAAAATATTATCATCTTACCCTGGTAAGACTAGCTATGATCAAGAAAACAAATGGTACCAAATGCTAGAGAGACTGTGGGGAAAGGGAAACACTCATCCACTGCTGATGGGAATGCAAACTCGTGCAACCCCTATGGAAAGCAGCATGGAGAACTCTTAAAAGACTCAAATGAACCTCCCACTTGACCCAGTCATACCACTCCTGGGTATATATGGAAAAGAGTCATACTGTTGCAGAGATACATGCACGGCCATGTTTACTGCAGCTCTTTTTACAGGTGTCCCTCAATTGATAAGTGGATAATGAAAATGTGGTACATTTGATAAGTGGATAATGAAAATGTGGTACACAATGGAGTTCTATGCAGCAGTAAAGAAAGACAACATCATGAAATTTGCAGATAAATGGATGGAACTAGAAGCCATTATGCTAAGTGAAGAAACAGTCCCCCCCCCCAAAATGAACAACATATGATGTTCCTCATTTGTGAATCCTAGCACCAAATCCTTATATATAAGTCAAGCTGGGTAACTTTTTAGTAAAAACAATACCACATCCTCTGATGCCACTATGGATATAGCTTGAAGTTTATGTCTCTATTATCCTAAGTTCTAAATTTATGAGAAAGAATAAATCTCTTCTTTAAACTACATTAAAACATATTATCAGCCTACTATGTAACTTAGGAATATAAAGTTATATTTCTGTTTGCCTATATGCAACATTACTGTTAAAATGTGAATCCCGCTGGGCATGGTGGCACACGCCTTTAATCCTAGCACTTGGGAGGCAGAGGCAGGTGGATCTTTGTGAGTTCAAGGCCAGCCTGTTCTACAGAGTGAGTTCCAGGACAGCTGGGACTACAGGGAGACCCTGTCTCAAAAAGACCAAAAAAATAAATAAATAAATAAATGTGAATCCCAAACATGTTTTGGAATTAGCCTATAGTTTATTTTCATACTCTGTCATTTTACTCTAAGTGTGGAGGGTATATATGTGTTTTGGAGTAATATAAAATCAAAGGGAACAACAACAAAAGACTTGTTCAAAGAACAGACCAAAACAGTAAACTGTAGGAAAATCCAGTTTGAATTGGGGGCTAGTTCTCAGCTAGCATCCCTCAGGGCACCACGTGGGTGGGAGTCAGGGGATTTCTCTGACTCCACCCGAAGAAGGAGCAGAGTTTGGCCCAGGTGCATGACGCTGGGTGGGGCAACAGCGTGCAATGGCGTGGAATTGGGGGGTCTGTGATTGGCTCTGGGAGATGACGTCATTTTGCTTATAAAGGCAAGCTATAGCAGGCAATAAATTCACTTCTCCATTACCATCATTACAGAATACAGGCTGAAACAGGCCTGAATTTTGTTAGAATGACCAGTGGGTTGGACAGTGGTCCTTTAGACCACCAATCTGGATAGCTGGTGTGGTAAAGTGAATTGTGAGTAGACATGGGCTGAAGACAGGCCATCAGCCATCAGCCTGAAATTCCTGTCCAGGGGCCAGCAGTCTCTGGGCAGGTGGGAAGTCATGGCCAAGAGTGGGAAATGCTCCATTGTCCCAGGTTAAGGACCTGAGCTGGAAGGACCTCTAAGTAACAGACTGACCTCTGCACCTGCTTTGGGAGGTCAGTTCCCTACAATGGCCATAGGTGGGCACTGTGCCCCCCTTCCCTTAGCAGGACTGCACTGTACCTGCTCGTGGCAAAGGAAGCTTCCTACAAGTAAACTTCTACATCAAAAAAGTTAAAAAAAAAAAAAAAAGAGAGAAAGATGCAAAACAGGACTTGACATGTATGACAGAATGCGCGTGCTCTGGTGGGGATGGGCATGGAAGGGGAAACGGATTTAAATTTGATTGGGAAAGATTCAGGGGCACTAACCAAGCTTCTGCTCCCACAGATGGGTAAGTGTGAGTTGCTGCAAGAGGAGAGGTAAGCTGGACAGGAAAGCACATGGAGGAGGAAGCCAAACCCTCACCAGAGCCTCCACCACCAGCCAGAGTCAGGCACTGGCTAGAGGCTGGGGCAGAGCGGATCCTGCAACGTCACCTGTGGTTTCCACCATTCGCTGGTGCAGAATTAACCAGTCGAAGTGGTGCATGCTTGTGTCTCAGTAGTGTCTTCGCATTCCTCTGACTATCTCTTGAGAACAATCTTCATCTAACACCCTAGGACACTCATTTCTCCCTTCTCTGTCCTCAGGAGTGGAAGACTTAGACCTTTTTTTTGGTCTTTTTGAGACAGGGTTTCCTTGTAGCCCCAGCTGTCCTGGAACTCACTATGTAGACCAGGCTGGCCTTGAACTCACAGAGATCTGCCTGCTTCTGCCTCCTGAGTGCTGGGATTATAGGCATGTGCCACCACGCCCAGAGAGAAGAGTTTTTTATTGGGTGATAGAGAGAAGGCTTAGAGACTGTGAGCTGATGTTGGTGTCACGAAAAAAAAAAAAGCAGGATTATTTGGAATCTACTGAATCAACATGGCAGAGGAATATACTATCCCATTTCAGAAAGAATTGTTATGTACAGGAGCTAAAGCGATGGCTTAACAGTGAAGAATGCTTCCTGCTCTTCCAGACAACCAGAGCTCAGTTCCGGGTACCCACATCGGGTTGCTCACAGTCACCTAACCCCAGCTCCAGGGGACCTGACAATGCCCTCTTCCTGACACTGCAGACACCTTCACACAGTGGCATGCACACACATACACCCACACGCATACAGACACACATAGACACATAGACACACAGACACACACGTAAAGAAAAAATATTGACAAGAAAAAAAATATTGGGCCTGGAGAGATGGCACAGCAGTTAAGAGCACTGACTGCTCTTGCAGAGGACCCAGGTTCGATTCCCAGCACCCACATGGTGGCTAAGAACTGTCTTTAAGCCAGGCATGGTGGCACACACCTTTAATCCTAGCACTTGGGAGGCAGAGGCAGGAGGATCTCTGTGAGTTCAAGGTCACCCTGGTCTACAGAGTGAGTTCAAGCCCAGCTTGGGCAACTTCACGTAAACTTGTTGCAAAAAATTTTTAAAAAGGACTGGGAATGGAGCTCTGTGGTAGGCTACTTGCCTAGAATGTGCCTAGAACCCCTAATACTACACCCACACACAGAGAATACCTAATACTACACACATACACACACACACACACACACACACACACACACATATATAGAGTTTTTATTCATAACAAATTATCTGTAAAACGAGATATGCTCGTAAGTACATTCTAGGAAAAGGTTTAAGATTAAGAGCTGGTTTGGGAGCTGGGCATGGTGGCTCAGACCTTTTCTTCAAGTACTTGTTAGGCAGAGGCATGCAGATCTCTGTGAGACTGAGGCCAACCAGGTCTACATAGTGAATTCCATGTCAGCCTATGGCTATAAGACCTTGTCTCAAAAAGACAAAAAAAAAAAAAAAAA